>VZTX01014581.1:86641-154258 GCA_013400915.1 Pardalotus punctatus
TTTTTTTTTTTTTTTAAATAATGTAAATGGACACCTCCTTGTAGCGTAAATGGAACCAGTCATGATGCTGGCTTGTTCCTTGCTTTGTATAGGGAATTTGGTATGAGACTTTTTCCTCATTGTGGTTTCTTTCTTTCTTTAGTAATGGAATTTATTTAATTTTATTTTATTTTAAAGTCAGTGAGTGAGTCATGGAGTAGAATATGTTCTCTTGAAACCCTGCTGGACTTGATGAGCAGTTTTTCTAGTTAATCCTCAAAGCTCTAGTGCCACTTTTCCCCCGCCTTCATGATTTCAGTCCCAGTTTGGCCCACTGCATAACAAAAACAAGCTTGAAGGATGTTGTAAATTATATTGTCATGTGTGCTCCCTTGAGAGATAATGTGGTGCTTCATCCAAGTCCCAGGGTACCCTGACACCCATCTGCCAGGGAGCTCCTCATCTGCCTAATGTGGGATTAGATGCTGTATGAAGCACTTGCTTTTTTTCCCTTTTAAATACATTTTCTGAATACTAAATATCCCTTTCTACACCCACATAGCTTACCTCTTTCATGTTGTTTTATAATAAGTATCCATTATTAGCATAATAACTGCTCAAAGTGACATCTTACATTGTATTGTCAAAGATCCATGTATTAATATTTCCATAGTTCTGATGCTATGATACACTGTAGTACTGTAATTTTACCAGAGATTATTATTTTTGTGTCAAAGATCTGCCTATTCCATTTACATACCGTACAGTGACACCAAAGCTACTGATAGTGGGCTGTTGTGAAGGTTCTGTAAAGCAATGTGTCAAAAAAAGTATGTAAAAGCATAGCAAACCTCAGAGTGCTTTGATTGCTTCTTGAATTGCTTGAAAAAGGAGAATGAGAAAATTCATTCATGCAACATTCCCCTGTTGTGTATGGATTTGTTTATTTTAGAATTGTTTAGGCCTGTCTTATATCCTTTCTTCTAAGCAATGTGTGTTGGCAAAGGCCAGTACGCCACTCTTAACTCTATTTTATTACTTATCAAAAAGCCTTTGTGCAAAGATTAACTGTGTTTGCTCTCTATTTGCAATTATTGCCCCCCCACTGCTCAGTAAGTACCCCAAGCAGTTTTTGATAAGATGACAGAAAGGTTGTCTGGTTTCATTGTTGCTCTTCTCAGAATCTCTTGTATCCTCTGGCGAAATGTTATCTTGTACTTTGTTACAGTAATAGTCCTCAGTGATTCAAAACAGGTATTCTTTTGTCTCCTGCCCTAACAATGCACGTATGGGAGAGCGTTTGTTCTCTTTCACCAGCCCTGCTGCTGCTAACAAAAGCCACTCTGGATCAGAAGAGCAGCTGTCTTTACACCCAGTATCAATAGATCGCCCTCCTCCTCCTGCATGATGATAAGCGGAGGGGGGGCAGCGAATGAGCAAAATCATTTTGACTCTTTCCTTGCTCTGTAGGCTACAGGCTTCCTTTTCCCTCTCTGCTGCAAGGCATGTTTCAGTGAGTGGTTAGAGAAGATAACAGCGGTACTCGAGCACCTGCCTGCTGTTCTGAGGTGTCCTTCTGGAGGTGCTCCAGTTCTCAGGCAGAGTCTATAAAATAATTTAAAAAATATTCACTTGAGGTGATGATTTCCTTTGACAATAGTGTACTTATAAGGCGGGTAGAACTGCTAAATTCATACTCTCTGTTTACACATAAAATTTTGAATCTAAGGGAAGTTTTTCATCAAGCTACTCCTTTTTTACCATTGACAGCTTAAAAATGATCTGAATGTGTTTCAATGTATAATGAATGCTGAATCAGTGGATAATGCTGTTTTAGCCCTCTGCCTCTTTTGGGGGAACAGGAAAAGGGGTTTGGGAGAAGAGTTTCTTCTGTGTTTTTTTGTTTTGTTGTTTTGTTTTCTGGGAGACTTGGAAGAAAGCATTTTACAGATATCATTTGGGGGTAACAGATGATCTCATCCCAAAGTAACCCCACTTCATCTTGAGGTTTTCTAAAGCCACTCAAAGATTTGAAGTTCCAGATGGGAAGGGGAGAGAAGAAAGAAGGAAACAGTGATGAAACCCCGCCACTGGATATCCCAGATATATGGTTTGGGTTGTGTTTGGCATTGACTCAGATCTTCACTTTGTGCAAAACCATCTCTCACCCTGCTTTGGGAATGCTCACTAAAGAGCTATAGGTTCTCCTGGGATGTTCTGTTATCCTGAAGCTCTTTTGTCATGAAAATAATAATGCTAATTGTCAAAACGTCAGAAAGATAGTGAGAGTGACTAGGAAGGTTTCTCATTTTGGCTCCCATGATTGGTCTGTATAAAGTCATGCAAGCCCAGATTGAAATGCTGAGGAAAAATCTGCTTCAGAATAGCTTTCAACCTAATGATTGTGTCTGTCTCAGAAATGAAAGGCCTGGGTTAATGTTACTTCCCTCCCTAAGAGCTTAAAATGAGTACTGTGTTTGTTGTAAGTACTAACACCCCATAAACATGTGATTGCCACTGTAGAAATGGCTTGTGAAGAGTGTATTTCAAGGATTTTAATATTTGAGTGGGTGTTGGTTATTTCACTGAGCCACAGTTATTTGCCAAATACTACTTGAATTTCTCATAAGCAATATTAAGATCACAATGAATACAAAAGGCATGCAGTAAAAACTGATGTCCCCATTCTCTAAGCAGACTTTGACCCAGCCCTGATTGCAGTCTTTGCTAAAAGAGGTAAAAATTTGCAATGGTATTTTGGTGCACTGCAGCACCTACACAAGAGTTTGTCTTTCCATCCTCTGATCCACTAGGGATAGAAGGTTCTTAATTTAAGGAGTACACGATTCAAAGAAATTAAACCCTAAATAAAATAAAGGATTCAGTACATTCTGTAGTTACTGGAATAGATTTAGAGCTTGTTCAGTTAAATTATTTACAGCTTTAGATATTTGGGCGTGATTTCTATCTCTATGGTGTTCTTCATTTCAAAGGGTCAATGAAAAGAACAATATTTTCTGTACTTTTTTCCATTTGACTAATGAGACTTCTTGTGATATTTAGCTGTGCAACAACACACTACAAGATAAGAAGAGACTGTATTCATGAAGATCTGGAGGGACCTCCCAGACAGGCAGTTTCTCTAATATGCCTATTGGTCCTTTCAGTTCTCTGATGAGAACATAATGTGCATTTATGATGATAATCTTAACTTCTGTACATCTGCAGTAACTCTAGCAAACTGCCCTGTTGAGAGTGGCTTGTTCCACAGAATTAAAATGTAAATGAGATAATTTATTTCTAATAGAATAGGTGTTGTGCACCATAATTCTCACAGTACCTGGCTGAACTCTTTCTTACACAGGCACAGCTCTTAACTGATTTCTGCGGAAAGCTTGCTGGATCCTCATGGAGGAGGACCATGTGTGGAAGTGTTCTTGTCCTGACTTAGCTGTTGGTGAATACTGACTCACCAATTAATTTCAAAGACAAATGAACACCTTTTGTTTCTCTGTTCAATAATAGATTCAAAGGGGTAGGCTGGACCAGTGGTAGGTAGGCTAGGCCTGTGGTACTGATGCTGGTTGTATTTATTAAGATGACATTATGGTGTCAATTTATGTTTTGCCTTTAACATTCTAAAGTGGTTGGAAACAGTAGTTTACTGTGTCCTGTTGATGTAAATCTGAGTGGCTTCAGGGAAAGCTGCTTCCCTCTTTCTCATCTGTTTAGGTAACCAATTTATTTGTTTGGGATTTTGGACTTGGAATTGATTTTATTTATGTGCTTTAAGCTCCTGTGAGGCAGTGACAAACATTGCTGATGTCTCAGTAACTCTGCAGATCAGATTATCTGAAGTAATTGCATTATGTGACCTCTCACTTTCCAAATCTTGAATGTTGTTACCTGTTTTAAGACAGTCTCTAAGAGCAGCTCTGAAAGGAGGCTGAATTGCCCCCAAAGCGAAGCTCTGTAAGAATTTGAGGAAGGGGAAAAATTCTGATTTTCTTTTCCCCTAAATGTTTCTATGTCCCTTTTCATGATAGTAGCTAAAATGAGAACAAAGTAAAAAGGCTCTGCAAACTCTTTCCAGCTAGCTTTGTGATACACAGTATTTGGTGTGCTGCTTAAGACTACCAGAACATGCTAAAAAGCTGTGGAGATCAGCTAGTCCCAGGTTTACTGAAAAATACAGTTTAATGAGAATTTTTGCTTTAATATTAAATAAGGCTCTTCTCCTTGAGTCACAGACTAATCAAGTGGCATTTCCAATAGTGCTGCACCTTTGGGCTTCTGCTGAGTAGGATCTTCAGTTAATGTGAAAAGGAGCACTGCATCCTCAGATACTCGACTGCTGTGAAGTACAGAAGTGGAATGTCTGGATTTTGGCAGTGTTCATCACCTGTGCTTGAAGGCCATTTGGGCATGGATTAATGAAGCAAGAGCCAGGGCAGAATTGGATAATGAAAATACTTACATCTAGTTATCTATTTATTAATTCATGCATTTATTGACTATTACAGGACTTGATTACACATATAGGCAGCTAGAATCAGAACCTACACTTGCTGGGAGACTGCATTTGGGGTAGAGGAACAGTATGGAGGAATGGAACTAAGTTTTCTTCTTGAGATTGTTGCTTAGAAAAAAGCAGTAATGTTGAAACTACGTCTAGTGAGTTGCTGCTGTTTCCCCTGCTCCTGCTCCCTTGGAAGCATCAGAATTGTCACAGCCAGTTCCCAGCTGGCTCTCGGGCATGACTCTGGAACAACACGGTTAGAGAGCTTTTTACTAATATTTAACACACTGTTTTTTCAATAGCTTGTTATAGCTAATATGTACTATTTTATTAAAGCAGATTTTATTTTAAGAAAAAACGCTATGACAGAGAGGCTGTAAAACCAGATCTTTTCAACTGTTCTTCCAGAATTTTTCCTATCTCATTAGCTCCTAATGATTCTTATGCAAAATTTGAAGGGAAAATAACCCCGACTAAGTTAATTCACTGCCTTATCCCTTGTGGTTTAGGTACATGGGGGGTGGATTTTTGTTTGTGTTTTGTTTTGTATTTTTTCCCCCCAGTATTTTACTCACAATATGCTCAGACTGATTGTGTCTCTGCCCTGCTAGAATTTGGGCTGAAGGAAGCCTGTGCAGGATGACAGTAACACTTCTGCAAATGCTTGCTCACACCTGAACATGCTCTTTGCTGGGAGGTGTAGGTTGAAAACTGGGAAGGACTAAGATAAAATGGGAAAGCAGTGGCCTCTGTCTAGTGAGTTCCCATGCCCTTCTCTGTGAAGCTGTGAGGACTAAGCTCAACCCAGTCTAATGTTGTTTGCTTGGGAACGTGGCTGTAATGGTTTTCTCAGATGCTGGCTCATGGCAGTAGACAGCCCTTTTCTAGCCAAAATCCAAGCCCCTTTTTCTTTCTGTCTACTCCTGTATAGTCAGCAGATCTTCCATATGTGCCCCAACTCGCAGGTGTTTTCAATTTTGCACAATCCTTTTACTTGACCTGCTCTATATTCTGAACCTTTTTCCTCCTCTGGTAAATTACTAGTTATATTGCATTTGGAGTAAACCCCTTGTCTCAACACTGTCTGTATCTCAGGCTGAAATCCTGAGCTTTCTGCTTTTAAAACAGAGCCTCTAACATGGCTTGCTTAAGGTGAAGGTGATTTTCTAGCTCGGTGTTTACATTTTTTCCCCTTTTTTTTGGCTAAGTTTTTTGTTTGTTTGTTTATTTGTTTTCTCAGTTCCTTGATGTGTTGCTGATCTTGAGTAACTTGTAGCTGCATAAAACATGATGCATTACAATCGGGATCATTTGTGGCGATAAACTTCAGCTGCCGGCTAATAGATGTGAAAGGGGTGGAAATCTTTGCAGTGGTTGTGGCATCCAGCAGGCCCAACCCAAACATTTTCTGTAATCTCAACAGACAGCAGCACAGTTTCACTTCCAGCTGTCCTTTGCCAGAGTAGTGCTGTGTGTTTTAGGGACGGGGGTATCTGCAACCCTACAAATCGTCACAGCACTGGGCACTGCTGAGTATTTGGCATCATGTAAGCAATGCCTCCAGCCACTCAGCCCTGAGCGAGCCAGAAGGTGGTGAACCTTGCTGGTGGCTGCTTTGCGTGTCCTTAGCAGAAAGGAAGAGGAGATGGAAAAGCCTGGGACTGGAAGAGGTAACCCCAGCAGGAGGGTCATGACTGGCACTTTAGACAAGGAGCCTGATCTTTGTTGATCTGTGAGAGCTGAGTGAGCCTATTTTATGCCCTTGCTGCTGTAAAATAGCAGGATAAAAAGCACACACCAGAAATTCTCTGTCTTTCCACCGGCAACATTTTTCTGTCTGTTTTATGGAGGTACATGACTGCAAAGCAGTGGAAAAAGTGACTACTACAATCATTATAAATGTCTCGTGTCTCTGCCCAGGTCATAGAAAGGGGGAGAAGGAGAGGACTTTCAATTTGGACTTCTTTGTCCTTCAGAAAGCCTAAAAGATCGATGTTTTTTACTGTTTATATTCAGCCCAGGAAAACTTCTGACATTCTTGTTGGTTATTTTAAAAACCTTTCTGGTTTTCAGTACCAATTAGTAGAGAACTTGCACCTATTTTTTAATAGTTACTTTACTGTAGTTTGTTCCTATGTGCAAACTGAATGCCATGTTTCAAGATGCTTTCTGTCTGAACTTCTGCCTAACATAAACATGGGTTCAGTTGTTAAGCTAGTGTTCAGTATATTGAAGAATTCAGTTTGTGTTCCATTGCATATCTCTAATACTTACCCAAAATTTTCATATTTTGTTCCTTGTTATGTGGAGATGTCAGGCAGTGAGTTTCAAGAGGACAATAATAACTGGATTAATGTGTTTGAGACCTGATGTCTTGGCAATTTCTGTGTAGTGATTTGGTAGCATTGAATATTATAGCAGAGACTTTCTTTTTGCTGGTTCTGAAATTTCATTTCAAAGGTGGGAATCAGCAAGTATTATCTTCTAGTCATGTCTTCAGTGGAATTTTGCGTGCTGAAGGCACTCCCTTGGATGTTGCTGGGATTGAGCTGGGATTGCTGCGCACTCCTGAGAAGTAAACTGCTCCTCCTTCCTTATTTAAAAAAAAGAAATGGTAGAAGAAAAAGTGTGTATTATGATGATTTCAGGAAACATTATGTAATATTTCAAATAACCCCACTACTCAGCCTCAAACCCTAGGAACAAAGTAGCAGTGGGAGGCAGGCATTTCTTGGATCTCCTTCTGCAGAGGGTTAGGTGCTGTCTGGCGGAACCCCTGTGCCCTGGCTTTCCAGTAATGCTCCTGGACATTAGTTTCATGCTCCCTGTGCATCAGAAACGATCCAAGGAAAATGGTTTGTCCTTGTGGCAGAAAGCATTCTTGAGAGGCTCTTCACCACATAGGCCGTCACACTTATGTTTTGACAGTATCTCTTCTCACACTGTCATGTTCTCAAGTCTTTCTCACTTGAAGACTCTTATGTAAGGGGTATGGAACGGAAATAAATGCTGAAGGCGAAACAGGTCCCAGGTTGATCAGTCACAGAAACGCATTGTCTTGCTTGTCTGAGAATGGCCTTTTCTGCTTCCCTGGCTAAATAAATGATGCATCTTCCTCCAGCGGGGATACAAGAGTATGTCCACACCTTTTGTAAGCATACTGTCTGGCAGTGCTGGCTGGCAGCAAGAAAAGGCCCGTGGCATATCATCTTTGATGGTGAAGTGTCCTGGATACAGAGAAGCAGGAAGAGGGAATTTTTTACAAAGGTACAAGCTATTCTGACCCTCTTGGCCTGGGTGACTTCCCACCGCAACTTTCCTTGGGGATGTGGTGAAATGCCGTAGTCTAGCCCACATGCTTTTGCTTGGGAATCTGAACCTCCAGGCATGAATAACTTACTGGAATTAATCTTCAGCTGTTGTCATCCAGTATTCAAATATTAATGTGGCTGATCCAAGTGAGGCGGTGCAACCATGGTGGTCTTGCAAAATAGCGCATCGCACAAGTGACATTTCCTAACATGAGTCAATGTTTGTTCTTCTGTAAAAGGCATTCTAACATTTTTCTTCAAACTGCCAGGCTAAATGGCTTGTGCTGGCCCAAACCCTGCACAAAAATCAGTGCATAAGTGCTGAACAGCAAATATCAAGGAGCAGCATTTGAAGGGGGAAGGACTAGTAATGGAAATGCAAGAAGATCCCCTGGAGGTGATGAAACTTCTGAGATGCTGCAAGTTTAGCAAAAACTGTCCTGTCCTTTGTCAACCATGCAACCAATGTAGCATTGGGAAGGAAATGGCACCAGGATGTGAATGAAGTGGTCCTTCCAGGTAACAAATGACCTGGTCGTTCTGAGAGTGGCAAGTGAGACAGGCCCTATGCCAGATTTATTGTGTGCATTGAACTGGAAACTTTTGTGTAAGTTCATGAACTATGGCAGTGATCAAGATTTTTTTTCAGCCTTTTTACTGAAAGGCAAGTGTCACCATGAGCTAAATAATCTTGGATCTGTGGTTTTTTTGGGTTGCCATAGAGGAAGCTTGTGCTGTACGAAGTTATATCTTCTCTTCCAAATCACCTCCTGGGTTGCATAGGGAGTCAGGGCAAATACTCTTCTCTCTTGGGGCTCTGTTTTTCCCATCTGTAGTGATGCTTACAGATTTTATGTAGTAAAGTTTCTCTGACTAACTGACAGAAAGTGGCATGCAAAACTTGAAATCACCATGTTTTAAATAAATTCATGAAAAAATCCCTGAACAATACTGCCTGTGCTTGTTCCTGAGAAGGAATGCTGTCTAAGTCAATGAGGCCACTCAGCTCTGCTTTTACCTTAGTGCAGAAGTGATCATCTTGTATTATATAAGGATTAAAACACTCTTCGAGGGGAAGGAAGCTGTACTGTTCAATATGGCCATAACTATTTCTCAAGCATGGAAAATACCCCTTTTCTCATCTTTTCCAGAGTATAAGGTCTTTATGCAATGACAAGGTGCACATTTCAAAACACATTTCCTAACTCTCATTGAGCTTCAAGAGATAGAGATGTGTAGATTGAGTACAGTACAAGGCACCACAGGAATGGGTTCAGCTACAGGTAACAGAATCAAGTCTTTTAAAATAAACATCCAAGAACAGACCAGGGAGTATGAGAGGCACAGGGGGGGAAGCTGCTCCCTGCCAACTCAGTTTTTTGCAAAACCCAAATTAATGATAGGGTGTGAAATGTGCACCTCTGTGAGTTGTTAGACAGACCAGAGCTCTTCCTGTCCACCACATCAAGCAGGGCCACTCGTGGAATAACTGGTGGCCACCAAGCATCTTTCCCACGGGCTGGCACAAAGCAGAACCAATCTCCTTTATGATTCACGTCACAGATATTTGACAGAAATCTCAGTTTTTGGCTCAGCCACAAAAATTACCCTTATCTTCTGATCTGTCTCTGCTTGGACTTTGGTTATTTTCTGCCACATTGGTTTGTTCCCACTGAACCTCAGGCCTGAACTCGTTTCCAAAGGTACTTCAGCCAATTGGTACTCCTTGGACATAGTCTCAGCATTTCTTCTGCATCCAAGATCATCAGAGCTGAGACTCACGTCCACGTTGCCACACCTCCTTGCCATGTTTTTTTTTTGCCAGACTTCAGTGCCAGACTTGTGAATGATCTCAGTTTCCATTTTAGATCCCATTTCTCATCTATTCTAATTCAGCCTCTCCAGGCCAGGGGTTTAAGGAGAGAGATTTCCCTACCTACGTACTTTGTCCCCCACTATTTCTCCGTGAATGTTGCAAGCCTGACACTTTTGTCTCTACTATGTTTGATTCTGAAAGCTTTCTATTCCATATTCACGGGGGCAAATGGAGTGTTGGCTGGGGAAACAGTGATAGTGGAAGAAGGTATCAATGCTTTTATGTAGAATGGCATTTGGCACACTGGAATTGCAGTTTCAAGGAAAGTCCTGCTTAGCCCCAGCCTGTAGCAAACCTGCTGGCTTGGGAGCCTTGAGGGAATGGCTGAAATTGCCTAAGCGGCTTATTGGCTAAAACAGCTAAAAATTGAATATATCTTTATTGGCTGTTTTTGAACTGGTGCTTTTCTTTTCCATTCTGTTTGAGGACTTAACACCTTGTCCAAATTCAGGTGGGTTTTAGTTTAGACACAAGCCTGACACAAACAGTAAATTTTTGATGGGTCATACTTGTTGTCAGACCCAAAGCAGGGACATAGTGCCAAGTCTTTATTGGAAAAGAGCTTTCCCCCTCCACACCTTTCCATGTAAACTCTTTCTCAAAACTGCGTACAATATTATGTTTGGAAGCATTTTCTTCCCCCCCAACTCAGGCTGCAGCACATATTTAATGCATTTCCACCCCAGTTTCCCACTCAAGGGGGTCAAATTTTGCAGATTTACTGGTGATTGAAAATGAAATATTATGTGGGGAAGTATCAAGTAACCTTGGTAACAAGCAGAACTGTGCCCCACAGCACTCAGAGCTGACACCCCCCACCTCCCTCCTGTGCTTTTTCTTGCTGCTTTATTTAGCTCAAGGTTTCTTATGATTGAGCCAGTTCCTGTTCTCAGCTGAAGTCAGTGACAAACTTCTTGCTGGCTTTGGGGCTGGAGTGTTCATTGCTTGATGAAATGGGAACACACTCAAGGGATCAGTCTGAGGGTCACAGAGCCCAGCTGGCTGAGGCCACCGCAGGATATTGTGCTGCTGAAAAATACAGAACAGAGTTGGGTGTGCTGTTCTGTTTTGTTTTAACTTCATAAACATCAGTCCATTTTAAATAGTCTGCTTTTTTAGCTTTTCTTTTTTTTTTAACTTTGAAAAGAGCTATTGCTGGAGGTGCTGTAAGCAGGAAGAAGATAAGTTGTTTGATGCTGCACATGACACAGAGCTTGGGGTAATGAAGGAATGGGTATGTTTCAGGTCAGCATGAGTTCAGGCAGTGAGGTCTAAATAGCTGCTGGAATGGCACAATTTATCATTGTGTGAGAGAGAAGATTTAGGTTGCTAGACCCATTTATCTATGATCTATGTGCCTTTTGAAATCACAGGGCTTTATTTACCATAACAGAAGTTTAGATATAAACTTACATATATTTTTTAACATAGTGAGAATTTGGTAACATCTCCAGATATTATGATAACATTATCTTAAAGTGTGAAGGTGTGGAAGCACTGTAAACCAAGGTAAAATATCTGAGACTAAAGTGACGCTTTAATGTGCAGATCTTTTTTATGGCAATTTCCTTGTGGTGTTGAAGTGGGATAGAACCATACGGCATTCTTTCCACGAGACAAGACTTTTTTGAAGCTAATATGAGTTATCCTGCATTTACCATAACCCAGAGAAAAATATACCTGTGACTGGTCGATGTGAATCAACAGATGTGCAGGAACTATTTGTAAGTCTAAGCCCTTACTAAAGTCACATGCCATGTCACTGGCTACTGGCCATGGGCTAGAATGTAGGGTTTTGATGAACACAGTCAAAGACTAGAATTCATTGAATGTACAAAAATGTGGTGAATTGGGGTGCTTCAAGGTGAGCCTTTTGGCATATTTAACTATTGATGCAATTCTACATCTGCAAAGGAAAAGCGGGGGAAAGTACAGCTATAGAGCTAGACTCCAGGCTTCTTTTTTGGTAATGGTTTGTGCCATGTGAAATCATCATAAGGTAAAAATGAAGGACTTTCAATATCACATTTATTAGCAGAGAAATGAAAGATGGGGGTGGTGAGGGCTGTTACTGATTAACATAGCAGAATAAAGGAGGATTTAAACATACAGAATAGTTAACAGAAGAAAATATACTTGTATAAACAGTGATGAAAGAGGTGTGGTGCAGGGCAGAAGGGAAGAGTTGGAGTTGCATGGCTGCAGAGACAGCTGATCACGAAGAAAAGTTGGAGGAGAATGCCACTGGCATTCCTGAGTGGTTCTTGGGTTTGGTCTTGTTTTTAAAATGCGCTTTCAAAATAAGCCTTTAGCAATGCCACAGGATTATCTTATTGCTGTCATTTGTATGCACTATTCAGCTGCAGCTTTCCATATGTGCTGGAACTGTGAGCTGGGACTGGCGCTGGCACATGGGAGATTCCTGAAGCATTCAAAAGGAGAGGAGACTAAAGGACTGAGTGACTACTGTGGCTGAGAAGAAGGAAAATGTATCAGTACCTTTGGGAAGTATTCCAGACAGAGGGAAAAACCCTTCCCTGTGTATCAGTATCTGCCTAGCTTGGGGCTGGAAGAGGGGAGCGGGTATGCTGATATATAACTGTGGGTGTTTCTTTGAGAAATTTCTGGAAAGCCAGGTTTACTTAGAAAAAAAGACATGAGTAATGTGGGAGGAGCCCTGCAACACAAAAATTCTTTCCAGAAGTCCATAATTTTGATTATGAGTGCCTGTACCAAAATCCTACTAGGAGCAATATTTTGTATTGGATAAGGAAGTGTGTCAAAGTTTTTTTTTTGGGGAGAAAATATATTCTTACATGACTGTAAAGGTAAATCAGTAAAAATACACGACATAGCAGAATTTCTAAGTTAAATCAATAACTATACACACTAAAGTAGTGCTTTGTAAGCTAAAACTGCTCCACACATCATACTAATCCATTGAGAGTGTTGAGAGTTTAGGAGATTGGTTGTACTGTCTGCAATATCAGTAAAATACAGTATTAGGTTACATATGCCTACTAGGGCAGGCGTCAGTAAATAAGTATGTGATATTAAAAATGTGATACTTCTAAGTCAGTCTTTGATAGCAGAATATGTGTATCGGCATGTTGCATTTACCTTCCTGTGTATGTGAGCCGAGTGAAAATCAGTCCTTTGGTAGAGTTAACAGGCTGCTTTCAGCGTTTTCCGGTGTGTGGATGAACCTGGAGATTAGTGCTGTAATAGGAAGAGGAGTTGGAGGGCTGACCTGAGTTTTCAGAGGTCTCTGGGGTGACTTACCTGCAGCTAGAGAGGCTGAATTTGCCATTAATTTTTAAATGGTGGATGAGCTGGGCTGAATCCACTCCCTGCTCCCTGCTGCACTGGGTCTTCTGGAAGCAACATGTGCTGCAGTAGGTACATCCTGGCCAGGCTTTCAGGGGCTGACTGCTCTGTTCCCACAGTGTTTATGTCCTTGAAAAGGGTAGACTGGGGTTTCCACTGGTTAGCTTGGGGAAATCTAGAGGGTCTGTGTAATGAATAAGTGCATCCTTTAATTACATTGTTGACCAGTCTCTGGAGCAGTCTCTGAAGAGAAAATACCAGCTGCTTGTATACTTTAAGTTTGCAATGAACAGAGCTCTACTGGAGAAGGCAGAATCAGAATAATACCAGTATCTATTTTCTTCAAGTTTTATTTTATTTTTTTTTACTCTTCATTGCTTAGGAGCAACTATTTACTGCTTCTGGTGCAGTAAAAGGCCATGCAGGGTCTGAGCAGACACCTTTCCACTGACAGCACTGATCTGTGAGGACCACCAGCCACATCAGAGCTGGTGTGTGCCATGGACCTGTACTTACTATGGTGGAGGTCCTGTTCCTAAAGGAGCTGCATGTTGTAGCACAGCATTCACCTGGTGTGTTCTCCTAGCAATTCTTGTGCTTAGCTGAGGTTGGATTGCTGTCTGAAAGTTGCAGTTCTGTTGGTTTTGTACTTCACCATACTCGTTGTGCTTTGCTTGCTGATTCAGGGCAGTCAGCTTTATCCAAATCATTGGAATTAAAATTCTCATACTGTGGTTTTGTTCTTAAAGTGTATGCATGCAGTAAGAATTGCCTCCTTTATTAATCTCAATGGTACTCACCAGCTAAAGTCCCTGAAGGGTTATTGGCATTATATTTGAGCCAATTATTTTTATTTAGAAAATTATACTTATTCATCTGCTGTAATGTTAAGTTACCAGGGTTGATGTTTTTCTCTTCCTCTAGCCTACATTTGCTGAGCTAGAACTGGGAACATATGCATCACATTCCTTTATATTTGGTGGGCCTCAGAGTCTAAATTGGGACTTCTGAACTGCTCTTGAACACTGGGAAACCATATGTGGCATTGTGTTGTTTGAATGACATTCAAAACCAGAGGATTTGTGTGAACATGGAACATACACCATTGTTCAACCTATGCATGTGTACAAGAAGGCTGAGAATGGGAGAGAAGAGCTACAGCTTTTCTAAAATATGAAAGAAGAGGAGAAAAAGCCTTTCCAGATGGACTAAACAATAAAAAAAATCTCCAGAGCTGGTGTCTCTGACTACATACCTTGGCTTACTGGTCCTGGAAGGAGCGGGGCACTTGCAGCCCATAACTGGGTCTGGAATGGGCCCTCCTGTTAGCAGTTCAGTGTGGTTCAAGGAAGCACAGTGAGAAAAGCTCTCTTCAAAGGCGAGAGACACACACCCCACAGATGGGGTAACTCCTGTGGCTGGGGACAAGTTGTTCCAGGGTATAGATAATGTATGCTGTCATTTCAAGAAGAAGCTAAAAGCCTGGTGTGTGAAGGATAAGGGTTACTTTAAAGAAGGGTTGGACAGGAGATCCTGGACAGAAAATTTTTGAGCTTCAGGATGTTTGTGCTTCTGTTATAATGACATAAACAAATTTTCTAAGTTTTGTTTGTTTGCTTTTGTTATTTATACCTCTTCAAAAACTTTCAATGAAATCAAGCTGCCATGGGGTAAGGGGAAAGGTCCTTAATTGGGTTAATAATCATTTCAGTTTAGGAAATAAAGGTGAGGGGAAAACCAGCCAAGTTTTAGAGAAGGAATGGAAAAACCAGTGAGGTCATGCTGTTGAGTCTGGTGCTGTTCAGCATAGTCCTGAAAGAGGTGGAGAAGGAGGCAAAAAAGCCTCCTGACGATGCCAGATCAGACGGGATAACTGAGGTGAGGATGTACTATGGGACTGCAGAACAGCCTCACCATAGAGAGTGACCGAAGGACAACCTAGCAGTTGAAATTCAATATTGTTGAATATAGAACAGCGCAGAGGAAGATAAACAATTCTAAATTGAAATACATAGTGATGGAATCTAAATTATCGTTTGGAAAGAAACCTTGGTTTATAATAATTGTATAAAAATGTCTGCTGAATGTGCAGTAGGAATGAGGAAAGAAAAAGAGAAATAGAACTGAATACTGGGACTGATTGGTAAAGAAATTGTGAACAAAAAGAAAGGTCTTTTTGCTACAGCATAAATGCATGGCACACTTGAATATTGCATCCTTGCTCCCTCATTTTAGAAAGAATGCAGAAGAAGGGGAGGTGATACAAGAAATACTGATAAAAATGTGGAGTGACTCCCATATGGAAAAGAACACTTGGGTATTTATTTGAGCAGGAAGAAACAAAGGTCTGTGAACTCTCAAGTGGCATGGAGAAAGCAAATAGAAAATGCCCATTCACTTTCCCATGCCATGGGAGCCAAAGAGCCTCAAGAGAATTGTTAGGTAACAGTTTTAAAGCTAGTAAAAAGGACTTCCTGTAGCTGTGAAATTGCCCTGGGATATTGTAGATGCCAAGAGTTTCCATGCTGACAGGGGTGTTTGGACATACCTCTTAAAGAAAATTCTCCTGAAGGCTATTGTACACAAAAATGCAGCTTTGGTTCAGGGAGTCACCTCACCAGAGGTTACTGGGAGGCTGGGACTGGGGAAGAGGCTGAGGCTGTTTGCACTTGCCTGAGGAGGAAAAAGTGAAAGTCGTGAGTGTGATAGGATACTTGACTTCCTCAGTCTCTGAGCCGATCCCATCTGGCTCTTTCCATGTAATTACACCCACCCTGTGCCAGGGTAATGTTTAAATACGTGACAAACAAGCTCCTGCCCTTAAAAATCAATTTGAGCTTTTGTGGAAGGATTTCAGTGAGTGTCCTTGCAGAAAAGAAAGGCAGAAGGACTTAAAAAAAGAGAAGTCTGAGATGGACAAAACCAGGTACTGGTAAAGTCCTAATTTGTGAAGATATTTTAATAATTTTGAAGGGTCTTTTTGTCTTAATAGCTGTATACATAGTACATTAGTGTGTCACCCACGTGTGAATAACAGTGATGTTGATGTCTGGCAATAATCTCCAAACTGTGAACATCCTTCTATCCAGGCACTTACTGTAGCTTTTCAGAGAGACTGAAATGCAGCTGACCTGAATAAAACCTGTGTACTGAAACCTGATTTTCTTTTCTTTGAGGGTATTGTAATGTGTGCAGTGTATGTGCTAAATACGTTGCTTTCTAGTTGGCTCTCCATGTAATGTTGGATTGCAACAGACTGCTCTCTGTCACACCTGATGACTAAACCTGTCTCACCCACGCCATGGGAAAGTACTGGTGCATTGAGCCTTCTTAGAATCAAGCTTTAGGTTGTCCTCAGATTTCAAATCTCCTGTGCACTTTTTAAAATATGGCCTCTAACTCAAGAGATACAAGCACAAATGGATTCCAGGCAACAATTAACCAGATAAGTATTTATTTATTTAACTCAACCTATAGAATTATGCTGGCAATAGTTTTTTTTTTTTTTTTTTTGGAGTTAGACTTTCATTGAGCAAAAGACAATCTTTTAAACACTCTTCTCTCTTTTTCAGGCATCTGCACTGAAGCATTCTGGATTTCATTTGGCATGGTAAGAAACTTCCACTTAATTACAGAAAAAAGAATCACTTAAGAGCTGGCTGCTTTGTTTACCTCCTGATATGTTCAAAGTGGAAGCACAGCTGAGGAAACTAGAGGCATTTGATTTATGTTGTGCATTTTAAAGCAGGATGGAGACACAACTAAAGCAAACATACATTTTAACTGTGTGGTGCAGCGTTTACCAGCACAATGCCAAGAAGTGGGTCAGAGTTGGCTGTAAGCTGGGGCTGAGGGTCCATCAGAAATTGCAGAATGTCTCTCTGCATGATGGAGGGATATTTTTTTAAACAATCCAAAATAAACTCCTTTTAAATGATCCTAAGTGAGCTTGCAGTTGCAGACTTGATGCTGTAAATGTTGTCTAGGAGATCCGGAGTTACCAGAGTATGGGCAGGAAGCAAAGCCAAGCCAGGTGATGGGGGAAGATGCACTGTGCTGTGAGGGGAAAAGCTTGTGATATAAATGTTGCTGAAATAGGAAGTAGTTCAACCTAATTGAGATTAAGGCTTTATTCTTGCTGGCATAGCTGTGCCAGGGAGGGATTTATTATAATTTTGTCATCATTGCTATGGTAGTAAAAGCCCTAGAACGTATGAAGTTAGACCAGGGGAAAAAAAGAAAAGATTTTTTTTTCTTGGAAAACTTAATTTCCTCATGGAAATGTAAAACTATACCTACAGAAGGCTTTTTTGTCAGTATAAACTGTCTATGCTTGTGTAACTGTACCAATACACCATTGCAAGAGTCTACAAGGACTTGTTGGAAAGAAATAATCTGTGCGAAGCTAAAGACAACAAATAATCCTTAGTATAAATTGATTAATTCATACAACTGGACACGCTGTATAAAAGGGAAGTCCAGTGATACCACAAATTTTTTGGGATTTTTTTTTGGTTGGGTTTGGGGTTTTTTAGCCGTTCCTCTTGACATGCGGTCATTTGTTTCCTAAAGTTCAAGCTAAGGAAAATTCAAGACAGCATCATAAAGATGTTTTTACCTCCTTCAGCATTTATTGTCTCTGAGAGACTGGGCAGTACTGGTGAGGCTTGAGCGAGCGAGTCCCAGAAAGCCTCGCTTGCAGACCGTGAGAAGTACGGCTTTCCTGGGCAGCACTGAGGGAGTCTCTCTTTGAAGACTCCCTCCCACATATGTATACTGGGCTTGACGCCAAGCCTCTCTTCTGTAAAGAAACCTTGCTAAAATTTCTCATTTCATGCCCCTTTATGGAGAGAGAGGGAATGTGAGGGGGAGAGAGAAGGAGGTACGTGCCAAGCGTATTGAGAGAGCATAGCGGAGCAGCCTCTTCATTTTGTGTGTTTGGGGACAGCAGGGCAGCAAGGAAGGAGAAGGCTTTATATTAATTAGTACCATATTTGCCATCCCTTCCTCCCACCTCAAAAGTGATAAATTGTCATCCTCCTCCTCTCTAAACCACATCTATGTTTTTTGTAGACAACTGTTTTTGTTTGAGTCCTTTGAACTAGCAGAGACACTTGAAATAAATGCACTTACAAATGTGCCTCCTGCCAGCCTCTGTCTAGTCTGCATATGGACACTTAAAAGAGTTGAAGAGTATGTCTTACGTATCTTAGAAAAATGCTAAGTTCACAGTGGTGGCACCTGAAATGGCTTTATTCTTGCCTCCCTCTTGGAGCACAGTGGAATTGCTAGTGTATTATTTGATAAACAATCACCAATTAGTTGTTCCAATCCTCACTAATTCAGCAACTGCTCTCCAGGGCCTCCAGGGAGCTTGTATGCCAGTTCATGTGCTCGCCCCAGGTAGCTCTGAACTGAAGGAGTTTCCTTAATTGCTTTTGCTGTTATGTCTGTTTTAAAGGTTTTACTGCTCCTGTTGATGAGCTGGGTGGTGTATTACAAATGTGTGTTTGCTGTCTTACCTTTCCCCAGTGTGCTGTTAGCAACACAAGTAGCATAAACCGTAATGCTGTGTGGTGGGCAGAACCACCCACTTCGTGCACCAAGTAGAGGGTGGTCTTGCTGATTGGGGGCTGACAGGTGTGATGCTGTTTCACTTCCTCCTTTATAGGTTTGGGTACTGCTGGGTGTCGTCATGGACAGCTCTGCTGCCCCTGCTGTACACCTAGAGCACAGATAAATCAGATATCACTCATCTGCTGATCACAGAATGGTGCAGGACAAATTAGTCACCCTTGATGTTAAAGATTCTTGTAAATTCTGTTGAGCAACAAACTATGGATGGGAGAATGTCTCTCTGCTAACACTTGTTCCTTATTCTTTTGTCTTTCAGGTGCCTGTTACTGTTTACACAATCTGCTGCTGAAGCAACTTCTAGAGCTGGTGGAAGACCTATGGTTGTGGATCCTTTGCACATATAAATGTTATTGTGTGTGTCTGTTTGACCATGGTAGGATATTTAATGTATCATAGAAACAAGTTTTGTATCTCCAGTCTGTGTTTCTCTCACCACACATACTTACTTTCAAACATATTTTCCCTCGTTGAGCCTTTAAAAAAGAAGAAAAAAAAACCCAAACCTTGAAAAATTGTAACTCTATGAAAAATATACACTATTGTCATCTGGGGAAAAGGAGAATTTTACTTTGTCCACTGTTGTTGTAAGTGAAATGTGGTGTACAGCATGCTAAGTAACTGCTGAGTCAAATGTCAGTGTGAATTCAGAAATCCTCCATAGAGAAAAGAAATAAATATTTTTATTTTCTATAAAAGCTTCCCTGTAAAATTCTTATAAAGATTTTTTTCATGAGATAACACAAAACAAGCATTTGGGTGCCCTTTCACTTCTCAGCCTGGTGGCAGTCTTGTTGGGACTTTTGGTCGAGTGCTCTGAAGGTATTGTAAGCCTCCAAAATGATGAAGCCCACATTGTTAAACAGGGATATGCCTCATCTGTGATGAGCAGGAGACTTGAGAATTAGATGTTTCTGTTTTAAGCGACGCTTACCCCTTTATCAGTACCTCCAAAGAAACTGCAGGCAACTGATGTGAAATTCTGCTCACAATATCTGAGCAGAAATTTGGGCAAAGCTGTTCAGCTAAAGTTGTTCAGCTGAGGACTTGTTGTCTTCCCTTTCCTTTCATGTGCAGTGACACCCTGCCTTTTGAAGTATATGTAATTTTTTTTCACATTACACTGTCTGTGGTTCAGCATTTTCATTCTGATTGGTATAACTTTTTAAAAGTCTTAATTTTTAAACATACTTGTTTTTTTTTTTGTTTCTCCAAATGGGTTCTTTGGCCTCCACTTACATAATCTTCCAGACTTGTGTTAAAGATTGTAGAGAAAAGCTGATACCACAGCATAGTATTTGCAGTATGGTGCATCTGTAATCAGACTAAATAGCAAGGCATTATTCACATGGAGGTGAGGCTACATTTGCTGCTGCTAAGCTCTTAGCTGTTCAGTTTTAACACTGGATGCCTGGGTTTCTTTTTCTGGAGTGCATGTTTACTCTTGTATATTTTTATAGAGTGAAAGGGTGGTGGGGAGAATGAGGGTGTTATGTGCAGTAAAGTTATAAATAACATTGGCTCTCAGGTTATTTGCATTATATCTACTTGCCTGAATGCGTAAAGTTAAACAGAAAAGTCTCAAAAAAGACCAAAAAAAAAGGCAGAGCAATGTCATGGATAAGAGGTCTAAAGGCAGTGCTACAGAATGTATTTACTGGGGAGTATTCCCTACCTAGCTAATAAGCCAGACAGAAAATTGCTTACTCCTCCCACAGCCTCAAACAGATCAAACAGAATATTAAAGCCTTAAAGATGCTGATGTAAGGAAGAGGGAGGGTTACTCAGCACCCACCACACTGAACTGACAGGCAAATGGGGAGCATGCTGGGAACAGAGCTATATTCCCAACCCAGAGACAGCGATTGTGGGGTGGATCACATGATGAAATGCAGCTGTCATGGAGCAGAAGCACACACATGGGGTTTGTTGTTGTTCTTGTCTTTTTGCTCTGTGTGCTGTAGACTTGGGGGCAAATACACAAGAAGTGCCCACTTTGGGGCTGTGTTCCAATCACTGTGGTTGGCATTTTGTTCAATAATGAGACATTTGACAATGTTGCAGACTCCTGAACAAACAAGGTGTGGGACAGGGGTCCAGGGGAGAGTGGCTGCAGTTTCTTCACTGACCTGTGTGGATACTTACACGCAACAAAGATGCCAAGGTTTAGTCTTGCAGTGTTGAAACTGGAAAGGAGGCTGACTCTAATTTCAGACAAGGCAGGACTGAGCCCTGAGGAAGCAATGCTGTCATTATGAGAGTTGTCTGAAAGATTTCAGAATATGTCTATGCCTGTGAGTTTTTCAGTGCTGGAATTTAATTTCTAAAGTGTAATAACACCAGTGCATCCTTGTAATTTTATTGAATTTTTTATTACGGATATCATTTACAATAACCCTGCTGTCATATTGGCCTCTGCTATGGTTTCAGCAGTATCTGTCTCTCCATCTAAGATGATGAAAGTGAAGTTGGACCACATCATACGGGCTAGGTTTTCTTTCTTCCTTTGTTTCGTTTTTCCAAAATGCTAGTTGAGTCAGTGGAATTCTTCTGGCTTGTTCTTTCCTAGTGTTCATCCTCAAAGGTACACAGCATCCAACTGACCTTTTCCTGAAGCAGAAGGATTAAAAAAACATCCTTGATAGAGCTGCTTCCTTGATGCAGCAGAGGTCATGGAAGACATCGTGTCCCGCTCATCTTTCCTGTCCTTCCTGGATTGCTGATTCATGTCCCATATCAAAATCTTGAATTCCTGCATGGCAGAAAAGCCTTTGGAGCTGAGAATTTGAATTCTGGAGGGCTTTGAGGCAAGAAGGACCCTTGACAGACTTCTAGAATAGCAGGGCATGTTCTGGTTTCCAGAAGTCATACAGAAACACCTGTGACTCTGCATGGGTGCCTGGCAAAGGAGAGCACTGCAGTGTTGAGGACAGCAAAGCCCTGTGAGCAGAAATGGTGTGGCCAAGGGCTGGGATTCAAGCATGAACTGCTGAGTGCTCCAGCAGCAAACCTCTGCTAGACCAATTGGTCCCATATGCCAGAGGACTTTGATTTGTGGCTGGGTTTAGCAGTGATTTGAGGGTTGTGTCTCCTATAAATTCTACTGGAAACAGAGCTTCGGCTGTGAATCAGTTACAGGCATAGTTAGTTAATTCAGTGATCTATTTAAGTAACACTTTACATCTGGACTTGGCAACAAACTTGAAATCCTCATTTAAAAACAATAGTAAAGTACCAGAGAGGCATGATGTAGTCCACCAGGGCTTTTTTTGGGTCGTGTTAATTTTTTTTGTTTTTTTTTTTTCCAATGAGAGCCAATGTTTTAGTGATCTTCTAACATGGAGAATGTATTAGAAAAGTAATGAGAAACTGGAAACAAAATGCTGTGAGTGACAGAGCTCTGGATAAAAAAAAATCCTAACAGACAACATACTATTATGACTGAAAACTGGGGAGGAGATAAAAAGCAGAGGGTTATGCTAATCTGTTGGGGTAGAAAGAGACCAGACCTGGGCTTTGGACATCTGCAAATTAACAAAGATTTCTGTTGTTAAACTGTTCATTGAGAGAGAGCTGGAGCCACCATGTTGCAAAATCTGTAGTGGAAATACTTATATAGTCTGTTCAGGAGCAGCAAGAACCATTAATTCTAAAGTTTTCCACCAAGTGGGCAGAACAGTTCTGGATAAAGATCAGTGGTGAATAAAGAAAAACTGAGTGTGAACAGTCAGTCCTGACAGATCCAGAAGGGACGAGTATGAGAGATCAACGGGGACACTTGCTCAAATTACAACAGTCAAAACCCAGCTGTGATATTGGGTTGTACATCATTCAAGGCTCCTAAGAAGTTGAATAATTGAGAGGGTATTGTACAGTCTTTTGTATAAAGCTGTGCCTGTGGTCTCAGCTAGAATACAGTGAGCAGTTTTGGCCTCCTGAGCTCAAAAAGGGTGTAACTGAAATAGGGGGGTTGGAAAGAGGGTGACAAGAACATTCAAGAGCCTGAGAAAGCTCCTGCCAGAAAAAGGACCAAAAATGTCGCCTTAGAGGAGAAATGATACAAGTATGGAGGATACTGCTTATGTTGGAGGTGAGAGGTCAGGAACTTAGTCTCTTCTCATCCCATAGCGTAGGCCCAGAGGGATTCAGAATGAAACCCCGCAGTGGTTCAAAAAGACAGTAATTATGGCTAATTTGGGAGGTGATATTAACAGTCTTAATGTCATGAACTCAATTTTAAGATTTTAAGAAGGCCAAAGGATAGGTAACAGCTGTAGTCCTACAAAAGCCCAACTCCCAACAAATGTGCCTCGTCAGGGGGTTTGCTACTTAGTTACTTCATGCTCCTGTTTTCAAACTGTTATTTGATTTTTTGTGATTAATTCTTCTTCTGAAATTCTGTTTACATTCTATAAGGGAAGTTAATAATAGAGTGTACTGTGCTTTAAAAAAAACCAAAAAACAAATAAAAGTGCCTTTGATAGAGCTGTCTAGTGTGTGTGCTGATACAGTGTAATTCAGCTACTGTGCAACTTTAAAATTCCTTTTATAACATGTAGTGTCTCATTATTCTAGTTTGTGTGCTTCAGAATAAAACAGTGGCCTAAAG
This sequence comes from Pardalotus punctatus, assembly GCA_013400915.1. Classification (NCBI taxonomy): domain Eukaryota; kingdom Metazoa; phylum Chordata; class Aves; order Passeriformes; family Pardalotidae; genus Pardalotus; species Pardalotus punctatus. The sequence goes on from VZTX01014581.1 coordinate 109,897, forward strand.
CCACTCACTCAGGTGTACATGAAACAAATGTGTGTGTATGGGTGTGTGCAGGCACAAATGAATTTATAGTGAAGCATGGTAAAGGATTGCTCAATAGGAACAAACATGAATACGAACAAGTGATTCTCTTTCTAATGGCTTTCATGACTTCCTTCTTTCAGGGTTATAGACAGACGGCTTTTTCGCAGTAGGTCCTAGTTCCCTTCACAGTCAGAAAGTTGCCTTTTGCTTTGAGAAATTGTTCCTTGAAGCACAGTTGTCATTTTAAACTTCCTTTCACTTTCCCAAATACTCTGCTGCTGCTCAGTGTCCACAGGTTCTTTGTGCCATAGCTGTGTACGAGTTAAATTTTTCTGAGGGCATGATGCAGCTCTAAAGTAATATATCTGTTGATGATAAACTTGCTGGTGAGCATAGAATGCATGGTCTTAGATATTTTTGCACTTCTTGGAGCACAGAAATGAATCTAAACATCCATGTGCCCTTTGTATTGATTTGAAGCATAGGGAGACATTGAACAGTTGATCTCCAAAATGATCTGTCATATGAAGCCATTGCTTTGTTTAGCTTGCCCTGAAAAACTCTCAAAAAATTAGGTATTTTTAAAAAATAAGAGGAACAAATATTGTCAAGCCTGAGTCTTCCCTCTGACAGAAAGATTTTTCTTTTTTTGGTTAGATTTTTTAATATAAATATTGTTAAGGACTCTCTCAGGCTTATAAAGAGAGAAGTGTTTATTTTAGAATGGTATATTTTTCCACATAGAGATCAAGTACTAAATTATTAATTTTTTCCCCTTTCTCCATTTTATTACAGCTTTCATTTCTAGGTGGCTGGAATGATTAATGGGATGTGCTGGGCTAATGCCTTGTGTTTGGATACTCAAATGATAGAAGCAGCTTCCTGCAAAGCTTTTAGTGTGGGTGCAAGATTGGAAGATATTTTGGAGGCAGTGGATTAGCCATGGCACTTCCACCTCCCTCAATTTAGCCATAAATCAATTGTGAATGATTTTCCCACAGTAATTTTTCATACAGTTCAAACCTGGGTAATGAACATCCCTGTCCTGGAGTGAAATTGTGATTTTTCTAGATTTTGTTGGAGACATGATCAAGATTTATGAAGGGTGACATTGTAAACCCATTACATTTGCCTCTCTCTCATTTGCCTCTCCACCCTTCCTTCCTTCCTTCCTTCCTTCCTTCCTTCCTTCCTTCCATCCATCTGCCAACCCAGGAAGATTTAAAATGTCCATTAGAGCACAGCTGTTGAGCTGTTGCATAGCAGTGGCTCTTACTGCATGAACATTTATCTGTGACAGACAAAGGAAACAGCAATTACCTAGATGGATATGAGATGGTTCAGATCAAGTAACAGGAGGATGTGAGCAACTTCCTCAGTTCTAAACTGTTTTTTCAGTCTGAATCTATTTTATTCTCTTTTAATGTTGCTTGATGTACAGTTCTGCTTAAAAAGGAACTGTGCAGAAATTACGCTGTCTCTTCCTCAGTTTCTGTTTCAAATGCTCAGTTTGAAAGCAAAAAGATGCTTTTTTATTTGTTTTCCTGGCAGTCCCCAAGTCTCCTCTGAACTCTGAAGCTCAAGGTATAGTAATTTCTTCCCTCTCTCCTCCTCCCTCTCCATCTTTGCCATTGACTGATTTGAAGCTGCCAGCACTGAGTAGCCTCACTAATGCCTTGCTAATGGTGCCCTTTGCACCAGCATGGCAAACCTAAATGACAATCACATTGGAATACTGCATTTAGTTATTGTGAAATAATCGGCAATACTATGTTTCTGTGTTGCTTGTAATGTTGAGTTGCAGTTTATTAGCCCTGGAGTAGAGGTCCTTTCCTTGAGAAGGACCAGCTAGGTCTCTCAGAGGCATTTGGCAAGTCATATGTCAATAAGCACTTTTGTTTTTCAGCCAATGATAAATACACACGCATGCAAACTCATTTGGCTGCAGTCTGCCTGAAATTAAGTTGAAGATTGTGTCTGGCCCTTGGGCCAGGAATTCCTTGTTCCAGTATTAGACAGTGTCTAATAGTAGTTGAAAGAGAGAATTTTTAGAAATCATTTTGCAAGGGACTCTGGAGAGACAATGAATGTAAATCCTTGCAGACTCACAAAGACTGCAGTCAGAATACTGAGTGAAACTCAAAGTGCAACATAGCGGTTCCTCCCTCATCACAGGCTTCAAAGATTTAGTATTCAAAAGAATGTGGGAAATTGGGTCATTTCTGTACAGTTTAGAAAAGATCTGAGGTTACCAACTTTCTTGCTTTAGTCGTGCAGAAACTCTGAGTCTGGATTAGCAGGAATCCTGAACAGGATTTTCCTCTGCATTTAACATGAAAATCTAATAAATGTCATTTCACTCAGTGAGTGAAATTCTGTCACCATTGAAATGGATATCAAAATTTCCATTGGCTTTTGAGGGAATAGGACATCACCCTATAAACATAAAACCAAAGTAAAATATCTAGGTTTTTGATGCAGTTATTTATGTCAGGACACACTTGTAAGACTTTCTGAATATGTTGTTTTAAGAAAAACAATTTAGCTTTCTTACTCAGAAGTAATTTTTCTGCCTTTTAGAAATGGCTAGGAGTTACTTTTCACGAAGACCATAATTTAGAGTGACACCTTAAAAGTTCTGAATGCAGTAACGAGGCAGTGTTAATTACCATAAAATAAAAATATTTTCACTATCCTTCCTTCAAGAAGTTTGAATTTCTATTACTTGTCCCCCCCCCCCCCCCGCCCTTGTTTTTGGTGAGAGTTCATGTAATGATTTTATAGTCCCTGAACAGTTTTCAGCGTTTATGGGGTAGTATTTTATAACTGCATTCTGTAAGCAGTGGTGTCTTTTGGAATGGCCATGAAATGTTATAGCAGAGATTTCAAAATGACAGGGTCTTGGCATAGGTTTCTGCTGGGAGATAAAATGACTTTGGACTGGTTTAGAGTATGTCTCATGTCAGGGATGGCCCCAGAGCTGCCTGGCTTTATAGGCTGATGGGTCTGTTTCATCAGGTGGGAATTAGTAAATATGAGAAGCCCCAGGAACAGGCTCAGTGTTAAAGTCCAGGTAGTATCTCCAGCACACAGAAGTAGCAGATGTCTCAGTAAGCTTATGGAGATACCATTTTGTTATACTTTCCTAGATCTGGGAACTTCCTAAGCCAAAAAGTACAATAGAGGGGGGCTGAGGAGGGGAAGCAACATCTGGTTTCTCTTTCTCCATGACAAGGCTCTGAAAGAAGGCTTCCTTCACCTGTTTTTTCACAACACCTGTGTCTCAGTAATTGTGCTGCTAGAAACTAGAGCAACCTGACACTATTTTTACACAGAGCATGAGAGTAGTTAATATGTAAGTTATATGCAAGAAGATCTGACTGGGAGGAAGCTGAAGGAAAAGCAGGAAGTTAAAGAGGGTGGTAAGATAAAAGGGATACATGTTTTTTTACTGTATCTTATTCTTAATTACTCTTTCAGATACTTCTCCCTGCATCTCAACATGCAAGCTAAATCTATTTTACCGTGTGTGAATGCCCACTAAGTTTGATGTACATTTCTCTTCTATATACGCCTGTTTCTCCAAACAACCCCAGGCCAACATTTTGTGTTATCGTAGAATTTGCCCAAGAAAATAAAGTAACCTTTGGCAAGGAAAAAATAGGAATTTAATGGTATAATAGCAGTGTAAGTTTAAAGGGATAAATTGATGGTTCACATAAAGATTATAAGACATTTTGGTTGTAGGCTGTTAACCATGCTACCAGTACATTAGAGGAGCCTAGCTTGCAGTTGTCAGCATTCCAGAATTTCACCCACTAAGTCATTAATTTGTTTTCATGTCTGGAAGATTTAGCATACCACTGTAGTTTCTTGCATAATAATTTTATTATGTTTTTAAAAAAAAAAAAAAAGTAGGTAAAATGGGTTTTGATAATAGAATCCCCAAATCATGACTGTATTTCTTCTGTTGAATGGCAAAATCAATTATAGATGTGTTTGTATGTTCAGCTGGTTTTAAAGCAAAAATTGCATGCAGATTCAAAAGCCCAATGAAAAATCAAAGTGAAAAATAACATACGTTGAAAAATACAAGCACCTTGTTTTCTATGCATGTCTGCAACTGAACATGAAGTATTGCTGATTGTCATATGAAAAGATGGACTCTGCTGTATTATCTCATAAAATACATTTTTCCACTTTCCAGGAGGAACAGATTAAGACATTTGAACACCTCAGCTAGACTTCTTAGAGGTTGGCTTGAAGTTACGGAACATATGGTGTTTTGGGTAAACAGAGAGCCACTAAAAGGATATTGGAAATCTTGTAGAATATATATGCCAATCAGATTCCCACTGGGATCTGACACTGTTGCATGGAGCTTAGATCATGTAACTGCTCCTAAAGCAGATCTGAAAAAGGAAGCAACTAGCCAGAGCTAATTCTCTGGGTTCCTTCTACAGCCAAGGAGTTAAGGAGGTAAATTCATTGCACTTAATTTAGAAGCCTGTGTTGGAATTAAATGAATCTTCAGCTGCCTGAAGATTCTGATTATGATGGGAATTAGCTGGCTAGCCTGGGATATATGCGCAAACTATGAAATAAAGTGAGTTAGGTGAGACGAATCCTATCCCAAAGATATTACTTTCCTGCAGTATGGTCTGGGTGGAATTGTAGTCAAAGCAGCATTTGTGATGATTGACAATTGTGACCCAGTGTGAACTGTGAAGAAAAATCTTCAGGACAAGTGGGAAAAATACAGGACAGGGAATGGATTCTGATGGTTTTCCAGGGAGCTGTGTGATTGAAGCATCTGAAAACTGCTGGAGAAGTTTGTATGTTGGAACTGCCAGACAGCAATTAAGCCCAGCAGCATGGGCTGTTTGTTGTCAAGACTGAAGCATATGAGTTGAGTACACCCTGTTCTAGAGGGAGTTCATGGGCTGGCTGTTTTGCTTTTGTTGAAAAAAAAATCCCAAGATGAAGAAAATACCCAGGGTTCGTGCTTTCCTTTCTCCTTTGTGATTGTCTCTAAGGGTGTGGAGGAACTGGGATTCCACTCAAAGTGGTTTAAGGGCAGGCTGGTCTTTCCTATAAGGCTGTGTTGGCAGCAATGGCTGACATTAGTCCTATTAAAGAGGTGTTCTCACCAACTGCAGTGGCAGGAGATTTGGGCCTGTGTTGAAGTTCACTGTTGACAGAAATTAAGACAACAGTAATGGATGTTCTATTTGTCTGGTGTGTTCAGGAAGACATGATTTGGGGAGGAGGAGGAAACCCAAAATATTATCAATATTTAGCATATCCTGCCATTTTCCCCCTTCAAAACTAGCTGTTTCTAGCAATGACCTACATGTAGGAGTTCTTCAGGTAGAGGGATGAATGCTTGTCAATTTTAAAAGCTTCTCCTATCATCAGGCTTACAGAAAACAAATTCTCATTTAAGACAGTTCCTATGCTCTGCATCTATACAGGCACAATGGCAATGTATCAAATTAGATTATTTTTCTATGCCCCTCTCATTCAAGTCTTCAGAATTTGATGCACTTTGGAGAAGATTTATGAGAGAGGAAGAACCCAATGAAAAAATAGTTCATATGCTGCAGGTTACAAAAAGTGTCCAAAAACTATTTCCATTACATACCTAATGTAAAATATTTTTTCTTTTTATTTATGACCTTCCTTGAAAACACAATAATCCAATCAGGACTAATAGTTTTTTTTGTTTTTCTTTTAATGTCACTGGTTTGGCAAGCTAACACACTGCCTAATTCCATGTTTCTTTGTGGGATGACTGAGAAAATGGCAAAAAGCCAAGCTCAGGAGCAGCTGATCTTGGCCAGTGTGTTAGACCCTCTCAATTGAACTTTGGACTACAATACAGCAGAGACTACTTTTGTGTTGCTGATGGATGATTTCTTAGTAATAGCTCATAGACAGATTTATTTCTGGCCTGTCTAGAATATTTGACATTGTGAATAACGCATTGCAGCTGATATGCCTTGAAGATCTTGCAAAGATATAAGCAAATCATATGGATTGTAGCCAGCTGCAGTGACTGAACTGTAATGCATAACTACAACTCTTCTGGTATTCTTCTTTGTACAAAGCCTGCAAAATGCTTCTCACTCCTGTCTTGGTATGAACACTAAGAGAAAATTAACTGTCCCTTAGCACATATAAGCATTTGTCCTTTGCATTCAACTCAGAAAATATAAAACTTCTGACTATTCCTGTAACTAGGTTGAAAAAAAAAACAACAAAACTTCACTGGAAAGCTTTGGGCTTAAACCAGACTCTGGCAAAATAAAAGGAACAGAGAGGAAAAACTAACATTTTGAAGACTACATAATACATAACATCATCAGTTGCCCATGGAACTATTCCAAATGCCAGGTACTCTTCAATTGGGGTCTTCCATTTTTTCCCTTAGATCATGGATGATCAAGTAGTGGTGACTTCCAAAATGTTTTCTCCCTCTTGTTAGCAGATGTTCTGTGGACAAATAACATTTTGATAGTTTTCCAACATATCTTTAGCTCAGGTTATATTCTGTTTTCAAATTGAAAATCTGGTCTCTAGGATATCAAACTACCTGTATAAGTTCTCTGGGTAAATGCTGGCCACCACTATTATGCTCTGCTCACCTTTTGGTTTCTCCTAAGTTTGCTATTAGGTGGTAAATCAAGCTTTAGAGTGCTTAAGGGGGGGGAATCTTTCATTCTTTTTGTTACCAAAATCTACCATGGCATCAAATGTTCACCCATGAGGAGAAATGAATTTGGAGACAAAATATCCAGATGTCCAACTCCCTGTTTCAAATCGTGTCTTAGAGATCAGGCTTATTGTAAATCATGTTGAAACTGATTTGAATAATCCACCTATCCTTAACAATAATTCGCCTAGGAAGAGGCCAAAGTTGTCCTTAGCCAAGGAATAGAGGAAGAGAGACTCATGAAACTGCAAATGTGGCTGATATGCAGATTTATGATACATGTGATAGGTTTTACTTGGGCCAATATATTGCCCAGTCTCTGGGTGGCATCACCTTGTTACCCTGTGTGGGCTGTAAGGTTTATTGTCCTGTGCTCATCCTCCTTTCAGAACTAGCTGCTTAGCTGTATGCTATTTGTTGTCTTCAGAGAAAAGAATCTAGATAACAATATCTGGATAGGTCATAACAATGTGCATAACAGTATCTGGATAGGGTAAAATCCCCCAAACATCAACAAAATTCCTGTTGGCTTCATCAGAACTAAGACTGCGCATGAAGTTACAATTTTACCTAATGGCTCACTCCTTTTCCTTTCCTTCATAACATTTCAGAAGATGGTGCACTCCAAGGAAATTTTTTTTACCTGTTGCCTAAATGCATTTTTTGCAGTAAAGATCAGAAGATCATGTAAAGGTGTGGCTGTAGTTTACAATGATTAATTTATCAGTGCTATCATTCATACTATATTTCCATGCCATACCCTTATGGCATAGAGTGATGCTATCAAAGCATACCAGAGTCAACTAAGCAAACATTTTCAATACATTTGAGTAATTTTGAAAGCTAACTGCATGGTTTTACTCTGAATCCTAAGTTGAGTTTGAGATTGAAACCCTTGCCTGAGATTAATGAAAGGGGCTTCCCTTCCTCCCTCCCACCTATCTTTGGCCTCTGTAGTTTAGTGTTGGGTCTAGTAGAAAGAGACAAATGCTGAAGAGCATGAAAAACCAATAAACTAGGTTATGTTAATTCTATAATGGAATGAAAGCAAACAAGGAATGGTTCAAAATTGTGTTGATTTTGTGAATGAGTTTAACTGGAAGGTAGCTTATTTTTTGCCCTTCTGGCATGAATTTGCTGAAAAAGAGAAAGGATTTGCTAAGGGACTAAAATGAGATGTCCCTCATGTAGCAGTGTAGCGGCTATATTTTTTTTCATTCTTGCATGATCTTTGCCCTACATTGTTCCTCTCATTGCAACATAGATTTCCCAGGAGCAATGTGCGAAGTTTCCCTCCTCTTGCACAAAACCTAAGCCTTTTTTCAATAATCTTGAGGTTTTATCCAGTGATATATAAGGAATGATTTCTATTACCACCAAATCCTCGAAGAGAACCATTGTGAAAAACTGTTCAAAGCCCAGGGTGAGCTTTTCAAAGGTATGTGCTTTTATAGGGAGTTGGATTCATATCATCTCATGATGCGTCTTTGAAACTGTCCCCCATCTGACTAAGACCATGTGTGAGACTGTGTGCCTAATTTGTGAGTAGTCATAATGATGGTTCAGTAATAGGCATGCAACTGAGCCCGCGTTTTGTTCATAACTCCAAGTGCCTTTAGCTGAATTTTCAAAGAGGCTGAATTCTCACATCTCCTGCTACTTCAGTGGAGCTGTAGGTGCTCCGGGACTGAAAATCAAGCTACTGACATACTGAAAAATTAAAGCTGAGGTATGAATGAGTCAATCAAATATCTACTGTTCATTCGTAAGTCAGACTTACGAACTGAGTCTTTCTGAATTTAATGGAGGCTGCTGCCTTTGTCTTTCAGGAGATTTTCAGTTCAAGAATTCCCTCTTTTTGTCACCTCACCACTGAAACTTTAGCCTTACATAAGTGGTATTTTCTGTTCACAGGCCACTGCCCTGTGCCATTTATTGGTTTCAGTATCTGGTAACTACAGAGCTTGGTTGATGTTCTGTTTTTTCATCTTCATACTGTATGTCTACATGCAACACTTTTGATTTAGGGTTTTTTTGGATGCTCTGTTGACTGAGCCATGATCAATCCCATCCTCAAGGCTGATATTCACTTTTAATACATAGAAAAAAAAGTGAATAAAACTTCGTATTACATATTGTGAATATTATATATGTTCACGCTCATGAATAATTCCATTAACTTGGTGGACATGCTGGTATGTATGGTTAAATAGGTATTTTCATACTTACAGGGAAAGGAATTTTCTTTGGTTTTGGGTTTTTTTTTTCCTCCAGTTCCAACCTTTATAAATCATGTTATACTTCAAAAACATCATGATGTTGGCTGAAAAAAAATGGGGCTTTAAAAAAAATGTGCATTCTTTTTACTTGCCTTCTGGTTTTTGATCTTTTATCTTCAGCTTGGTGATGTTTTCAAAACTCCTCTTTTCAAAATGAAGGCTAAGAGCATCTGGGTTTTTATTTTAAAGAAAAATGAAATCCTTACATAAACATATCATTGAAGGAGCTGGGCTTTAAAAAAAGCCACCAAATCAAAAGACACAAAATAAAATTATGAGCCAGGGGTAGAGGAGCCTTAGAGAGAGCAACCTATAAACATAAAAGAGTATCTTTTTATCAGTTCAAAGCTTAGAGGCACTGAAGTAAAGATCCTTGAAAGCGTGTGAGTTTTTGAGACTGTGGAGTTCAGGAGTCTCTCTGCCTTGCAATGCTTCATTTAGATCCACTATCGAACAATTTAGATCCACTGAACTTTACTTGGGCAAGAACTTAATGTCTTGATTCTTGCAGGCACTAAACAGTTATTGATGAGTAGGTGGAGGAATTTTGTGTTGCTTGGTTATATATGTTGGCATTTTTCACTGCAATAGCTGTAGCTGTTTGCAACGCTCTCTGTAACCACCTCACTTGAGGATGAATTTTCCTGCCCTGCCATTGCCTTTGATTCTCGTAAAGCACCCATCAACTGTGAAGAAAACAGCAGTGCTTAAGCATAGTCTATTCAAGTATATTCAAAATACGTTATTTTTGGCATTATTGTTAATATGAAATGTTCCACCAACCAGCTGGAATTATGCAAATCCTAGCACATGCGTTCCTCACTAATCTGCACTCTTGGATGTACTCTTTACATTCATTTCATTTTATGAATGTCTTTCCAGCATACTTCCCTACAATAGGAGATTGAAAAGCCTGCAATTTTCTTCTTGCCTGATTCTCCCATTGGGTTTTGTTAGTATTTGAAAAAATAAATTGATGTCTTTTTTTTTTTTTTCAGTCCAGATTGAGGAAAAAATCAACCTGCCAGCAGAGATGAGTAGGGAGAAAAGGGAAGGCTCACAAACTGCAAAATCTGAATTCTTTAGGTGGTTCTTTGGTGACTCATTGTTTTCAGTGGAGACACAAAAAACACAAAATTTTTCAATAATTTGATTTTGCGCTAAAAGGCAAACCTCTGTCAACTTCACTGCTGTTATCACCAAAATATCATGCATTTTGGGACAATATCTGGATGGGAAGGAAAGGAAGAAGTGATGAGTCTGTGCTGTTGGCCTGTTTTACATGTCCCATGTTTATGCATCAGGAGGACATGGCCATGGCCTTTGCCATCCTCATCATCTCAACATTCTTGCTGTAGAGATGATGTACAGCCTCTGTTACAAATTCCTCCCTCCTGCCTGGGGCGTTTGGCCTGGTTTAGGAAGCTTGTGTGTGTGTCCTGGTCCTCATGTGCCTTTGCATCCCTGTTGATCTATGGCAGCAGGCCTTCAGGTGCCTTCTGGTGTCGTCACAGGCACAACTGTTGGGATGGTTTCTGTGGGGCCCTGGTCAACCTGCTGCTGGAATAGTTCTCAGTTCCTTGCACTCTAGCAGATTTCCTGGGGAGCTGGAGGATTTGTCCCAGAGTTGAGCAGCCTGGTTCCCTGGTTTGAATTCCCATGGTTAAATGACATTCTAAATCTCTGTTATATCCTCGCCTTGTAAGTTGTCTGTTTTAAAGCTTTCTTAGAAAACTCATTCAATTTAAAAAACTTAGTTACACTTCTAGTTCACCTTGTCTTCCTATAAAGGTCTTTTCAAACCTGGTAACTTCAATAATTTGTTGTCTCTTCATTTTTTGCTGAACTTGTGATTTCCAAATTGAATTGGTACAAGGTTTATTTGCTGCTGCTGTTTTAGTTTTCTGCAATGGAAGATAAAACACACAGCAAGATAGGATTTTTCATGCTTCTTTCTGACTAAAATAATAAACCTGCTCCAATTGCTCCTAATCAAAAGGTGGTGATGCATTTCATATTAGCCTTTCTGGGGCAAAAGTGATCTACCCTGTGTGCCTGCAGACTGTCTAGCACCTCTGGGTCCTATGCACAAATTCTGATGGATACTGGGATTTTTCATTACAAGATTCTTACCTTGCCTGAAGTAATCTCTTTTGTTAAGTAAGAAGGGACATTCAGAACTGTCACTGTATGCAGGGGGTTTCTCACTTCTCTAACAAAAACAAACTTCCAGTTTTGGTGGCCTAGACACACAGTCTTGTATTGACCTAGAGCTCCAACGACTGTTAAGGGTTTATTTCTTAATTGCTTCAGTCAGTCCTGCTTCCCAGCTACTAGTTTATGCTACTTTTTTGCATCTATTTAGGACCTGATTCTGATCTGTGGTTACTAACACTGTTTTCTTAAACAAATGGAGCTTCATTGAGCTGCTGTTCAAAGAAGGCAAAAAGGAAGGGAAGATCATTCTGTTAACTAGTTTGAAAACTTCCCTAAAACTGACCTTTATTTTGCTAGTTCAGTATTTATCAGTCTTTTGTAAACATTGCATATTGGCAGCTCAGTCTTACCTAATTCAAATGGGATTGTTTGATTGAGACTTACTGATAAGTTGACCAGGGCACATCTGAATGCTGATTTTAAGTATTCTGGTAGTGGAACTATTTCCTCTGGTGTAATGGTTAACCATAGCTGTTAGCCCCATAGGCTAATAATATAATACCATGCTTGCTTTACAACCACAACAAATTTTTTTTTATTCATTCCTTCTATCCAGGAGTTTACATTGTAAAACAATCTGTCCTCTTAATTTGTTATGGTTCCTGGCTTCCTGATGTTTTGATAAAATTGCAAAATGTTGTTCAGAATTATGGCTGTCCACATGACCTCTGTTTCATACAGAATAGCTCTTGATTTAAATGATGTTGCTCTGAATAGCTTTCAGACTTGCCTAGACCCAGAGTTTAACTCATTATACTATAATTAGAAGTATCATATGAACATAATTAGGTGTATCAAACTCCAAATGAGTTGTGTGAAACAAAAAGTGTATCAGATGATTCCTGAACTGTAGGAATTTAAGCATTTCAGACACAGTAAAGTGAATGAAAGAATGGCAATTGAGTTTAGATAGATTTCTAAAACATTTCTGTCTCCCTTAGGTCAATCCTCTGCTTTGGATCCCATCATAAAATTCTGTAGGAAAGAAGTAATTTTTTGCCTGTATCCATTTAACGGCTGGTACCGTGGAGTCCACATCACTGATTAGAGCTTCTGTGTGCAAATGATAAATATTGCTGTGCAAATGATAAATACCTCACACAAGGTGTGGACAAGATATATTGGGAATAGCGTAAGACTGGCAGCAGTACTTCTTTGCTGGTATTGATGCAACATTATATATTGTTTTTCACAAAGACACCTTCTGATAGCTGTTCTAAATAATTTTAATAGACAATAAAAAAATCTACGAAATTAATATTTTAGAATTTGTCAATCAGGTCTTTAAGTTCCCACTCAACTGGTATGGGATTTCTGTTTTTTCGGGGTGCATTCCAGTTGTAGTGATTTCCTCTGTGAGGTTTATATCGTCCTTGTGGTAAACACTGAGTGACCAAACGCATACACTTTTCAAAACAGGAATGCAGCTAGTCCAGCATAGGGCAAGATTCAGCAAGATTCCTACCTGGTATAATTTCTCTATATGGAGAAAATTTCTCCATGCAGGAAAAGCTTTTCTCATAAGAATCTGTTCTACAAAGTACATATTTTTTGTTGAACTGGTAAAATAGGGGCATAGCTCTTTTAGGAAACTTCCTAATTCAAGGACCTGAGTTGCCACAGGTTAATCATATATGATAAAAAAAATTTCCTATTGTTTTATTCCATCTATAAAATGTGAGCACAATCTTAAAAAGAATCAACAGCACATGGTACTCTTTAGAAGTCAAAACAGTTTCAGCAAATCTGGCAGTGGGACTGGAGATATGCAATATGTTTCTAAAAAGTATTTTTCTGATGGTGAGAGATAGTCAGAAAGTAGGGAAAGGTGGCTAAGAGTAAAATGACAAAAACAAAAAGAGAGGAGGAAAGAAAGAGACTGAGGAGGGATCCTCTTTGAAACATCCCACATTGCCCTTTGCACAGAGTGCAGACATCCCATTCCCTGATGCTCTTTGCAATGTCTGGACTCTGAAGCAGAGAAGACTTCCTAAAAAAGGAAGCAGTGGCTTTACCCTTACACACAGGCTGCAGCCTATAACATCTAAGGGGCCGAGTTATGTCTGCACCCCTCTGGTCTGCACACCTGACCCCGAAGAGCCGGCCCATGCTCCAGACCCAGGTCTTGTGCTGGTAGGGAGCTGGAGGGCACTGGGCTCCAGGCCTCTCCACTGCCTGCAGCCTTACTGAAGGACTTGCTCTTTCTCCACACCCTTTTTGCTGCTACTGTTGTACATAGCACAAGTATCAAAGGCTTCAGATGCCTTTAAAATGCAATTCAAATACTCCAAAAGAAAGTCTGGTACAGTCATGGATTAGAATTTAAATCCATTTCAATAGACAAGACTCCGGGCAATTACCAATTCGGTTTCAATACAAAGCAAATGGACGCTGAGACATTTAGAGGCAGTGAAGGAAAGCAATACCATTTTGCCATGGGGTCAAGTAGAAATAAAACTGTTTGCCTCTGTCTTAAGAAATGTTGACAGATTTCAACACCCCTAGGGAAGGAGTGGTAGACGATGGATATAGCAGAAAGAAACTTGTCTTAAGCAATAAGGTGGAGCCCACCAAAAAGTGGTTGCCTAGTGATGGTGCTTTGTGAAATCCAACAAATTTATGCTGGGAACTTTAGAAGTGAATTGATGCAGTCTCCAAAGAGAGGAGGTTTTCAGTTGCAGGCAGCTTTTTACGATGTGTCTGCTGTGACTGGACTGATGTTCGGAGGGCCAGCTTCATACCGTCAGATACTCATCCAAATCCAGACACGACCAGAAGACACAAATAAGTTTGTTTTTAAGTGGATCTACTTTTCTGTAGAAGGTTGTTTTGACACTCATGTTTTTGATGGATCCCTGGTCCCTAGAATTTGTTATCATCCTTTACCTGTACAATTTATTCTGTCTTTTCATTGCCACAGCTGTGCTTGTTGGCACCGTTTTTTATTTAGAAAGTGGGAAAATGGCAGGGTCCATGGCTCAACCCGCTCCTTCTGTTCCTTTATTCCCCCACGTGGAAGCAGAGACAAAATTAAATTGCAGAGCATCAGAATTGCTGAAGAGCAAAGTGCTAAGGCAAGATTATAATTGATACAGAACAAAGTTACCGTATGGTGGAGTGATGTTATGCCAAATATTTTTGCAGCCTTTCTAAAACTGGGAGCATAACTTTGCAAACAACTAGGAAGTGCCTACAAATTCCCTGATGTGAATTGCTTTTCTTCATTTAGCAATTTTTAGGAGAACAGAATGGTTTTGCTCGACTTTAGCAGTTAATTTGATATAATGCAATTGGTGTAAATCATGTAGTTAGCTTGATTTATGTAATTTGTACCAGCAAAAATTTGTTTATAAACCAAGCCCAAAGTGTCTTTCTTAACACCAAAAGTACTTTTCTGACAACTGCTGCTGTGAAGTAGAATACATATTGCTAGGCAAACAGCATTTCAATTGTATTTTTGATTTCTTTATGGGTTGGGGTAGGGAAAAGACTTGAATTATTAATTACAGAACTGTGACATTTTGTGGTAATTTCTTAGCAGATTTGGGAATTTCATTTAAAAAAAAAACCTATTATATTCAAAAGACGTATTGAGAAATAGAATGATGTTTTCTCACTAATGTATTTCCAGTAAACATGGAGATTTAATGATTTTCAGAGATCTCTAATTGAATGCTGACAGTTCCTCCACTGAGGGAAGACCACTCTACTGAGGAACAATTGTCACACATGTGGAGGATTCAGAATTCCTTTTGCAAGAGATTTTGTGGCTTCTGTGGGCATTTATTGTGGCATTTTAAAATATCATGTACCAGTCTTAAGGCAGTGACATTCACTGGGTGATCCTCTCTCAGGATTCTCATCCATTGAATCTGTAGCAATTTCTCTGGGATCAATGAAATTACTCTGGTATAAAACTGCTGTAAGAGGGAAACCAGATTAGATGCATGCAGTTATTTTTACATTATGCCTCTCTATTGTCATCAGCAAAGGCACACTATATATTTAAATGTTTCAAGTATTTTAAAAAGAGTGTTGTTTTTTTTTAAAATCCAGAATGCTTTGAATAACACATCTAGTAAGTATCAGATTAAGAATCTATGAAAACCAGTGTACAAACACACAGCTGAGGGTTCCTGCTCCCTACTGCATGTATGTAGGTCTTTTGAGGGGCTCCAATAGCAGCAGCGTGCAGTGTGCTCCCAGTCACACCTTTCCGTATGCACAAAGCTGCCATATGTTTCTTCAGTCTCTGTCAGCTTCACTGTTCTTGTTCCTGTTAAATGCAGAGCCTGGAAGCTAGATGTGATTTGCCTCTGGAGCAGGGCAGAAGTAGTAAATGTGACCTTCTGGGAGGGAAACTCATTATGTGAAAAGACTGCCCAGTGGCATAAATCAGCCCCCATGGAGTTTGGGAGGAGTGTTTCACACTCTTGAATCTCTGCCAATGCTAGTTAAACTGAGTCAGTTATAAGCATGTTGCATACAAAGAAATGTTTTTGTTTTGGTTTTTTTCCCCCCAAGATTACGGTGTCCCTTCCCGTTGAATAGATCAAATCCCATTCCACTGTATGGACAAACTGAGTAATTTAGTTTCATGCATTCTTGAGAGACTGTCTTCTTGCTGTGCTGCCTCAGCGCCGTTCTCTGGGGAGCTGTCACAAAACTCCAGTTAATGCAAGTTAGGAAAGCAAAGTTGCTGGCAGGGCTAGTTCCTAGGGTTGTTACTGTCCCCAAAATCTGACTCCATCCAAAATCCTGATGATGCAGTTCATTTGGCTCAGGGCAAACACACACTTTGTTATACATAACACAGACATGATTACATTTTCCATTTGGTAGAGTCATAGTGTAGCTCCAAGTCCACTAAAAATAGAGACATGATTCAAGTTGCAAACAAGATGGAAGGATTTCAAATGGCTCCATTACACATAGAGCAAGCATAGTGAAATTAATAGGAAAAAGCTGGTTTGGGGACAAGGGCTGCACTCCCTTTTTCTAATCAAATGCGTAGTTGTGAAGCTGTGCAAATCAAGAGTTCCAGTGTTGCAAGAGTTCCACTGATTTACTTAAAATGTTTCGGGCTTTACCCTCCTGAAGTGACAGAGAAAAACAATTTTTCTTAACTCAGTGACCCATTTGTTTATCTGCTGAGTTGCCAAATATGCATTTACAACAGATGTTTGCATGCGTAGTGTGTCTATCTACTGCATGCTCCTGCATCTTTTCTTAGGAGAGACTGAAGCTATTTTAATTGCTAGTTTTGCACTCTCTGTCCCATTACCCACAGCAGCCTCACTGACCTCTACAAAAGCCAATGTACAATTTAATTGCAGTTATTACTGTTTAGGCTAAGAGCATGTGAATAGGGTGTTCTTGTCTCTTGGTGCAAGGGTCCGATGTGCCAAATAGAATTTAATGGATAAATAGGAACTGCATCTATCAGGCCAGGATAGCAAAGCCTTTTAAAATGATGCCAACATTAGTTTTACAGGGAGAAACACTGGGGGAGAGACACTGCAGTTTGTTCAAAAGTGCAAAACAAGGCCTAAAAATAACTGTGAGGGGTAAGTTCCAGGCTCATTAAAATAAGAGACGCTCCTTAAAAGACACTCCTCATTTGTATGTTCAGGAGTTGGGGCAACAGACTCTTGGGTCTCTGAAATTCCAAATCCCATTTGGGGATCTGTCCGGGCTATTTGTGTGATCTTAGCTGAGTGAGTCATTCTGGGCCTCACATCTCTAAAATGAGGGTATTAGCTGTTCCCTGGTCTAGAGATCTGAGGATATGAAATTCAGGTAGGAAAGAAAAAAAGAGATGTCTAGGTGTTGTTATGGACATGAAGCTAGAATACAGGTTTGGTGGGTTGTTTGTACCAGAAAAAACATAGAATCATAGAATTATTTGGGTTGCAAGGTACCTTAAAGTTCATCTTGTTCCAACTCCCTTGCTGTGGGCAGGGACATCTTCAGCTAGATCAGGTTGCTCAAAGCTCCATCCAATCTGGCCTTGAACACTTTTAAGGATGGAGCATCCACAACTTTTCTAGGCATGGTTTCAGTGCATTTCTAGGCATTCTGTTTCAGTGTCTCTAATCTGAATGTACACTCAGTTTAAAGACATCACCCCGTGTCTTACTGCTACATGCCCTTGTAGAAAGTCCCTCTCCAGATCTCTTGTAGGTCCCCTGTAGGTACTGGAAGATGCTCTAAGGTCTCCCTTGGAGTATTTTCTTCTCCAGGCTGAAATGGAGTCTTTACTTTCTGCATAAGGGTTTGGAAGTTTTAGAACAAGCTGGACAGAGATCTGGAATTCTCAGGATGAGAGGATAGCCTCAAGCTGCACCAGGGGAGATTCAGGTAGACATCAGAAGGAATTTCTTCATGGAAAGAGTTGTTAAACATTGGCATGAAGAGCTCAGGGAGGTGGTAGAGAGTCCCCATCCCTGGAGGCATTCAAGAAATGACTGGATGTGGCACTTGGTCTAGTTGTGTGCCATGGTCTGGTTGTCAAGGTGGTGATCAGTCAGAGGTTGGACTAGATGATCTCAGAGGTCTTTTCCAATCTTAATGATTCTGTGATTTTCCAAGGACTGAGAAGAAGGTTCCCTCCTCCTCCCACTGTCTTCAGTGTGTTGGCCTGCATTGCTGCTGTCATCTCCCTTTAGGAACTGCAGATCCTGGTGAGGGAAATGATACACTTAAGGTAAAATGCACCTTAGGTAAAGAGTAATTTGGAAAATAGCATATTTATATAGAGGTAATTATTGTATCCTATAATTAACAGCAAACATTATGCTCTCTGCATAATAAATATTTTAAAATCAGGTATGTATTTCTTGAGTACCAAATATTTGAGTTTTCAGAAAGATAAAGTCCTGTGCAAAGATTTTGATACATGAAAATAATATTCATAGATGCTGCTCTACATAAGCATTCAAGTATAATCAGTGATCTTTTAGGAGGTGTTATATATGTTAATTTCTTCACTTAGTTCACAGTAGTTTTGGTGTTGAAACAAAACAATAGGAAAAGAAAAAAATGTAAATATTCCAATTCAGATATCTGTTATTTATTTCCTCACTGATGCATATGAACAAAAAAAGAAAAAAAAAAAAAGCCTGAAAACATAGAGCAGTGTTCTGCAGCACACACAAGGTTTCTCACTGGAACTTTAATGAGGTTTATTGGTTTCTGATCTGTGCCAAGGCTCAGGTTATGACCAAGCCTGACTCCTTGCTGTTCCTGTGGCCCAGCAGTGCCTCACTCTGCCTGTGTAATTATCAATTTTTTTCTATCCTACTCATGCTTGTGGCAGCTTGGCTCCTGAGAGCCTCTGATCTACCTGGAGTGCAATGCCTTGTTCTTTCAGTCTCACCTGCTTGCACAGAGGATTTCCTGAGCACAGCTGACGCAGCAGGCACCACCAGACATCCCAACACACTTGTAAAACACAGACTGGTGTCAGACTAATCAGTTTGCTCAGAGGGTAGACCTAGGTGTTAGTTGGTTGAGCACAAGGACACCAGCCAGAAAGTGTTAGTGTGGGTAGTTACACCAGTTTGAAACTGGACTTCAATGGATGCCGAAAGTTCGGTGGTTTGCAGGGCTGCACTTCTTCATTCTCAAAGAACCTGCAGGAAAGGACTGTCTGTCTGCTCTTTTGTCACAGTGCCTTTGCCGTACTGTTTGCTGCCTTTGGAGTTTGAATGGTTTGTTGATTTACAGGGATATTGCAAAATCCAGATTAAATTAAATGCCAAGTGTTGTTCCATTTGATCTTGTCATTTACTGTTGCTAGCAGTAGATAATGATGGAATAATTTGTTACTGTGTTCGAACTCTGCCGTATTGTGAATTCTCCTAATCTAGTTTAGCCTATAGGTTGTTCATGGGAAAGGAACAAGAAATTTTCCAATAACTCTCCCATTTCTCTTTTAAAGAATGTTGAACCTGGTTCCGTGCTTGAAAGCAATTAGTATTGAGGCTGTTAAGAATAAATTGCTGATAGCCTAGAATCCTCTTAATTGCTATGCTGATCAATGACACGCCTGCTTAATTGGGATGATTGGCAGGCAACTAATCCTGTGCAATGCATTTCAATTACTCTAAACAATATATTAATGGCCTACCTCTGTTTAAATGACACATCTCCTGTTGTCTTCTGCTTCTGTAAGCTTTTCATAAGAGCTATAGAGAGATGGAAGCTTGAGAGGAGACATGTCCTACTTGTACACCCTCCTGCTTTCTTGCTGTTGACCTCCCACTTCTACATCACTCAACTTTACCCCGAATATTTAATTCTAAATTATTGCATGTACTTTAAACACTATTCACAAACTACAGTGAAGTATTTTCCCTCATCCCTGATACCCAGAAGAACCACTTAATTGGTTGTTTTCTGTTTACACTGGGTTCTTTGTGCTAACTGGGGTGTGCTGTTACATGTAGCTTCTCAGTTTGTTTTCTAATGGTATAAAAATGTCTAATTGGACAAGTCAAGGTCTTAACTATTAGAAAAGAATACTAATCAGGTATATTAATGTTCTCTAGTTATTAGGGGAGCTCATTTAAAAAATGTCAGGGTTTTAATGATGAAAGAGAAAGTTGTCTAGAAAAAAAAGTAAAAATGCATTTCATTTTAATTAGCTCTAATTAGAAGATTAATAGATTTTAAGGACTGAAGGAGTCATTGTGATCTTTATGGCTAGCTCCACAGGACACAGTGACATAAAAGAAACCAGATCCAGCCTCTGATGGTGCATCAGAGTGCATGCAGCAGGTATCTGTGCTTACTGGTCATGTCGACCTGTTCTTATGTCAAGAGGGAGGATGTGATTTTCTCCTCTTAAGTAAGATATCTAAACCAGTTTAAATTGACTGCCTCCTAAAGATACCTAGACTAAAAAGAGTCATAGGCTAAAAAGGGGATTGAGAATGACTAGGTCAGTATGGTGGATATCAAGCTGTAGATTAGATGAATACTACTGCATCTCATGTATCTCACAAAGAGTGAAATAAGGAATGCTTCAGCAGCTGCTGCCGTAGCTTGGAGGTATCTGAAGTTACTTGGAGTTTTTTGTCTCTGTGACTCCCCATACTGCTGTTCTCTCTAGTGCATGTGGCCAGGGCTGCTTTTGTCTGACCAAACATTTTCATACTGAGACAGTGGAAAACCTTCAGTGAAGGAAAGCCCCCTGACTGTGCAGGTCCCATGCCTGCTGCCATGGGTCCTTTGAAGGGAAGCTGAGCGACTTGGTGATGTGGTAGCTCCTCTGCTTGGGTAAACAGGAACTGGGATTACATGGCGCACATTTATTCAGGTAAGAGACAGTTCCTTGGCTTTTAGTTTATGACTAAGCCAAGTGCTCCTAAATCTCTTGTTAGCCACCACCCTGTATGTTACTGACTTTCCCTGACACAGGCTAGTACAACCAGGTTCTTCACAGAATCATAGAATAGTTAGGGTTGGAAGGGACTTTTCAAGGTCAATTTGTCCAAACCCCCTGCAATGAGCAGGGACATCTTCAGCTACAAGAGGTTGCTCAGAGTCCTGCCCAACCTATCTTGAATGTTTCCAGGGATGAGGCATCCACCATACCTCTGGGAAAATTCTTCCCTATATCTAGTTCATCAAGAGGCAGAAATGGCCATTATCTTTTTAGCTCACTGGAGGAAGAAAGGGAGCTATTTTCCATACAAATACATGATGATCAGGAACACATTCATTGCTTTTTCTCATTAGGAAAAACCAAGTCAGTTGCTGTCCCAGTCTGGGTTCATTCAAACCTCACTGCCCTGCATCCAAAAAGACTTCCTTAACCCCAAGGCTATTGTAATTGAAAATTCATTCCTGCTTTTCTTCTTCTCTAGTGTTACAAATCCTGACCACACAGAAGTTGTGTTTGTGTGAGAGAAGAAAGGTGCCCTTTCTGTTTCCCCTGCTGTCCCTCCAGCTCAGCAGGGAAACCTGTCTCTGGTTCTCACTGTTCTTGTGCATGCACAGGAAGGACAGTGTCAGTGTTGCATCCTTCTTCACCGTGTTGCCCAGTTGCTTGCTCTAGCTGTATGGTGAGGGTATGGATTGTTTTGGACTGCCTCTTTGAAGTGTTGTCCTGGTTCCAGCCAGGACAGGGTTAATTTTTGCAGTAGCCATGGCTAAGATCCCTGGGTTATTCTGTCACCTCCTGTCATTGCTGGGGACTGGGAAGGGCCCTCTTC
The DNA here is from genome assembly GCA_013400915.1 of Pardalotus punctatus. Classification (NCBI taxonomy): domain Eukaryota; kingdom Metazoa; phylum Chordata; class Aves; order Passeriformes; family Pardalotidae; genus Pardalotus; species Pardalotus punctatus. The sequence goes on from VZTX01014581.1 coordinate 131,349, forward strand.
TGGGTCAGTGTGGCATGGCAGAGGGAGCAGTCTGGTATTTTGCCTCTTTTCTTTTACCCTCTGTTATTAGTGTTCTTGCTGCAACTGTTTGTTTTCTTACCTCATTGCTGTTTCCAGTAAATTATCTCAACCTGTGATCTTCAGCTTTTGTGCCTCCAGTTCTCCTGTCTATCCCACTGAGGGAGATGGGAGCAAGTAAACAGCAAATGGCATCAGGGGAGTCTCAACGGGAGCACTAAACTGGGGAGTACCATTCCTAAATCATGACATATGTGTATTTCTTCCCATGAACAGGGATCCCATACATAAATCTGGTGTTTGGATTCAGCCTGGCAGAAGGAAGGGACATCAGGTTTAGGATTGGAAGATCCTCACAGGAAGTCTTCATGTCTTCAGTTTTTTTTGGTCTCATCCTCAGTCTAATACTCCATCATGATTCTTGATAAACTTACAGCTAAATTATCTCTGCCACACTTCCAGATTTCACTTACCTAACTTTGTCTTTTCTGTACAGTAATGAATTTGACATAACCCATTTTGACTCAATTAAATTCTGCTTTTAGAAATCTTTATCCTGCCTATTTACCAATGTACTTTGTTTAGTACATACAGCAATGATCAAGTGACTATTTAGCTTTGCTTTGGTAAGTCATAGATCACATACCTTACATCTTGAGCTTTACAGTAACAGATAATATCTCTGGTATATATTGTTAATAAATACAATTTAAAAAATTGGCAAACAGAAAAAAAATGGGTTGATTCTTTATTAAAGATGTTCATTTCTGTGCATCCCTTTCATAGACATTTTATATGCCTATTTGTTTCTGTTTATCCTCTTACTAATGCATTTCTTGAGATGTGTTATAGTGTAATTTGTGATGAACAGGCAAATGCATTGTTTTCACATCACTTACATATGTGTAAAATAAGATTTTTTATGCTATAGAATAAGCCTTTGGAGAATTGTAAAGACAGACTTCCAGATTTCTACCTTCACTACACAGCTTTGCAGCCCTGAGTCTTATTATTGTCTTTATATGTATAATCACTACCCCAGGGACAAGCTTCTTTCCAACTAAGAGTGTGTAGTTGCTGAATCTGTATTTTTAAAGAAATCTTTCTTTTCCTGACAGTTACTCCAGAGAGCAAAGAGAAAAGGACAAGTGTTTTTTCAGATGTTGATTTGGTGACAAGGGCAGGAGACTGAGTAGGTTGGAGTATTAATGTGCTCTTTTAGGGGGACAGAGGAGAAAAGGGAATAGTAATAAGGAAGAGAAATAAAAAAAAAAACCCAGAAGGATATTGTGTAGATGTGTAGAAGATAGGACAAAAGGAACAGGGATGAAGATGAGTTTGCTGTGACACTGCAGGGAAGTTGATAATGGGAGCCCGTGGTTTCCTTGGGAGAAGCATTGGGGCACACGGAGTGCTGGGATCCAGGGACTGTCAGGGCTTCTTGGGGTATTAGGCCTATCCCACCTGCCCTGGCCAGAAGCAGAGCAGTCAGGGGACAGTGGGAGCAGCCCCAGCTCTGGTCATTGGGCTGCTCCCTGGGGACAGGGAAGGTACAAGGCTGAGACAGGACGGGCCATTCCCTGGGGTATACGTGCCTCACCCATAGGACAGCAGAGCAGTCTGTGTGAAAATGAGTCTGTGGTTGCCTGTGTGTCATGGTGGGCATGCCAGCAGGAAAGGTGCAGCATGAACCAAAAAACTGGCCAAAAGCTGTGCTACATCAGGGGATGCACAAGGACTGCAGAGTAGGCTGCTCCTGAGGGGTACAGAAGGGCACTGAGATGAACTTCTATGCCATAGAGGTATAGGGTGGTCAGCTACAAAGTTTTTTGATTCAACTTTTGTTCTCTGTGATGTTGCAGTCACAAAAGCAGCCATTTCTTTTGCTTGAACTGCTTCTCTTTATGCACAGCACTGGGTTGTGTGGGCTGGGTATGAGTAGTGAGAGTAAGCCACCAGGATTGGAATTTATGTGCAACAGGAGATGGTCCTATTAGGAAAGACAAATGAGGGTGTGTGGGGATAAGAAATGGGGGCCTGTGGACTCCTTGCATGTGTGTGTGTATGCGTTGTGTCTGCCTAGTGCACAAGGAGGGCAATCTCTAGCCATGGCTTTCAATATTCTTCTCTCTGAGGAATGGGACAGTGCTTCAAGCAGACTTTTGATGGCTGTCTTCATGAATAATGCTAATTGCGTCATAATACAAAAGTTTAAAACTTTAGCTTTTGTACAGTATGAAATGGATGAACAGTGCATCAGAAACATCTGTCAGGTTATAGAATAAAGGCTTAATTAGCATTTTTGTGTGGTGCAGAATAATTCATGCTGGGACATCAAAATTTGTCTTCTCAAATGTAAGGGAAAAACATATTTTCTGGTCTTTCTTGTTGTTCTTAGGCTGGAGGGAGGAAGAAAACAGAGTTGTACCATGTTAGCACCAGTGAAAGTCTGCAGGGTGCAATGCAGTAGTATGTGCATCTTCAAAGTGCTTTACGAATAGGAATTAACACATTGATGTTGCACCGGGGTTCTGTGGCAAGGGTAATACTGCAGTCCTATCAAGAGTTCAAGGGCGTGATTTTCAAAAGCACTTAATGACTTTGTAGCACAATTTCAATTCAGTGCCACTTAGGATTCTGTTGCCTAAACCCTGTGTTGAGTTGCAGTGCATGTTGGCACTGAAATAAAGATAGCAACAAAAAAGGAAGAGTGAAAGACCACTCTGAATGATCTGAGTCCTGGAAAGTCTGTCTCACTGTCACATTGCAAATTCCATGTGGTTTAGTTATTACAGAATTGCACGTACGGCTATAGAGAAAGTAGCTGCCTATTCAGTCTGGCAAATGAAGTGTATTGCCAAAGACAATAGTTGGAAGGAGCAGCTATCAGTAGGAGGAGGATCTCAAGCCATTCAGAACAGAAGTCGGTTTAGGTATTTATGCTCCTAGTCTGCTGTTAGCTCTTTCGCCATCTCTGACTCAGTGTGCTGAAGCTGACTGATTGCCTCCTTTCATTTACTAGGCCGGGAACTCCAGTCCTTCACTTTGATCTGTTCAGCCATTCCTAAGCTAGATACCTACCATGGGCATGCATATATGATGGGAAAACCTGCCAGAATGTGTATTTTTATCAGCAAGACTATGTTACAGAATTGGAACAAATAGCTGGAAATCCCTAAATGAAGGTTGGATACTTAAAAAAAACCACTTTTCCACAAAGCATTAGCTTTATGAAAGAATCCCTGAGTGAAATCCTGTGGCTTATGTCATGCGAATATTAGAGTCATATTAGAAGGACAAAATGGTCCCTTTGGCCTTAAAATGAATCTGAAAATAATTTTAAGTTGCTCTCAGGTCTCTTATGCTCCTTATGTTACATGCTGGGCTATAGGGTCTAAGGAGCAGAATGTAACATATTCATGCTGTGTCTTGTCTCCGCTGTGGCAGAGAAGTTTAAGAAAAACTAAATAATCAGGAATTTATTAACCCCTTGGTCTCAGTTTTATTTTGCCTCCCCTTTATGTACTGTAGACACACACAACATTTTAATTGAATCAATTATAAGTATGATGGCCTAGTTAATAGGATTTATATGCTTTGTATATAGTTCATAAATTCTGAAGCACTATAATGCATTAGAGTTATAGATAAACTGTATGAAGAAGCTGGTGAATTGAATAACAGAAAGAATAATAGGAAAACAGTAATTGAAAAACCTATAAACTCCATTAATTTGTGCCCTTCCTTTATTAATTTGTAATAATAATGTAGTGGCTAAATCAATCAAGGATATTACAACAATAGCTGACTTTAAATGTTCTCTTCTAAAGAGATTTCATCCAATATTATTCTAATTCCACATACTGAGTGAATTAAGGATGGAGTCAGTCAGATATTGTTCTGTGTTACACCAAACTGATTTTGAGTGGAGCCATATTGGAGTGGTTTATAGCAGAATTTGGCCCTGAACTCTTACTTCCCATGCAAGGAAGGAGAGGGCAGAGACGCTCCCCAGATTTGCCTGTAGTTTTTTAATTTGAGACTGGCACAGAATGAAACTCTGAACCCAAGTACCTCTGCACCCACGGCAGCATCCATAATGCATAAGCTATTAAGTGTTGTGAAGAGTGCTCTGCTTGTTGGATAGCTGCAGAATAACATGGCTAACAGATGTTGTGCTTCTAAAGCAGTTGAACTCCTGAGTGTGTTTTTATCTTCTGATCTGCAGCGTACTGTGGCTCCCTCACTGGTGCGTACACAAGGCAGACAGATTAGCGTTAATTAGAGATAGGCTTTGCTCATTTTTCGATGCCAGTTTCAGTTTTTGGGAAAGAAAATGTTTCTCTCCTTTGCAATTTAAAATAAAGGCATTTTAGAGTATATGTACAGGGAGAGGGGGATTAGGCATTAATCAGTGATGCTTATGCTTAAATTGGCTGGTGCAGGTCTGGAAGTCAACTGTCGGAGTCCCAAAGTGGATGAAAGCTGGCAGAGAGGGTGGGGAGGGCAGGGCCAGGCTTGGTGCTGACTGTAGCACAGGACTCCCAAGAGGGAAGCCGGGGAGCCAAGGAGACGTGCCATTTTGTGGTATGGCTTTGTGAGGAGAAGCATTAGCTGATTATTCCTTCTAGGACATTACTGAGCTTTATTAAAGCATTTTGCATTGCTGCTTATAATGAGAAAGAAAGGGGAGCTCTCTCCACCTTCTGACCCCCCTCCCTCCAGCACCAATGCAAGGGAGGATTTATTGCTTCATTAGCAGCATGATCACGCTTCACAATGAGTATTAAAGTATTGGCTTACTGAGTTATTTAGGGAATGAGTCTTCCCCCAGCTATTTCTCCCACTGCCATTGCACCCCCACTTTATTTCTTGTGCTTTTGCCATTTACCCATCATGATCAACATATCACTGTTTCCCTTTCAGTAGTGATAGGACACTGGCAATAGAACAAATATTTTTGGGTTGACAGTATGTTGCAGAATTGTAATGTGGGCTGGGTAAGCTGAAATCAAAGCAAAACCAAATTCCACTCATTCTTCAGATTCTCAGGCAGACTGAGACATCTTTTACAGTTCATTGATCTTTTAGGATGGGCTTAGAGATCATTCTCAGACAAGAGGTGTAAGTTCCCAGATAGTGAAGGCTATGCTCTCTGCTCCAGTTGTACTTGTTTGGTTTTTTTCATCTCCACAACTCTGTATTTCTTGTTGTAAGAATATGGCGGGGCCTCCACAGTGCCTGCATTTACCTATCCCCCTTTTTAATGACTCCTATACCATGGTATTTTATCAAATGGAATGGTTCGCTCTATCTAATGTCTTCCTGAATATATCAGTGATAGAAAAGAACTTCTGCTTTTGCAAAGCAGTTACTGTGTTAGGCTTGTGAGTGTTGCTTTTGTCTCTCATTAATTTCAATTATGTCCTGTTAGATTTCCACAACAGTTGTCCAGCAGTGAGGCTCTGTAGGCCACCATGCCTTCGTGCTTCAAATTGTGGTTATGTTTAGAAAACTGAATTCTTATTCAGCCTGTCTGCTCTCTGTGTGCTTTGAATCATATTTGCTTACTTTACTGACACAAACACATTTTCATTACCACTACCATCACGGTGCCAATATACCTCCAAGCTGCAGGATGACCTGTAATCTGCTCTGTCTCATGTAGCCTCAACAACATTGTCAGCAATGCTTTAATTGTAGATGATATTTTGGCCCTGATGCTTGGAACAGATGCAGCTTGGCCTCCATCCACAAAAAAAAAAAAAAATTGTGACAGTGTATTGTTTTCTTTATCTGTTAGGAGGCAATTCACTATTTAGTACTTGTTGGTTTGGTCACAAGTGATCAGTCTTTGATACTACCACAGCGGCAGTCAGAGAATCGAGGGTTCAAGTAATTTCTTTGGTGAACCTCAGGGATGTTCAGCAGATGCATATGCTCACTCTCTGAAGTCTCTTCAGAGGCAATGTTCTTGTCGGACTTGCTGCATTTGTATGAACTGAATAATCTGAGCTGCCTACCTGTTTCCCTGTTTTTTTTTTTCTTCTTGGACTTGTAAGACTGCTCTGCACGCAGAATTCTACTATCAAAGGGTATGCTGCTTGTTTTGGCTCTGTAGTTGATACTTGTTTTGCCTCTGTAGTAATGAACGGATTTATTTTTAACTTTAAGCCAGGCTAATTTGACAGTGCTATTGCAGTTTAACAAATTAACACTTTAATTTGTCATTCCTACCGTCTCTTAGGGGAGGGGCTGTTCTGAAGGTTAGTGTAGTTGCGGTGGCAGCAGGCACCCCTGTCACTGGCGGCAACATTTTCTGATTCCTTGCAATTCTGAAATGGTGAAAGCATCGGTACTGGCATGTTTTTCAGGATGTGGGGACACCTGCATTACAAGCACTCATGCCAGGATGCTTCCTTGCTGTGGAGGAAGAAATAACCAGGGCAGTGCAGAACTTTCTTGCTGCTAATACTCATACTAAAGATGAGTACTGTTGTCTCTGTTTCAGTATTTCATTGCCGGTGACACTGTGGCTGCCTCTCCCTTTGATTTTTAGGAGTTTCTTTATGCACCCAAGTCTCTGCACTTAGTTGTGCCAAAAATCCTTGGATATCCCTGGAGCAAAGGGGTGTGGCACAATGTGTGCGCACGCTGCTAAACTCTCTTGCCCCTCAAAACATGGGGACCCAATTCAAGCATCCTGTGGGAAATTTGGGGCTAGGAACTAACTATTGTGGGACTTTACTATTTTAGCTGCACACATGTGGTCCTTGAGGCCAAATAATATGCTTGTCTCTAGTATGTTGACCTGTTTCTGGTAGATATTAACACTGCCCATGCTCCGAACACTAAACAGAAAGCTTCAGGGCCAATGTGGCTGTTGACAGTGGTCTTTATGGTGCTCCTTCACTGAGTCTTGATGATGTCTCTCCAACGTGTGCCCCCATTTCTTGTCTATGGTACTGTGTCTCTTGATTCAGTGCTTTTGGGAATGTCCAAAAAGTCCTCTAAAACCCGTGTACACAAATAGAAAATCCAAGAGTGAGTTTTCCATTCCTCTCTTCTTTTCCTCTACCAAAGCTGTCTCCTAGGGGAAGGCATCCAAATTCCTCTGTGTCCTCTGGAGAAATGGTGAAAGGATCTGATGGGACATGCTGGAGATTCCTGGTCTGGTGGTCATGGCACAGAGGTGTTGAGTCTTGTTCCATGTAGGTACACGTGTGACCGAGCTTGTAGGTGCTGCCTGCTGCTTTGTCTGCTCCAGGGGGACAGATACAGGCAGGGCACTGGCAAAATGGTGGTCCTTTGGATACATCTGCCCACCCACTCATCACTTTTTTAAAAATGTCAAAACTGTGGAAGTTTGTGGGTTTGGGGCTGGCATGGTTTACCATGGGACAACAGATGAGCTCAGCCTGGGCTAAGGGCTGGGAGGTTCTGAGGGAGCCTGTAGAATGCATATAATCAAAACACATGTGATTATCATGCAATCATATTTTTTTGTTGTTTCTGTGGTTGAAAACACTTGGGTTTGATTTAGCTGGGCCCCGAGCACAGGCTTATCATTAATAATCAGGAAACTCTTCTACTCTTTGTTTAGTTAAAAGGAAATTTTTCGCTATTCACCATATAACTACATCCTTTAGCATCAGTTTTATTTTCTGGCAATCCAAAACTTTGAGAGGTTAATACCTCAGAGCTCAGGCATTGGATGGGATAAATACTCCATTTTTAGTGTCAATGGTTGTCACAGATACTCATAATTAATATTTAGTATCTAGAACAGCCTCAGAATCTAACTTGAACATAAAAGATGCTGTGAGATTTTGGCAAACCAGAAAGTAAGTACCTATTGCAGGAATGAAAACAAATCAATTTCAACACATTGTCACTGACAATGTTTATTTTATTGTCTTTGTTCCATAACCTTGTTTCATGGATTTTCAGTTTCTGACATTTTTCCTCACAGTGTAAATGGTATGTTGGGATTAAGGCATTAACTCTAAGACAAGGCTTTCCAGTTTCTACATTACCTCACTTGACAGTTACTATACATTAGGTTTCACATTACAGCTCTTTAATTTCCAGAGTCTTCTAACTTGATCCTCTTACAGAAGAGGGTTTTCCAGAGTGTTACAGCTACATCCAGCTCTGCTTTAGTTTCTGCCTTTAACAAACATTTGACAAACTAAGGCATGAATTGTACAGGAAGAACCACTCGTTAAAGGCAATCACAATCATGTCCTTGTAACACATTTTCCTAAATGCCAGTTTATTTTGTAGTTTGCTAGTTCTCAGGTTGAAAAATATTTTTGAAGTATGTTAGGACACTAATCTGCCAGCATGTGGTAGATTTTGTCTGACCTTTGACAAATTACAATTTTGAATATGCAAATTTCTTTTCATTGGCAGTCTATGGTAAGGATCAGGATTTCTTAAAATTTTTCTAGGCAGAACTCCCAAGATACTTTACTTCTCACTGGATAAAGCAGGACTCATTGTTTTTATAGGGTCTTTAAGTGGTTTGTCAAGTTTTGTGTTGGCCAGAGATCAATGGCAAACCTCCGTTTTGATGGAAGGTGAACCTCAACTGTTTCACAGCAGTTGGGGTATGTCTGGACAGCCCAATGCCAGTCCTCCAGTGTCTTTCCTCTCTTATGTCCAGGTGAGAAGATGACAGAGTTATCAGCAATGCCTCCAGGTGAGAGGCTCTTTGGGCAATATAAAACTTTATTATTACCAAAAGCTCTGATAGGAAAGGCAAGAAATAGGAATGCAGTTCTCAGTGAAGGATTTTAATTTTCCTTCCTAAGCATTCAGCAGGAAGTCTGACTCTGGATTTGTCACTTAGTTAACACCCATGTTAACCCCATTGCAGAAAACTGTCCCTGATTCTCCAGAAAGAAAACTATACCAGCAAATCAGTTTTTTAAAATTAATATGAAACTACTCTCTTTTTGTAAAGTTCAGCAAACTGCAATACAGTAATGCACTTCTATGGGCAGTCAAATTTACGTTCCCCTTTTACTTTCTTCCTTTTAAGTAGCCTTAAGAGTATGAATTAATTAATTATTTTTTTAAAACATAGAAACAGTCCGCAGTAATCATCTGGTTCTTGCAATTTTTGTGCCTTTTCCTGAGTTGTTCCCTGATTATTACAATGTAATTTCATTTGCTTTTATTAATTACTTCTTTTTGCTTGTACTGTCAGATTAATTCTGAAATATTTCCATTGTAGGGGCTATTTAAACCTTCCTTCTTTAGATCTGTACCAGATAATCAGGGCAATTTGATTAAAATGGGAAGCTGACTTTTAATTCATGTTTCTGCTTTTTACTATGAGGGAAGAAAGTTCAGCTCATCTTTGAACCACACATAATACTAGTCAAAAAACAATATGCTAATCCTTACTCCAGTGGTCTTCATCTCAGTAGGAACTTAATTCTCTTTATCTATGTGTAATTTCTATTTAAAATATGAATTAAAACAGTGCAATTAAAAAAATTACAAATGTTCACACAAAATGCAGAGACAATTATGCTGAAGAATCTGTAGAGACATAAATCTTCTGCCAGTACATCAGAAATATAATGTGTCCATAGTTCTCAGTAAAAAAATAGAATGAAAAGTGAGACAGCAAAATGTGCAGAGGACATAGCACTATTTTGATCTGAGATTTTTAGAGGGTACTTAAAAATTCTAGTTGGATGATCAGCTTAGCAGCCAAGAATATTTTGTCCTGAAAAATGCAGATTAAGGCATGGTCAAAGGTATATTCCTTCTTTCTAAGCATTCGGGAAGCGGAGCTGGACAGCACTGCAGGGAGTTCTGCATGCAGAAATGGTCAAAAGGCAAACAAAAGACTTGTTTCAGTAGCTTTGTTACTGTCCCTGGAACTTGGATGTTTTTTTTCTCAAACTGTATTGAAGCCTTTGGGTTTTACATTTTCATGAAACTGAAGTTATTTTAAAGGACAGTCAGTTCCTGCAGGTAGTAACTAGACTGATTGTTTTAATCTTCCTTTATTTTCTTCAATACATAACTAAAACAACTAATAGATGCCTGAAAATATGACTGACTTCTGTCTCTGGATTCCTGTGCATTTCAAAAAATAATTTATTTGTTATTAATTTTAATTGTGCATGCTTCTATATAACCAAGACATATGATAGCAATAAGAAATACAAGTCAGCTTTTCAGAATTAGGTTTATATATTCATTATATATAATGAAACAAGTTGTCCAGAGAAGCTGTGGATGCCCCATCCATGGAAGTGTTCAAGGTCAGGTTGGACGGGGCTTTGAGCCTCCTGGTCTAGTGGAAAGTGTCCCTGCCCATGTCAGAAAGGTTGGAACCAGGTAATTTATTGATATTTAATGATATTTGACATCCCTTCCCACTCAAACCTCATTCTATGAGGCTATGATTTTATGACACTGGAGTAGTTACCTGATAAATAGGATTTCTTGTATTTCCCATTTTCAGGATTTTTTGAGAATATTTCAGTGCTCTAAGAGTGACTGACCCTATGCTTCCAATGCAGCATGGCATTTGTGCCTGCCCATGTTCAGCAAAGCAGTTAAGTGCATTCTTAAGTTAAAATACGTGAGTAAAGTTAAGTATGTGCTTCACTGCTTTATAAAAAGTTATGGCTGTCTCAATCTTGGCCAGCAAAGACTAGTTTTCTGACATCTGGGCAAGCTGCAAAGGCCTGTCCAGCTGGGAGTTGCCATCTCTCCTTTCTGCTGAGATTCAGAGGCATCTGAAAGAGATCAAAGTGGCTGCAGATTGGAGCTTTTCTAGCAATTCCTGCATTTTCTCTATTATACCTGGCACAAACAATCAAATAAATGCAAACCAGAGAAGCAAAATAAATCAGACAGAAGCCTCAGAGGTAAATGAAGAACCTTTGTTTTCCATTTAAAATGGCTGGAAGCAGTAGTCTGTATGCCAGACCTTGGATCTCTTGAAAATGACTTACTCCCAGCATAATTTGCCACCTACATTAGACTGAATGAAAATCCATCAGCAAAAAGCTTCCAGATAGAGACTCTGCAACACTTGGATTTAGTTCCAAATTTCAAAGGTCATTTAGAAAATCCAGGTCAGGATACAGAGTTGAATTTCAAATGTCCCTGAAGTTCATGTTTGTTCAGACCTAAGCCTGAAGATCTGAACCAACATGATAATGCAGATTTAAAACCTGAGCTTGTAGGTTTATGCAGAATCATTTATACAAACCCTTGGTTACTTGTTTTCTCTATGGTATTATTTACCACACACAAGGGCATGTAAAATAACTACTTAATAATTATGAACTGCTAAAACCCCTCATTATGCATTGAAAATGTGTGAGTGCAAATTCTCTAAACGATGTGGAAGTTGGACTGTTGGGAACATTAGCTTGTACATTACCAAAGTGTAGGCTACCCTCTAGTACATTTGTCTGATATACAAGACAATTTCATCTCAGCTTGGATGAGATACAGAAGCATAGGCTCTGTGGAATATGAAGTGGGCTTGGTGGAGCAGAGGGAAATTCATGTTATGTTCAATGTGCCTAGTAAATAATGAGATATTAAATTATAATGTGTTCCAGGAGTTTTCAACTGTATTTTCTCTTTAATCATTTCATTACTCAGAGTCCTTTGTTTCTGGCTTGTGTCTTTCATTAGAATTTTCGGACTCGAGTATGTGTGTGGGGAGTTCTGGGTCCCTGTGGCACCTTTGCTGTGCTAATCCTTCAAATAAGAAGGAGATTTGTCCACAGCAGAATCACTTTTTGTTTCCTGAGCTACAGATTTCTGCTACAGGCATGGACTCTTGGGCAAGCCCATGAAGACAGGCTTCATTTGCAGCAGCCACCATGTGTAGCCGAAGCTCCTTTGGACCGTATCCCACTTCCATGGCCCCGTACTTTGCGTGAGCAGCTGTGAGGCCTTTTTCAGAGGGAATTGCAGCAGAAGTGACATAGTGTGACTGCAGGGGTGGAAGCAATGGAAAGGACTCTTGTAGCCTTACGTGAGCGAGCAGTATCCCACCCAGTGTTCCTGTCCCTTGGCATCACTGCCTGAGCATTGGACCAGGCAAGCAGGATTGGTGCTTTCAGACAGATGGGCCTGAGCACAGTCTGAGCCAGGGGAAGCATATATGTGAATCACTTGAGGCTGTAAAGGGCAGGATTCCCATTTGATGTTCTCAGCATTGTAGCAGGTATTAGGGTCCAAACATTTAAAGAGGGGAAGTGATTTGAGCCTATTAAAAATGCATGCTGAATAACGAAATTTCCTGTAAGTGGGAAGGGGAAGGAAGCTTCTGCAGATAGGCTCACAAAGCAGCAGAGGATTTAGGGATGTGCACTCTGGTTTGTACCAATGTGTGGAAGAAGTCCTGGCATGTGAATTTGCCACCAATTTGTCACAGGAAAGCAAATAGGCTTCTAATGCATGGCCTTTGTGAAACCCAATGACAGATTTTTCAGGTATTTCCCTTTGATTGCCAGGTGCTGAAGTGTCTATTACAGGAAAGCAAAGAAAGTGCTTTAATTATGTTCCCATAAAAAAGGTCCTGATTTCCTGGACTGAAGCCTCGGGGAGCATTACAGTGTGGCAATGGTATGGGCTGGTGTACTGGTAAGGACCTTCTGTTTGACCTTGTGTGTATTAGAGAAGCCTAAAGGTGTTTGATCCCTGGTTGCTCGTAACTTTCTTGTGTTTCTTTGAAAATCTCCTCTTTAATGTTTGCTGTAAAATAAAACCTGTTGACATTGGCTATGTTTATGGTACCAGTCTGCAAGAGCTCTCCTTTCTGTGCTTCACAGTCTGGGCACACAAAGAATTTATCCAAATATGGTGCTTACGGAGTAACCTGCCAGATTATTTGTGAGAACGCTTACTTGTGGGCACAGTTATTTCACTTCCATGCATGCTCTACTTTTTGTTTTTTTCTTAAAATGGACTGGCATACAGGTATAGTTGTCAAGGCCACAATAGGAACAATCTAATTAAGTGTAAATAAAAAGCCAGAAAATCCTTGCAGTCTTGTATTTCAGTGGGGGTCCAGGGTTTACTCCAAATAAACTTATATAATGGCAGTGAGAGTACAGTAAGGTTTCAGAGATCCCACTCCAAAACTGGAAATTTTGGAGCATGTGCTGGCTGAATTCTGTGACGCAGAGCAGTGTTGTCTTTAACAGTAATACATAGGCACACGTACACTGCTGTTAGGAAAACGTGCCCATGGAAGGCACTCAGAGAAACGTAACTGTGCTTATGACTTATGTAGGATCAATAAAGTTCATTGTTGTGCAGTCCAAATGGCTCCCTTTGGTGCAGCTCTCTTTACAGCAGCTTTGAACAATAAAGCCCTTGTTGGAGGTTTCTGAGAAAGTATAATGAATTTTTGAAGATGCTCATATTTAGATATATATATATATATATAAAACTAAGTTCTAAATTGAAGCATTTGCTAAATAATAGAAAGTCAGCACAGGAAATACTAAATGTATTTTAATTTGGTTGCTGTAATGCAGGGTGCTGTCAAATAAATATGCACTTTTATTTTAGAAGATCTGTATTGCTTTGCTTTCGTAAGAAAATATGCAGTACTGATCTGCAATGTAACTTGACGCTTGAAAATATGACCTAGAACTAGCAAAAGGAGTAAAAGAAAATGTGTTGGCCTGCCAACCTCTTAGCTTAGCACCTGACTCAAAGATGCCCTACATTTAAAACATTTATTTTCAGACTCATGGATTTATTTAGAACATGATTATCTCCATGTTTCCTTCCACATTTTGTTCCTTTTGTGAACAATTGCTAACTCTGCTCTTGCATACTATAAGCTGGCTTGAATCTTTCACAAAAAGTGCACTCAAAACCTAATAGTATGAAGTTATCTGGGACCACTGAAGCCTTCGGAGAGGCAGTGGTATCAATTTTCTAGGAGTAAGGACTCCTCTGTTTGGCAGAGGTTCTTTAGTGCATTGATTTTTTGCTCTGCAGCGCAAATCTGCAAGCTGGTGTCAGGCATAGTGTGCCGTGTTCAACCTGGGTAGATGGCCTGTATTGTCCAGATTCAGCATCCTGCTTGCATGATCCTGAATCTTCTGCAGAGAACAGAGAGGGAGTTTCCCAAAGAACTGATGCTGATGGATGGGCTGGACAAGTGTCAGTACCTTTTCCTTGGCACATCAAACACAGCATGTGCTGGGCTGTGAGTTCTGTGAGGCAGTGTTACGGTCACCCTTGCCCATGGTTCAGTTGTTTGGATGACAAATTTTCTCTGAACACTTCATGCTGTAATACTCCATCCTCTTTCAGTGTGGCAGGAAGTCAAATTTGTATGTGCTTACATCTAAATACAAATGAATATAAATGATAGGTGAATATTTTCATTTGATATTCTGTTCAGTGGAAGAATCAGTCAATTGATTAACCTATTATTCAGTCCATTATTCAGGGCTGTATCACTATGAAGTCACAATTATTTAGGAAACTTTGATTAATTTTAAATCTGTTTTTGGCTTTAGGCCATCAATTAAACTATATAAAAAAGAAGCAATTAGTCACTTTACCTTTTAGGAATTTTTATTTAAGTTCACACAAAGATCTGTTTCTGTTTTGAAAAGACTATAGCCATGTGCCACTGTGTTTGTCTCTCTTAGGTTCTATTATTTCACCTACTGTTTTCATTTAATTCCATAAAATTGCTGAAAGCTGTGCGTACTCAGCACCTTCCCAAACTCGGCTACTTCAGTTTCATCGCCTAAGTATGCATTCAGGCATTTGCTTTAGGTAGAAGTGTTTTGATATGCTGGGCAGTGGTTTCTGGCAGGAATGTTAATCTTTACGAGTGCCACCACTGAGATTTCAGTCTTTGAGGGCTACCCCTTGCGGTAATGAAAGAGCCTGTGTTTCAATGATCCTATCATCTCTGCTGGCTGGAGTTTTAACTCCTGGTAGGGCCACTTAAGTCTAACAGGTCAAAGAGGCCAGATGAAATGAATTTCACTGTTTTGCTAGACTGGCAGGTGATTGATAGTTCTATAACTTATACTCATTAGCAAAATAAAGTCAAGCATCAAAAGCACACTAAGGTAGTCACACAAGCAAGGTAAGGCACTCAGCAATTTTTGGAATCTTTTCATGAGTTGTTGGGAAAGCCAGGTCTCTACGACAGACTTTTCTGAAGGTAAGTATGTATGAGAATTTCTAGAGTATTTAGAACGATAGTTGCAGTAATGAAAGTTGATAGCAGCAATGAAAGAAATGGACAAATGCAAGCCCTAAATCCTTGCAGTGTGCAAACATTGCTGCTGACAAAAAGCATTTTAAAAATGAGAAAATCTGTAATATATCCAAGGATGCAAGGTAGTTGTTATTCAGTGAGCATAACGTTAATGCAGAAACAGCACCATCACTCATAGGCTAAGAGCCAGTTATGACTTTGGAGCTACTCATCAGCGTGCTCTGACTGACAACACTCCTAGGCCAGGATCTCTGCCATAATGGCAACAACAAAAGTTGAGGCAGTCAAAGTATACTGGGGAATGCAATGAGCAAGCGCCATCCCTATATTTTAGATCAGCATGAGGAAAAAATAGCAATCTGTGCCTAGTGTCAGAGTTCAGAGTGGGTGGAAACCATTGTTAAATGTGACTGTCTACAAGTCATAGGAGTCATCCAAATAGAGTCATGGGGGATTGCTTTGATTGCTTTAACTTCGAACTGGGTCAATTCTTGAAGATGTGAGCTGGTGTAGATGAGCTGATGCTGGAAGTTACCAGATACTGTTTGGCAAGAACAAATTCATTAAAAAGGCACACCCCTTTTATGATGATGCTGCAAAAACATGAGAATGAGGCTGTGGGATGTTTTAACTATTTTTCTCAGTGGCAAGAAACGTGCTCTGCTCCTCCTGAAACTGGTGTCACTGCAGTTGAAATATGGTTTTGGGAGACGGGCTTAGGAGTAGACAGACTGGATAGACCCCAGAGGAGGGTAACAGGAAAAAGAGGATTAGAAAACGTGCTTATGGAAGTCAGGTGAAGGGACTGATTTGTCTAATTTAGCAAAAAGAGGCCTGAGGGAAAACTTCATCTTCCAAAATATATATGAATGATGGGAAGGAACAGCGAGCAGTTGTTGCAGCACTGGGACAGTCACTCGGGGCTCCTCATTAGAGGTTTTTAAAAAAGTGGTTAAAGGAAACTCTGCCAGGGATAGTCTACAACTGCTTGATCCCAGCTTACTATGCAAAGAGTGGCACCAAAAATAGCTTCACAATTCTTTTCCAAGTCTTCCTTTTTACAATCCTAAAAAGCATGAAGAAAAGATATTTAAGACACACACCCCACATTTCAGGTTGTACCAATGAAAGGAGTCTACATGGGTCGAGGCTCAGGCCCTGCACAAGTCAGCCCTGATGTGTCATTTTATTTTTTGACTGACCATATCATAGATGCTGCAACAGCTGTTACTGATTTTCAGAAAAGTGTCTCTGAAGTCTGCATAACTGAGGGACGGGAAAGAAACAAGACAAGAAAAGCATTAACTGCTCAGAAATGCCTTTGAAAAAAGGGACAGCAAAAGGTTTTAAGGACAGTGTAGTACAAGGCAACATGAGTAGGAATGAAGGGAACAACATGGATAATTTAATCAAGAAGGTCAAACAGGTGGTTAAGCTGCAGTAAAGGATTCTACCAGCTCAGCTATTGAAATGGGTTAAGACTTTGACCATTCTGAAATTACTGTTATTGCACTTGCTGTACAGGTACAGTAGAAAGATATGATAAACATTCAGAAACTTGAGAAAACTACAGATGATGCTCATACCACTAGGGAAATGCTTGTGAGAATGAGATGGCTAGTTAATTACTGAGCTCTTCTGCAAAGCAAGGAGATGGGAAAATCCCACAAAATAGTGGGGAGCATTATAGCCAAAATATCAAAGAACAGAGATGTAAATCTAATCGCAATTAACAAAGTAAGTAACTATGGCTCTTACACTTCTTCCATTGACAGACAAACTCTTCCACATTGACACATAAAGCAAAGGAAAGAAGTGGCTGTGCTGCAGCCTGGACTTTGACATGGAAAATTAACCTGTCAGCTCATTTTTCACTCAAGGTTTACTCATTCAAGAGAACATCAGATGGCTTCAAAAAAGCCTTCGTACCTTTTCTGAAATCACGTGACAGATTTCTTTACAAATTACAGTGAAACATCTTGATGTGTCACAGTGTACCTGTAAAAGCAGTTCTATTGAGGTGCTGTGTGCACAGCTAGATCAATGTAATCTTTAGTGAATGATTTGATAATAGATAAATGTCAAGCATCGTTGTATTATATCACCTCTGGTATTTGACTGGCCATTAAAAGAAAAAGTAGGTGGATACAGCACAAGCACCATATGACTCAGAAGCCGTACACTGGAATTAGATTTTGCAAGATGCAGAAGTGTTTGAAATGGCAAAAAAAATCCCCCCATGCATCCAAGACATCTCAGCATTGAAAATATGAGCTGGTTATCAATCAGATGTGAGTAAACAAGAGCTATTGCAGCAAGAATCCCCCAGGTCCCAGCTCATGTGTTATTTTAGGAGGCAGAGCATACAAGTGCTAATGCACATCCTTTCCATAGACTATGGGTCAGTACAGATGTATGGAAGGATATGCTGTCAAATAGTCAAAATGTGCCTCCACTTCAGAGACCCTTGATTTTCAAGGGTCTGCAACTGGAAGGCTGTCAAATCTTCAACTCAAAAGTTACTTCTGATAGATAGAGTGCCTTAGAAAGACTACGCATTAAGTGGAATTAATTTATAACAAATACTAGAATTCATCAGAGTTTTCACATAATTATGCTTTATCATTAATGCTATTCAGCAAGGAAAATGGGAAATATTTGCTGGGAGTTGTGAATCAAAGCAGAGCATCAGCCGTGACAGCTCTGCCATGGGGCAGTTGGAGGAGCACAAGAAAAAGGCCCACAGAAAGAATGTTTCTAATTGAACTTTATGCAGTGTGGGAAATAGTGCAATATTAAACAATTCTGGGAATATGTAGAAAGCTGTCCAAATTTTAAAAAAACCAACCTGTCAAGGCCTCGTTCTGGCCTGAAGCTACTTTGGATGGCACAGGAAAGAATCAAACAGGAGTTTAAGAATCTCTTGTGTTTCTATAGTCCTCACAGGTATAAGACGTTTGTGTATGGAATAGAACTATTTCATCATTGAGTAATATATTATAGAGAGTAACTAGCTGTTACTAGTTCATTTAAGAAAATACTTTCCAAAGGCACTGTGTGCCAAAATTGCAAGACTAAATATATTGTATTGTAAAAAAAGACATTAATGATTGCTTCCTGGAGATGAGCATTATAGGTTTCAATTTGTAGCTACAAAGCAATGACATTTTCAGTGCACTCAGAAAATTGTACATTGTCTATTAAGTGAATTGAACACTTTGAAAATGGATATGGGTGTTCAATTTTTATCTCCACACAACTGTTGAAGAACGAGGTAAAACCACTTGCTTTGACATGACTCCTGAAGAAGAACGCTGATCCAAAATGGTTACTTATGAGCTAAAGAGAAGTCACAGACATCCTCCCACATTGCTGAAATGTGTTCAGCACAGCCTTTCTATAAGCTAGCAGAATCACTCAACTACCTGTAAAAAGGAACAGAAAACTGAACGGAAGCTTTAAATCAGTACAGTCTGGGCAATCACAGACTCCCTTATCACTTCCAAAAATTACTTGCTTAGAATAAAAAGAAGAGCTTTGATAGTTCAGATAGCTGTACAATTCTGATGTTCAGGGTGGCGATCACCTTCAAATTAAGCACTTAATTTAAGAGCTTCAGTAATTTTAAATTGCTGTGTTTCACTGAGTGGCAGACAGAGACTCAAGTGCTATAGTATTTCAAAAACTTCGGGTGTTCTGCTTAATATTTTCTTTCAGGGAATCCAGAGAGGATTTCTATAGGCAAGCATGGAGAATGGAACAGATTTCAAGATTAATCTAGAAAAGTAAGAGACTTTTTGCTTTTTAAAAATCAGAGCAGAGGAGGTCTTCTCTGGGGAACGTGCAGCTCACAAGCCTGTGCTTGCCCTTTTCTGTGAGCTGTTTGACCAACGTCCTTGTGTGGGCTGCGGCAGAAGGTAGAAAGAGAGGTAATGACGTTTACATGGGCATCAAGAGACTTCTCTGTCTATTTGCTCTCCCGAAAGAGCCTGCCCAGGTTAGGTTTATTTCCATTAGGCATTTCTGCTTAACACTACTTCCACAGATACAGATAGCAATGAGAGTTTACTGATATTTGACCACTTCCCTGCTTGTGGATTCAGATATTTTTACCTGGCTGCAGGTTTCTTCATTTGTTATTTTGGTTTTACTAAGCTTCAATTTGATTCCAAGATAAATCCTTCCTGTGTGCTTTTAAGCAGCCCAGTACAACATTTACTGATTAAAGACTTGGCTGAAGACTGAGCTGAACACTGTAAGTGGTTGCCATGAACTTTGTCTCAGCACGTAGGAGAGGTTCAGAGCATACCACAAAGACCCTCACAGCTCCATACCTCTGTCAGGCTCCAGATGTGGGGTGCAGGATTTTTGAGTGTTATGGGAAAGTCAGACTTCAGAGATGGTTATTCAGGCCTGCCTGGGAGGAGGTGCAGTTCTGTGGAGTGGGAAGGTACCAGCCTCCTGTAGTCTGGCTCACATGTACTGCTCTTCAGGCTGGAAGGGAACAGGGCAGGGAGACACAAACTACAGCCTCCAGAAAGCTTGCAAATGAAATGTCAAGAATTAAATAGTACCTGAACAGCCTAGGAGAGATTCATTGGAGCTGATACCTTGTGACCTCTCATTTAGCAGGACATGACCAAAATTAGGCTCCTGTGAGATAGATGTAAAGAGTATCTTTCACTTCCAGAAAATTAGAATCTGTTTCAAAGAGATTTTATTATTGAGGGTGCCACTTTAAATGCTAATCACTATTTGCAGGCTCATTGCAGCTTCAGACTGGCTTCTTCAAGGGAATGAAGGTGTATTTCACGTTCATCTACCGATGAAATTTGAAAATCCCAGCTCCAAGCTACAAGGGGCACAGGCCAAATTTGACTTCAGTGATTGTTTTGCCAATGCCTCTTTCAGTCTCTGGTCTGTGAGTAGTCCTAGCTTAGATGGTGATCTTGGTTTGGAGTACCTAAGTTGGACCTAAGGAATGCTACAAAAGGTGACACCAGACCAATGTCACACAACTGGAAGAGAAGAGGCTGTTTCTCTGAGGTAGCTGCAATAAGCTGTGTTGGCTGAGGACAGTTATTCCCCAGTACAGGGTGCCATAATACCCACTGGTTAAAATAGGAATTTAGAAGTCCTGATGTTAAACCTATTAATGCAGGCAGTGTATACACATAGTACTGGGTACACCCTTTATGTTATAAGGAAACCCAGCCTGCTTCAACTGTAGACCCTGGTGGTCATCCTCAGTTTGTCACTTGTCTTTGACATGACAAGTTATTAGAAATCACCTAGAGCACACCTAGGGAGTTTCTGCCCCGAATAATTGCGGAGACCTGGAGATATGTTCTGAAGCATCTAGTTTTAGGTATTTTTATTTTTGGAGGGGTACAATCTAAAGTAATTCTGAACAGTGGTAATGTGGTTACATCAATGTGATTTTTGAGAGTTTTGGGTGTTTTGAGAGCGTGGTGGTGGTGCATCTCCCCTCATTTGCTGGTTAGAAGTTTGAAGGTGAGCATCTGAGAGGACTGTGAACCTTGTAGCTATTGGAATGATAGTGTTGCTAAGTGGATGGGTTTTTGCCTAGAAAAAGGCAATAAACCAAAATCTATTTCTTTCAGTGAATTTGTCAGCCATTATTTGGGACACACTTAGGTTGATTTCTTGTTTTTATCTAAGCAAAATCAGTAATCTTTGCCCTGTCTCTGAATTTACACTGGCTTCCTCTAATTTCTCAAAATTAATGTCTATCTCACTGCAAATTTTCATTTCTCGTGTTCTTTCTCTGTTATCAAACTTTCATGTGTTCATTTACCTGTTCAAATTATTTTTACTAGAAGTTGCTGTCCATAGAGGAGTTCTTGCTGCTCAGGTTATTTACTTTATGCATCCTGTAAGGACTCAGTAAGCTGTGATTACAGATGGTCACTGAATGAAGTAAATAAGAATATGATATTAACTTTTGTAAGTGGTATCAGACAGTTATGCCACAGTTCAGCTTTGATGCCACCTCTGTAATACTGAAGGACAGTGGGCATACCTGACTAGCCCTCTCACCAGCCTGGACCTGAAAGAAATGGAAAGGCTTGCATAGGAGAAAAGACAAGTATTTTTATATAAAGGAAGCTCATAATACATTCCACAAAAACTACTTCTTAGATTTTTTTGAAAGTCCATTAGCCTTGCCTTTTATAAGAAATATATTAGGGCTGTCTTGTCCAGAAGCCTTTTAATTTTAGGATCCCTGTTTGAGTTTCTCAGTGAGTCACAACAGGTGCACAGCTGTCAGGTCAGAATTGTACCTCTGTACACCCATGGCTGGAAGGAATACTTGGGGTTTTCCCAGGGATGTAACTTTGTCATGGAAACTGCACTCTTTACCAGGAAAATTGTGAACATTTTCAATTTTCTCATGGGAAAAACTAGAATAAAATTAATTCCAAAGCTGAAAATGTTGAATGGCATTCCCAGACTCACCAGTGGCTTATATAACAGAATCTGTCACTTCAGAAAATTCATAACCCAATCTCTCTGCATAGTACAGGCAGCCTTATAATTTAACGGCCTAAGAAAATTCAAGAATGCCAATGTGGACACCCCTGTGTTTCACTGCAGGAAAGAATTACAGCACAGTTCTTAGGAATTCTATTGTGCAAGAACTAGCAATAGCATAAGAAATGCTGGTATTCAACTAATATGCCCTTCTTTTATACTATGTCTCAACTGAATGAAGGAAAAATACCCAAACAAAACTGTACTGTGTTCTGATTATTACAAAATCATGGTTATGTTTGACATTGAAATAATTTCTATTGAAATAATTTTAGTAAGTTTATCACAGAAAATACTGTTCCTATAAATAAAGACAGCAGCATGAGAGGTGACTGAGTCAGTGTGAAGAATAACAGGGATTTACTGACAAAAGGGTGATATTTTGAATACTCATAATTTATTTACTCAGTCTATCTTAAAATTTCAGCTCATCAATTATACATGAAACTGAATACCATAGTATAGGAGGGGGCTAAAAGGCACAAGTATTCAATTCCAGCTCTAACATCTCAGTCTTTAAACAAGACCTACTCCTTAGCATACTGGTAAGACAGATGGATAAGTGTTTGTAGATATGAGATTTATAGTTTGGCATTATTTAACTGCTCCGTAATTTGCTTGTGCTAGCACCCCCGAGACACATTTTTTCAGAAAGTCTGATGTTTCTGCATTTATTCTAGTAATGGTATACTGAGAGTTGTTAAGGAAATTAAAGTCCCATTTCAGGCCCCAGTTCAACAAAGCATTTAAGTAATTCTTAACTTAAAGTACATCTTAAACTGAATCCTATTTTACAAAGGGGGAAAAAAAAAAGGAGAAGCTTCAGAGAGACTTCCTTACATGGTTGAAGTTAAGAGCATGAGGTGCCTGTTAAAGTGAATTTAGAAATGCTGCCTGTTTCAGAGACTGAAGAGACTGTCTGTGGAAAGGGACTTGATGGATGAAATTACCTGTTGTCCAGAAAGCCTGTATGATGTTGTGAAGGAGGCAGGAAACTTGATTCCTTGATTCAGATTTTGGATCAGAATACAGAATGAATTGGATTTATCATGCTTTGAGACAAAAAAAAAAAAAAAAAAAAAAA
>VZTX01014581.1:154268-271717 GCA_013400915.1 Pardalotus punctatus
AAAAAAAAAAAAAAAAAAAAAAAAAAGAAAAAAAAAGAAAAAAAGGTGTTTTGCAAGGAAAAGAGCAATCTTGCAGTCACTAACTTATTGGGCAGTTAGGTGTGTTCTCCTGAGACATCATGACATTGTAGGCTTTGCTGAAAAGCTAGAAAAAAGACCTTGTCTAAGGATTAATGGAGAGACTTCTATCAAACTGGCAGCCAAATCCCTCATATCTGTCTGTCACTAGGAGCATCTTTTAGTAGCATCGTCTCTGCTCTCTGTTCTGGAGAACCTTGGGGGCCTAAATTGACAGTTAATGGCTGTTTTGTCTAGTACAGTTACAGGTCCTGGTAAAGGACTTGAAAAATGTGGATAGATAAGTATCAGGTTTGGTATTGTGGAGCATAAGATGTATTTCTAGGTCTTGTCAGAAGATTCTATGATACAGCTTTCAGTTTTCAAAGTAAAACACCAATAAAAATATTTATGTCTGCTTCACCTCCCCAGTAAATTGGAGGCTGTTATTTACAGTCGTTAACTCAGATACAGTTACTTACTTCATACAGGTGGTCTTCCTAATGAAAATTCTATGGTATTCACCAGGAAAATACCTAGTAGCCTTGTGATTTGCCACCTGGTGTGATGCAAGATAAAAATCCACTATTTCACCTGTGAAGACACTCAGATGACAAATAGTGAGGAAAAGAAAAAATTACTTTCTAAGTAAGCTGTTTCCTAGTTGTTCATGAATGAAATTAAAAATAGCCATCAAGTATAAAACACCAATCATGATGACAAAGACATTTTTCCGCTCACTAGTTTGGATCATTAGGGAGATCAAAACATATCTAAACCCTAAGTTTTGTTAGAGGAAAAAAGGCAGTTTTATAATGTTTAATGAAAATTCCCCAATGACAGAAATTCAGCACTGCAAAATGTGTTATTTTTCCATATGACAGGGCAAAACATGACATAGGGAAAGCTCAGACTCCATAGATTTCTTAATTAATTATGTCTCTGTATTTCAGCATCTGACTGAAACTTACAGAAACTGTATAAATGGGTCTGTAGTGAGTCTAAACAAACACACATTAATATGTACCTAATGACAAGAAATGCTTTTCTTTATGTGATAGAAAACTGTTATTAAGCAGAAGAAAGTTAATATGCTAATGTTGCATTGCACAGTAAATTTCACCGCATTCTTATTTTAACTTCAAGACACTCAGAACTTCTGTGTACCTTTTATTAAGTTTGTCTGAAGAGGGCAGCCTTTCCTAATACACTTGGAATTTTCTTAATTTGACAAGGTTACTGTACGCTGAACAAATTGACAAAGGACAAGCTCATGATCCGAAGTTTGCCTCTCATTATTGCCTGTGTTTTTATTGAAGTTTCTCTCCATGTATATTTATCAACCAACTGCAAAGAATATTATTATTTTAAATATTTGACCTCTCTGGTAAAATACAGTCCAATTTAACTTACTCTCAATGCTAAATGAATGAAGACTTGCTGTGATATTTCTAGAAAGAAATTTAAAGAGAATGTTATTAAGAAATTTCTGGAAATACAGGTATTGTTTATTCTTTCTGCAGTCTAGAAATAGGTGTTATTCACATGCATTTTTAAATGCTAAGACTGCATGTGAATAGAGCAGGAAAATATCTGTCCCTTTGTGCTGACAGTCCTCCTAATCTTTTATGATTTTCATGCTGAACTCCTCTCCAGGCTTCAAAAAGAAGCATTAGCCTAAAAGTAGGCAGTGATGTTACATTTTCTTTTATTTTATAGTTTAATCATAAGGAAACCTTAAAAAAAAAAATCTTACAGCAAATTCATACGTTGCCATGTTACTGGGAAAGATGAATGGCTACTCTGCATTTAGCAATTAGTGTGATAGATTTAAGGGCTCTTAGAAGAATTTATTGCTCTGGTGTGCCTTGATCACGGTGCAGGGAGGGGCATTTGAAGAAGCTGGGATGATAAATTTTCGCAGTTATTGCTGCTCTAGCCACTATGTCGCATCTCTCCTGTTGCAGTGACAGCCAGATTTGAATGCCTGTATCAGCTTCTGTGGTACTGGGATTTAGACTGCACGACAGGCCTGGGGGAGAAGGGATGCACACTGAACACAGGGAGCGAGCACAGGGGTTTGGAACAAGGGGAACCTAAAAGCCGATGCTGGTAGAAGAGGAAGGTAGGTGGAGGCAATAGGTGTAGGATTTCACAGCATTTACATAAACAAGCATACTGTTTGCAAAGAGTATCACCTGCATGACTGGAATCCCTGTAAAAACCATGTCCAGCACATTGCTTGGGCAGTGACAGAGGTGGTGTGGATCCTGTGCAGAGCAGTCAGCTACCTGTATCCTCAGTAGTTCTCTCTAGAAATGTCTGCAACAAAATGAGATCACTTACGTACCCAGGAGCCCAGTGAGTTTGCTGTGCTGGTTGACAGCTAGCAAACCTTGTGCCACATCCCAGTCACAGCAGCTGTCACCCATGCCAGTTCTATTGTGCTTGCACCGACTACAGTCAAACTGCACTACAATGTCATTCCTTCAGTTTGTCAGCTTCTTTTCTCAGCTGATGATTAGGCAATACCAGTACTCTTCTAGTCAAAGGATCTCTTTTTTTAATTTGGTGACTTTTTAGGGTCTTTTGTACAAAGAAATTTCTCCTACTGTCGTTAGGTTCAAAGTAGCAAATAATTGAATTTATTCCCCCCACAAGCTTCTACTATTAGTTAAAGCTGCCAGCTGTTTAGGCTACCAAACTCATTGCAACCTCATTGCCTGACAGAAAGTGTGCTCAAAATCTAATCATTACACAGCTATTTACCTGGTTTTAGAATCCTTGAATTTCATTCATGTTCACTGATTCAAAACCACCGATTTTTCTGACCTTGTCTTTCCTACAGCAGCCACTTACTCAGAAGTCAAGGCAGATTACTTCAGTGCCATCCAACCAGTGACTGGACTGATCTGAAAAGTGTGGGGTTTCTTCTTCTTCCCCTTTAGCATTGGATTGCTACAAAACAGAGCAGAAATTTCATTGTCTCTCTACTTGAAAAGCATCCAACTTTCTACATAAAAAGAGTTGCATACTTGTGCAATGGTGTTCCAAGATGACAGATCCTCTCCTTACAGGCCAAAGACCCACTAGATTATTCCTAAATCCTCTAAGAAATCGTACCTTAATTGTCTTTATATCAGCATTTTCCCTTGAGACAGCACCTAACTAAAACTGATTGCTTGTTTTCATTTTTTATTACTAATCTTGAGAGGGAACTCTTTGCCAGACACCAGTATTTGCCATCTCTCACTGTTTCCTGTGCTTAGAAGTGTCTGTAAAAGGTATGGAAGCTGGACTTTTGGGATTGAAATGGGAAGAAACATAAAAATAACTCCTACATTTCCAGTACATCCTTACTTTGAAATTGTAAATGTGACTTTCTCTGTTCTTAGGGAATGTTTTCAAAATTAGGTTGTAAAAAATTTGACAAAGCTTGTTGCATCCAAGTCTTAATAATTTAGCAGGAATTGCGAGCATTTTTCCTGAATGTCTAATTGCCTTTTGAATACTTAAAAAATTTGATTCTTTTGAGAATGACTCCTTTATCTAGAAAATAACCATTTAATGTTCACTTTTATCTCTCGCCATTAAAGAGATCATTATAGTACCTCCTCCACCTTTCTATGATTGCATTGTTTGCAAATAAAGATTTTTTTTTTTTACTTTACTGAACCTTTGTGATTCATGCCCTTGCCTTGCAGTACTGAAACACATGTAAAATATTCTGATTATTACATCTACTGTATGCCATATTTTACTTTAATTTCTGCACTGTTGTTTTTTGCATTGTCTGATCAAGGCTCTTCTCTATTCTGGCCTTATTATAATCTTCAACATAAGCATAAATCTGAATTCTTATTTTCTTTAGTGAACATTAATAAAATAAGGAAAGATCCCTCCATGCCTTTATGAGAGCATCCATTGTCCTTATATTTGCATTTGTTCCTCAAATGTGTTTTGATACTTGCTATAGTGCATCTCTGAAGGTTTCCTACTCAGTGTCAGTTTTCAGTGTGGTCACTTTGTTATCTTTTAATACCTCAGACCCAATATTAACCAAAGATTCTGGGTCACTTTTCGTATTTCTTGTCTGCTATTATAATGGAACAGATAATCTTTCTCAGAACAGCTGCTCAAAGAAAACAGCTCTCATTACAATTAATTTATTTTACGTTCTTGGTGTTATTCCTTTATCTCAAATCAACATAGGCTTGTTAATTCCATTTTTGCAGACCTATGCAAACTTCTGAAGAAAGCCCCATCTTCTGGTGCCACAAAACTAATCCCATTTTGCTCTCTGCCATAGCCAAGACTGCCTGTGTCATAGAATCATAGAACCATAGAATATCCTGAGTTGGAAGGAACCCATGAGGATCATTGTGACCCAAGAGTCACCATGTGCCTCAGAGCATTGTCCAAACACTTCTTGAACTCCTTCAGGCTTGGTGCTGTGACCACTGCCCCAACACCTCCTTGTGACCCAGCATTTGATTTACTCAGTAAAATGGTGAGAGTCCAAAGGACATAAAAGGTGTCATATGTTCCAAGTTCTTCTGATAATGCATCTTATACTTCCTTGTGCAGTCTTTCAAAAGGAGTAGGTGTTCTGGTGATATCAGCATCAAATGTCTCCATATTTTTCTTTTTCTTTTATTTTTACTCAACCTGAGATAATTTTTCCTCCTTGTTCAATTGCCTATTTCCAAGTCTTGTGACTTTTTTACAATTTTTTAATTGTACATTTTATGGGATAAAAATGCCAACTATATGTCAACTCCGTCTGGAAGACTTGAAGGTTGTTCCTCGATCTCTTTACAGCTTATCTTCAAACTCTCTGGCTTTGGAAAAAAGTGCTGACTGCACAGCAAATCATGGTGTCTATAGCATCTCCACAGAGAAGTTCCTTCACCATATAAAATTCATAAGAAACATGTTAGTGGGTCTCACCAACAGTAACAGTTGTTCAGCTTGTTTGTGATTCAAGGATGCTGTGCTTTGATTGATGAATACAAATCAGAGTGGAGAAGGAATTAACGGTTACAATGTTGGCTCGAGCTCTACCAGTCAGTTCTGCTAAGGTAGATGTGGTTTTGAGATGGATAGCACAATTTCTAATATCAGTTCTTATTTGATTTGTGAGATATAAAAGGCCTGTGGACTTCATCACCATTTAAGTACACACTTTGAAACTTCAAATTCAGCAATTACTAGTTTTAACAATCAAGTAGGATATAGGAGGTCACCTAGGGAAGGGCTGGGGTTTTTTTAGCACTAAACTTCTGGTAGGTAAGTGTAAAGGGAGTTTCTGAAGGGAGGATATTTTTATCCCTGGCTTTGTCTAGAAGTTTTCTTTTTTTCCTTCTTTAATGTCTTTATTAAATAGGTAAACAGCAGTGGACGAAGAGAAAAAAGGGTGGGAATCACAGTGTCATGACAACTTCTACACCATGGGTTCAGAGCCCATGTCAAATTGTTAGGTGTCAAGACTCCAGGGATGGGGGTGAGTGATAGATGACTTATACTACTTTTGGCAATTTCACCTCAAAAATTATGAGTCACTATGTTGATGATCAAGACTAGACAGTGGATATAAAATGTGAGTACTTTGAGTGAGTGCCTGAGTTCCTATAAAAATGTCTACTGAGTGCATTTGCTTCATCAAAGCCCAAACCCACAGATTCAAAGAGATGTACTCCTATGGTTGACAGCTCAGTCAATATCTCTCCCGCTCTGTCTCTTCCTGTCATAACATTGATTTCTGTAAGCTAGAGGAAGTAATCCCTAATGACATTGTGTAACAGTGTTAAGGAAAGATTGTTTTCCCACTACACACTTTTTCATACACAACTTATAAATGTATTTCATTACATACCAACTTTACCTCTTGTAACTCTGTTACATTTTATGTCCTGCCATTCTGTCAGGATCAGCTGCTTTCTTAATGTTTTCTTCCTGGTTTTACACTTTTATGGAACAACGTACTTGATGGTTCCCATGCATCATCCCCTCACTGCAGAGCGGTGATGTCACTCTGACATACGCTGTTCTCTCAGCTGCCAAGCAAGCTGAAGGATGCGTCCTGCACCCTTTGCACGGAGGAGAAGACCATATTGTCATGTCACGTATCATCCTTCCACTGCTGTCAACATCACTGCACTTCACTTTGTGTCCTAACCCTGTGGTCAGCAATGTTTGTTGTTGAGTGGCAAAAACTGCTGCATAGCTGTAATGAAACATTCCTGTTATTAATCTAATTATCTCACCTTTTCTGTCTTCCTTTTCTCTAACAAAAAAGAAATAAAAATTCATCTCTCTGCAATTTTGTAGAGCCAGCATCACTAGAAAGCAGGCAGTTTTCCAGGAAGTTTTAGAGGATTTTTAACTTGTATGGTTTTGAAGAAACCATGGATATTTAAAGTATTTGGAATTTGCTTTGTCTTATGTCCAGAGAGCTAGCTGTGAATTTCCAGGATAGTACTGGCATTGTTGAAAAATGGGATGAGGTTTTGAAGGGAGAAAGGAATTGTGTATATTTGTGGCACAGAAATGAAAATGGCTTCATGGGTGAGCAACCCATTTGTAATGAACAGGCTTTACTGGGGTTTGTCTCCCCATGGAGCCGGGTGTGATACCAGATTGGAAGCACAGGGATACCCTTTCCACTGAGCTGACTTCTCTGATCCTTTGAGATGATGTTTGTGAGGAAGAGGCTGTAAAGGATTTAGTATTATCAAGTGTGTGAGGTCTTACCTCACACAGAGAATCAGCATGGCTTAAGGGTGTCTGGAGCCAGACCAGAGGCAGGTATGGATTGATATGCAGGCGTGAAGTCTGTGTTGTTTCATGAGATATCACTGGTTCAGATTTCAGACTCTGTAATTCCTCTAAGCACCATTTTTGATCAGATAGTATCAGATAAGTTGTCACAATTTCTATTTACCTTGTACATAGAAATTAATAACTTGTCATTTTCTGTACTGCATTGTTGTGGGATAAGCTCAATAAGTAAGAAGAAATAAAACTCAATACTTCAAAAGCCAGCTCCCACTGCTCCAGTCTGCCATGGTTAAGGTCAAAAGGACTTCGCCCATTATTCATTCCTGGAGAGCCATAAAGGACATTATAACCCTTTATAGTATGAGAAGTTAAAACTTTATTTTTCACTCATGTTTCTCTTCATAAATTCTTGCTTTGAAAAAAAAAAATTAACAAGTAAACCCAAAGGCCTGTGTCTCACAAGAAGCATCCACTGAATATTGTTTCTTTTTAACATAACTTTGCTGGTTCCTCTTTGCAAAAGTCACAGATATACAAAACTCCATTAAAAAAAAAGCAAGCAAACTTCAGAGAAAGAACTTCAGTGCCTTAATATCTTACAGAGTTGTCAGCTATTTCCATTTGTCTCTACTTGGTTCAGGAAATGATTTGTTTAATTTCAGAGAAAATCAGGGAAATTCAGTAGCAAATACTGGGGAAAAAAGTTATCTATATATTGGACAAAAAATATATCCTCAGTGCAAAATATATCCTCAATTTCACATCCTCCTTTACATAAACAACTGGGTACTGTATTCTTTAAAGAAGTAGCATCTCTTGTAAACCTGATGAATGAGGGACCAGCTGAATGCCCACAAGGTTTTAGCCAGAAACCAAAGAGCCCAGGATTTGGTGGTATATCATTTATATCATGTAAATATAACCGTATTCTCAGGGTACTACAGGTATAAGTCTAAGTAGTTTTTCTTTGAAGAAAAATGGTTTTGATATGACTAAATGTTTAGTATATGTTCAATTTATTTTCATATTTTATTTTCTCTATTTATAAAGAAAACTATTTTCTCCCCTCTTGCCCAGCCAAAAAATTCTAAGTCCTGAAAGCCAAGACAGTACTTCATGTCTTTACCAATGAGCTGCATTTTAAAGATTTACACAGGTTGTAGGAGTTCACAAGGCAGTTCACAAGTACCCTGATTGCATAACAAATTTGCTACCATAATAACCCTTTGAAACACAGAAGAGGACAAATTGCTTAGGTCCCTTGGTAGGAAGGAGAATAGGGACTGTGGGTAGATTTAATTTCACCTAACATTAGCCATCCTCAGTTAGATGTCTCAATTATACTGCCTGCTTAGCCTTTCTCTCCAGTGAGTGGATGGAAAGAGACAGGTACTTCCAGACAGTAAATCATCCCATCTCAAGATACTTTTCCAGACTAATGGGATGAATTGCCATGCCCATCAGAAGACTTTATAAGTTTATTTGGGTGTAGAACAAGTTAGAACTTTGGCTTTGTTATCAGAATAGATACTTTTTTTGGTTTTTGCTTCTAGAAATATTGTCAGAGTAATGACACTTGTAACTCTGCGCTCTGCTTTTCTTTCGTAATTTTGAAGTGTGGCCTTATCTTGAAGCTCTCCTTGACTGACTGAGGAATTATTTAGGGACTGTGTAATTTCTTTGCTTGTATAGCACACAGTCATTGGTAGCCTTATCCCAAGAATGAAGTAGTAACACGTGTTTCCATGAACTCTCCTGTTGAGCCATTGTATTGATTTCCATGTATTCTTCTAAAATCTTTTTTTCCTGGCTTCTTGCTATGTTATCTACTGTGTTCAGTAGTAGGAATCTTCTGAGAAAACAGTTTTCCTGTGAGCTGCATATAAAAAAGCATCTTTGCACATACACTGCATCATTTGCTCTTTTATCTGTGCCACTTTACTGCTATGAGAAGTACTTTTTTCCTGGTCTCACTGGGATTTGGAGGCAGTCTGATGTTTCATCAGCATTCCTCACATTCAGGCTCGGGTCTGGCTGTGTGCTTGAAACATTGCACCTGAATGTACATCAGCTTTTCTCCTCTCATACTTGCTGTCTGGGCAGAGTCTGCAGACCACCAGCTTTCCTCTCAATTTTTTCCGTAACTTCCGTCTCAGATACAAAGCTCACACATCCACTTTCCAGTTTTATTTGCCTTTAGAAGTACCGTCTGCTGTGATTATATTACTTTTCTAAAATTTTCAGCAAAATTTCTTGGTCTTTTAAAACAAATGGTAGTCACCTGCAGCTCAGTGAGTTTGACCTCTCTTCACAGGTGGGGGGAATGAGGGAAGGGGCGAGGACATAAGGAACAGCTTGGACTAGCAGGTAATTAGGGCAGTCAGTGTTAATTAGTTTTTAATAGTTGGGGAGGGGTTTCTGTGGCTGCATATGGCTGAGAGGCAGCTTAGGGAGCAGAAATGATCTGGGAAAGTAGAATGGATATAAAGTTAGCTAAGAGAGGGGGCTTGCTAAAGGCCCTGGAGGTGTTGATGGCTGTTTGGTGTAGGTGGTTTTAGTGATGGCGTTAGGGAGCTCTGCAAGACCAGGGAGGAAGTTTGTGTCCAGGACTTGTGCTAAAGTGCTAATTGTGCCAGAGGGAGCATTCTTGAATGTTCTGTGTTTGTGCTTCTTCATTCTCAAAACAAAGAGTGATCTGGGAGGTGATTGTAACTGAAGAAAGGGATGTAGCTTAAAGGGCTGAATGCAGCCTGTACTCTCCCTGGTAAAATACCTTGTGAAAATGTAACACCTTGAGGTCTTTGAGGTGCAAGCAGCGTGCAAAAGCAACTTATCCAGCAGAGAATGTGGTCTAGCTTATTGCCTTGGCTGCTAGGTATGAAGAGTCATATTCTAGAGGTAGGTGGTTGTCTAATTTCTACTGATTGCAGCAAAATAGGGGTGAGAGTGTGTGTGTTTGGAGTTTGTGCATAACTTTTTAAGTTGCTTGCTTTAAATATTTTAACCATTGAGGTGAGCAGGGGTTGTGGTCTGGCCTTCAGGTTTTTTCATATGGCACTTTAGAACCTGGAGAGAAGCTTGGATGAAAGTATTTTCCAGATATTTCAGAATCTACTTCAAATGATCTGATTTAGAAGCTTCTGGGTGTGAGCAGTGCCAGCCTTTTCTCTATAACCCAGTAGTTTGATTGCCTTGGAAGTTGTGAGACTACTTCTTGGTCTGTGAGTGGAGAAGGGAAAAAAAAAAAAAGCCTGGAAGGGCAGGAGAAATAAAAGTTGATCTTAGATCTCTTATACTACTATTTGCATTTTTTTTTAAAGTGCCTTCTTAGTCATATTTTAAGAGGGCAGTCAGCTTAAAAATACTTCTGAAGCTCTAGTCTTTTCTTCTTTGTAAAGTTTAAAAAAAAATAAATCTTCTGCCTTTGTCTTTGGAGGTTTTTGTCTGCTGGATGTTTTTCCTGGAAAGGATTTGCCTGTTTCTCTGTAATATTGCAGTACTGTTTCTCTGTGGGATATTTATCTTTCGGATGTCCTTGAAACTGAGACAGAAAAGTTCGAAAGAGTGATTGCTATAAAGGAAATGTACCTGCTAAAGGTAAAAGGTATTGGAGTAAATAATGAAACCCAAGACTGGTATTTATGAGTTTAGACAGGAGGAAGATGCAGCTTTATTGGACAATACCAAAGGCAGGCATGCATTACATATATATTAATTAAGAGAGGTGTGTGGTGCTTGTAGAAAGGCATCTTGCTGGAAAACAACTTCCAGATGCTTCTAGAAAAAGCTCCAGTTATCTCATTATTTAACTTGTTGTTCATAGATTGGCCAGTCATTCTTCTGAAGCAGATGGAGATAGTTTTTCATAAAGCTGAAACCAGCATTGTGTGCACTTTGTCTTTTCTGAAGTTTCTATCAAATGAAAGTGTTATTCTGTTGCATGGTGTATCTGTGTATTAAAAATGCCTGTCCTTTTAAGGGTGTCTAATAGAAAATAAATACACTATACAGTAACGCTAATAATAAAATTTGTAAAATAACTGCTTTTTGATAGACTAACACACAAATACAATTCCAGCAGTGGCTGTTTCTCATTAGTGAGAATGACATGCCAGCTTTAGAATATGTAATGATATATAAGCTCTGGTGGTTATAATTGGCATAGAAATGTACTATATCCTTGGGTGTTAAAAGCCATAAGCTATTTATTTTCATACTTGCAAAGAATGTACTACGTTGTGGTATAAATCTCACGTGGATTGTCATAATTGCATTTTTTTAGTAATTTATGTCCATATGGTTCAAATATGAATCTGTCCCCCTTATTAGCATCCTGCTGGTGACATAATGTACTGATAAATTAGTATCTCATGTCTGGAAAGCCTGTTTGAATTCAGCTCTCATGCACAAGAAACTTAAACCTACCTGGTCTTCCTGATACAAATAGCCTTGTTGTCATGAAGATTTTCTAATATATCTGAGCTTACACGGTATAGTAGTGATATGCTTGCAAGAAACTTGGTTATTGGCTGTGACTGTGGTGTCCGTTGGGTTTTTTTTGTTTGGTTCTTTTTTGGTTTGTTTGGTTTTGTTGGGTTTTTTTGTTTTTTGTTTTCTTTTAAAGAAGCACCAAATTCACATAAGTAAGGGGTGGATTTGAAGGTCTTGTGTTATGCCAGGGTCGTCTAGCCTAAACTCCGAGTAGATGGTGTTGAAGTTGATGGTATAAAATAATTTTGAAACCAGAGATGATGTGTATTAAAATAACTGATGGAGTTAGTTCTATTAGATGCCATATTGCATTCATTCCTCTGCAATATCAGAGGCAGTTTGATTATGAAGTCTATATGTGACACACATGGTATAGAAATATGCTATGAATTTGAAAGTACATAGTATGGGCTCTTTTCTTAGGGCTTTGGGAAAAAAAGTAGAGGAATGGGTGAATGAAATATAGGGATAAATCATAATGGCTCTTTTTTTTTTTAAAAAAAAAGGACAGTTGGTATATATACAATCTATTACGTATTCTAAAAATCCCCAAAAATGAAACTTAGGTGAGGTAAAGCGATTCTAAAAGAACAAATTTGCTTTATTTTGTCTTGACACCTTCCCTTCAATCCTTCCAACCCATAAGAAACACCACGTGGGCCATTGACCACAATTCTGAGCATGACCTTGCAGCCAGTTCTTTATCTTCTGGGTGGTCTCTCTGTCAAATCCATGCCTCGCCATTTTAGAGACGAGGCATAGGTCCAGATAGATGATGTCAATTGCTCTCATTTTGGAACATGTTTGCTTAATCTGAGTAAATTATCTGGCTGATGTGTAGTGCTTTGCAGCCCTAGTTTAGGTTGGGGTTTAGCACTTAAATATGCAGTCTAGGGGACATGTATAAATTGAAGTGAATATTGAGGTTCTGAGGTTCAAGGCTGAACAGAGCACTGACTACAAATTCAGCAAGCTTTCCTCTGTGTAATTTTAGTGCTACTGTCTCATATTTGTGGTTTCTGGATGTTTTTATTTATTTTTTTGTTTTTTTGCTGTAGGCATTTATATGGTTGAGATTGGCGAAGTTTCCTGTGCATATGATGGACGTGTTGGTGATTATTTGACTTGTCCTTCTTTTATTTTGCAGAGACCTACAGCCAACAAGACTTCTGGTGCTCCTTCCTACAGCAGATGGTCCAGTTCACAGCCCCATCAGGTAATATGCCCTTGTCAAAAAGGATATGAAGCTCAGGTTGACACATGCTTCCTTTTGAAATGAATCTGTGAGGGGATCTGAGAGTGTTACCTACCTGCATTAGCCCAGCTAGGTCATGCTCATCTCTGAGGCTGTTGTAGGATATCCTGTGGCAAACTCTTGGATGCAGTTGCTGTTCGTGGAGGGGCTTGTCCAGCTGTGCCTCCTCTAATGCAGTGGTGCCTCTCTGGTTTGTCAGGGGTGATATTTATGGCTGGATCCCTGTCTTTTGCATCTTGTCACTTAAACTAGATGTGTGTCTGTTTGATGCCCTTTGGCAATGCATGAAGTCATCTTCTCCTATGCTAACCTTCCCCCACAGAGGCCCAGGGTTTTTTTTGTGAAGTGATTACGATGGTCAAAACTTCCAGAAAAACTTGTAAACCCAAACTGAAGCCAGAAAGCTCTTCAGTGATAGCCAGGAAGCAATATTATTGTTAGTGATTCTTCATAAGAATTTGAATGGTATTCAGGATTTCTGTTACTTGATCATAACCAGAAGTGGTTTTTTTTTTTTTTTTTTACTATAGACAAGGACATGGCTTGCTTTTTTTATTAAAGAACACTGTATCTCAACTAAAGCAACTTTGTCTTTACTGAAAAGACACCTGGGGAGTTTTTAATGATTGTACTGGCATTGCTTTCTTTCAGACTCTACTTTTGGTTTTTTCCTACCTTTTTCTATCTTCACTTTTAAAAAAAAAACCACCAAGACTCAAAAGTTCCCCTAAGCTGTGATTTGGCCTCAAAAACTAAAGTAAAAGAAACCATGGATTTAATTTGTATTCAGATTAGGATGGGGAAAAAGTGGCTAAATGCTTTGTGGGCTGTTAGATACCTATTTCACTATGCTTCTGGTCTTAATAGTTCTGTTTTCACAAAGCATTGTGAGACTTTTGTATCTTCTCTTCGTATAAAAATACATTCTTTTTGCATGCAAAAGTTTCCATGTTTTCTATCTTTTGCTTTTTCAACACTGAATTTTTACTGTTGGGGTTAAAAATGAAGAATGCATAGACAAAAGGTTAACTCTTTTCAGTGGTTATTGCTTGCTCCATCCTAGGGCATTAGACAGCAAGCAAGAAAATGTTTATGGAGTATCACTAATATGTACGAGCACTGTTCCCCTCTTCCTGTGTGTCTCCAGTTGCCTGTTAATGGGAGACAAATTCCTAAGACAGGAGGAGATCATCCTAACAAATCATATGAAATGCACCTTATGCTCTACACACTTGATTTCCTTTTTAAAAAGGGAGTGAGACATAAGTGCATAATAAAGATTATTTGCAGTGGTACAACCCTGTCAAACCACTAGCAAAGTTGAGGGATTAACTACCAGGAATGTTGCTTGAAAGTATGTCTAGACCATCCAACGTCTGCAGAAAAAAAATTGTTCTAATATATTAACACATGCCCATGGTAATTTCCCTCCAGGTATGTTGTACCCCTCACATTCGACTCTCATCTTCCTTTGTCATTTCCATTCTAATCTTTTCTTTTTCATTCTTATTTATTGTAAGCTTTTGTGTTCTGTGTTTTGGGTTTAATAAGCTTATAAACTTTCCTCATGGATATTATAAATGCCAGTACCAACTGTGAGGATGTATAGCCTTGCTGTGGTTCTGTTTGGGAGACCGGCATACTGCTGTGCGCTCTCATGAGCTGAGTGGCAAAATATTTTTATTGGATCAGAGATTTGTATTCAGCCTTGCAACTTGCCAGCATCTATATATAGTTTATTTAAACTTTTTTTTTTTTAAGATGGCTTTCCTGGAAAAAATAAGATTAAAGTTCAAAATTCATAGTCTGCATTTTCTTCAGTCTCATGCAGTGAACCCAGTGAAGGCTTTTCCACATGGATCTTACAAGAATCCACACAGAAACCTAATAGAACTGCATAGTTGAGACTTTTGATGCATCTACGAAAAGCTAAAAGTTAAATTGATTTCTTCCTTCTTTCCCCCAAGTTTTTATTTTTTCATTTCCTCTATCTATGTGAAGTTGGAAGGTCCATTGGGTGAGAGATTTGAAAGGGTGGGGTCAATGAGTCACAGAAAATAGCACATTTTTCCCTGACTTGTTTTCCTTTGTGCTACCCAGGCATGCTTATATTTTGTATTGGATAAACTGAAGTATGTTTATCTATCTCAAATATGGTCTCCTGGTCTCTGGGGAAGGTTTTTAATTAGTTTTTATCAACCCATTGCTCTCATGGACATATGGAATTTGTATGCTCAGGTTTTTTTATTATATGAATCTGTTAATAGAATAGTGTTGTTTAGGGTGCTTTTTTTTTCCCCCCCCACTGCCCCTTAAGCCTGGGACAGTGTCTTGTTGCAGGGGAGGCATGTTTAAAACTTGATTTAGAGGTTTCTTCTGACTGCACTGGGAAAGAAGCATTAGTACCTGCTTCAAGCTAGGTTTTTTCAAGGATTCCTTTCTCAGTGTCAGGATGAGAAGCCAATAGTTTAAAAGGCTGATTTTTTTGAAGTCAAGGAATTATCTATTGAATTAAGGGATTCAAGGGGTGGGCAGGAAAGCCAAATCAAATCTCAGGTTCTGAACTGGCATCTATGGAGCTCTGTTGGATCTTGCTGCCTTGAGATGCACTAAAGTGGCTTGAGGGATGGAATCAAGGAGGAGATACAGACGCTAATGAGCTAAAATTTCCTATACTATGTTCTTGGCTAGTGGCATTGCTTGATGTGTGAAGAAGTCTGCAGCAATTTTGTGAGAAGCTCTGAAGTGAACTTAGTCCTTCTGCAGTGCTC
Organism: Pardalotus punctatus; assembly: GCA_013400915.1. Taxonomy (NCBI): domain Eukaryota; kingdom Metazoa; phylum Chordata; class Aves; order Passeriformes; family Pardalotidae; genus Pardalotus; species Pardalotus punctatus. Next base: position 169,623 of record VZTX01014581.1, read on the forward strand.
TGAAGGCTGCGTGTGCTTCCCGAAGTGCAACTGGCTCTTACCACTGATGAAAATGAATGAGGAAGTGGCACTTTATCAAGCATGATGATATAGCTATTTCTAACATGATGCTGCTTTTGCAGAGTGGGATGGCAGCCAAGGCAAAGCTTCTTACAGTGATGGTAAATCCTTCTGTGGGACAGTCTGTCTGACGTTAGGGATCGCAGGTACGCAGGCAGGCTGGGACGCAAGGCACTCAGCATTGCAGCTTGGCTATCCCTGGAAGCTGTTTGAACATTAACAATTCACTCATTACTGGTAATGACTTGAGAACTATGTGCTAGTTAAGATGAAGAAAATTATGAAAAAGCCCTATTTTTCCTTAGAAAAAAGAGAATAAGCCAGATATTTCGGATTCCAGCTTAAGGCAGAGGCACTGAGAGAAGCCATAGATAAAGTGTCCTAAAAGGAGGAATAATGGTGCAATGATCCTCCTAATTTGCCATGTCCTAACTGTTGATGAGAGGTAAAAAATCAGTAGCACCTACTCAGATCTCACAAATAAATTCACCTTGTACGCAGGCAGAAGGTAGAGATAGGCTGACTTTTCTTGCTCATGAGCACACTAGGGAGCTGGTGAAATCTGACAATTCATTTGGTCTCCACTGTTGGCTGGTGTCTTAGTGGCAATATTCCAGGTCTCTTGCACAAAGGTTGTTAGCAAGACTATCTTTAGAAATGCTTAGATCATATTACTTTCTAGAAATATATCAATATCTATTCAGTATTAGGTGCTAAATGAGCCTGCAGAATAATTGGTGTGTATTAAATGCCATTAAAAATAATATAGAATATTTCAGCATCTTTCTTCTCCTTATATCTATTAGCAAGGCATTAGTTTATGAGCTAATGAAGTAAAGAAGTTAGAAAGCGAAACTATGTCTGATGGGCCACAGAACAGGAGGGCTCTCAGCTGTGATTCCATAATGTTCCTCTGTCTGGCTCCACTGCTGCTTTGTTACAGAGTTATTGCTCTGACTTTCTGGTAGTGGCAAAACAAGCTCATTGCTTTCTTGCTGGTAGTCAGAGCTTTGTCCATTGCTGAACTTGGTGTCAGTGCCTTAAGGCCAGAATGTGTTTTTTCTTCAATATCCTGCTCTTTAAACATAGGGAGAAGTACTCTATTTTATTACACAGTGGTTAGCAATTTCTTAAAAGAATCTGAACAGCCAGTGGATGTTGATAAACATTCAGTATAGTATCTATATTTTAATCTTATAGGCAAAGGCAAAATCTTTTAGTATTCCATATGATAGTTTATAATACAGCTTTCTTGTGATTGAGATGATGGAAATACCAGTATACCAGTCAGGAAGACAGACGCTAGGAAAGGTGATATTTACTGTGGCAGCTGTTTCACTGAATTCCAGGTCAGAGATTTCAGAGTACGTAATTTCTCTCTCTTGTTTTGTCGCTGTTATATCTGTGTCCCTGCTTTCCCCTTGCCTTGTTTTTGCCCTTGTATTCTTCCTGTGTATGTGTTGGAGCAGCAATGTGTTGATAAGAAGATAATTAGACAAGTGTCAGTTCAGTGGTCTCTTTCACAGTGCACAAGGTCAAAATGAACCTTGTGATTAATTGTGTGGCATGAGAGTAGAACATTTATTCAGTTTTAGGAAACAATTCTGGGTATGGGTGCTGGTAGCAGTTGGGATTGTTGTAGCCTGCTTGTATCAAAATGAGGCACCTCCAAGTGGAGTTCATGACTACTTAGAGCAAGGACATGGGCAATAGTGAGTTTCCCTGATGGGTTCTGGCATTTTACCTGAACACAAATTGGAACAATGGCTCAGGAGATCCATTCCTGTGAAGTGAGTTTTCTTTTAAACTGCTGGAAGATAGCTAGTTCTAAATACTTAATAAAGAGTAATAAATAGTCATGTATCCAGCCACTTTGAATGTTATTTGTTTGTTTTCCTTCAGTGCCTCAAGTCTGACTTGGAAAAAGTCAGTATTCAGAAAGTCAGTGTCTCCCTGATGACTCAGCTCTTTGCTTTTCCGCTGAGCACTGCACACAGTGGCAGTGAACTTTAGGTAATGTGCCTGTCTGCTAGAAAACTTACTGAGAACACCAGCAATTTTCCCAGAAGCCCCTGAACAGCTGTCAAGTGGCACCAACATTCCTTCACTGTTGACTGGTGTGCTCATCTGAATGAGAGTGACTTAGTCCAACTATTAGGGTTAAACCTTATTTTTGAGGGGCAGATGAGATCTGGCAACTTTCCAAAGGCAAACCAGACAACCCAAGCCACAGAAATATGTTCTTTCCTCCTGGCACTTGGTGTTTACCCAAAAAACCTAGCATAATTCAACGGGCTTAATTAGAGTTAATAAAGGAAATTTGCCAGTTTTGCAGTAAATTGAGTAAAAAATCCCTAAATACCTCCTTTCCATAGTGTATCTTTTCAGAACTAGGCATACCTCTATACCATACATTATTATACTTTTGCAACATTTGAACTTGGTTCTCATTGTATTTTGATCCTGATTACATTTGGATAAGCACATGGGAAAATGAAGTATGCAATGATGGAAACTGAAATTTTTTTTTACATGCTGTCAAATGGATGCACTGAATTTCAACAAATCTCTCTTAGGCTTACCTTAGATCACTCATTAAATTTGAAATTGAGGTAGAGACAGTGCCTTGCAAGACCAAATTTAACTAGTTAAACACTTAGTGCTAGGCATGATGTATAAAAGAATTATTACACTTCTAAGTTCACTGAAACTTTGCAAAATTCCAATATCTGTGATCAGCACTCCAAGTCTGCTGCTCTTAGTACATCCACTGTATATGCCGTGTTATGCACATGAGAGCCTTGTGGGATTTTGTGTACTCTTAATAAAGACTGAGCCATGTAGTAGGTCAGTCTTTATTAGTAGTAGACAAAATGTTAGCCACTTCTTTTTATCTTGTGTGTCTCACCTCTCGTAGCACTTGTCCCTCTCTTCAAAGAGATGGGTTCAACTGGAAACCTGGTGTCAAAGGTTCTGCATGGCTCCAAAGTTTGATGCTTCCTCAGTAAAAATCTGTGAGCTGCTGCTGCTTCTGGCACAATGCTTTTGGTAGGCCAGCGTAAGGGAAGACTGAACCTGGCAAATGTTTTGTAAAGCAGCAGGAACCTGCACTGGCAACCCCAACTTCACCAAGGTCATGGGCAAGGGCAGAGCAGACCTGTTAATCTCGGTGACTGCTCTGCAAGTAACAGGAGAGCAGGGCACGCTGAGTTGGCTGCTCAGCTAAATGCATCAGTGCAGCAGGATGTGCAAGCTATTTTTGTTATGTGAAGATAACTCAGCCAAATGAGACTCGGGAGCAGTTGTGTCTGTTGCCAACCAAAGCACAACATAAACTTGGTTGAAAAAAGTTAAGGCTTTGGTACATGAAATAAGAAGGGAACTAAAAAAGGAAACGGACTTCTTTTATGGTCAGTGGCAGAACATGAGTAAATGTGTGCAGTGTTGTTGAAAGGTCGCTCATCCAAGTATGCTACCTGTTGTCACCAGGCAGCTGACTGAACTGAACATGAAGCTGTTTTGTAAGTTCCAAAAGGGTGAGATCCTGTGCCTGGAGGGAAGCAATGGCATTGGTAAGGTCCAACCCCATGCCTTCTCTTTACTACTTGTGGAGAAACACTGTGTCTGACACAACTACTAACAGAGCAGGATGAAGACTGATGGTATGTTGAGAAAGCACCCAAAACTTATATTTGAAAGAAGGGCTTACATTTTATAGATCAGCGTAAATGACAAAAATCAGGCTGTCTTGTGCAATCTGTGTATCTGGTATCTTTAGGCTACTCTGTGGGTTGGATATATATATATATTCCTAACCAATCATGGGAGAATTGGTGAGGAATAGCTCAGTTGCCAATACCTAAGTCTTGGTGAACTAATTATGTTAAATTTCCTCTGATTATGATGTATGAATGTTAAACTTTAGGTGTAATGGTTATGAAAACATAGGAGGCCTCTTCCAAGACACAGTATTGTGTTTTCTTTTCTACAGGTGTGAGGAAAATTATAGCAGGTTTCCTTCCTCAGGAAAGGAAAGTTATCATTACTCAGTCAGATACCATTGGTATCATGTTGCACTTTCATGCTGAGGTTCAGAAGAGTCCATCTACAGCTTAGCTAATCTTAAAATCAGCATGCAGGGATTAAAAAAAAAAGCTTTTGTTCAAAATGATGTTTCCAGACAGCTGTTTTTGTGTGGGGTTTTTTGTTTTGTTTTGTTTTGTTTTTTCCCCCTAGGTCAGCAAACTTTTTACTTGCTTCAGTTGTTGTGTAATTATTTTTGATGACAAACACCAAATGTATGTATTAGGCTAAGTGTCTGCTCGGTGTGCTCAGGTTTGTCTAGAGAAATGCATGTGCTGGGCATGAGGGAAACTAGGAGCATTTGTAATGATTTCTGTAAATGTAAAACATTTCCAAAAGCTATCGGTCAGCTGCACTTATGTTGTCTCTCAGAACTATTTTTTTTTTCCTAGAAGGAGAATTTAATAAGATTTAAAAAGACTGAAAACTATATAATTCTACAAATTTTTTAACCATAAAGACAGAATTCTCCCTGTGTCACATACTGTATCGTCACCTAAAGATGCCCACCTAAGAGGTTTCTTTTGGAAACCTCACTTCAAAACTGCAGAGTCAGTTTGAGAACTCCCAGGAATATTCCTCCTGTAAGTCTTTTTTGCCTGTTCAGCTTTGCAAGTTAAGCTTATTGGTATTCTATCTGTGAATGCTGACTTCTCCCTATTTGACTGAATTTGGTGAAGAAAAGGAAGGATGCAAGTTTGTTGAACCTTTCAGAGATGTGATTTTTCTTTTGGGAATTTTAAGAGCACACAGAGGAGAGATGTTGGTAATGCCATACCAAAGGAAAGCATGAGATCGCCCTTCAGTAGCTATTGGGCAGTTCATGGGGGAGAATTGTAGAATAGCCTGAGTTGGAAGGAACCTTAAAGATCATCTCGTTCCAAGCCCCTGCTGTGGTCAGGAACACCTTCCACTAGACCAGGTTGCTCAGAGCCCCATCCAGCCTAGCCTTGAACACTTCCAGGAATGGGGCATCCACAGCTTCCTTGGACGACCTCTTCCAGTGCCTCACCACCTTCACAATAAAGAATTTCTTCCTAGTATCTAATCTAAACTTACTATCTTTCACTTTAAACCCTTTTCCCCTTGTCCTATCACTATATGCCCTTGCAAAAAGTCTTGTCTTTTTGTAGGCTCTCTTCAGGTACTAGAGGATCACAGTTTGGTCACCCTAAAACCTTCTCTTCTCCAGGCTGACCAATCCCAATTTTCTCAGTCTTTCCTCATAGGAGATGTTTTCCATCATTCTAATCACAGTGGTGCTCTTCCTTGGGCCGTGCTCCAACAGGTTGCTGTCCTTTCTGTGCTAGGGAGCCCAGAGCTGGATACAATGTTCCAGGTGGGATCTCACCAGAGGAGAGGAGAGGGACAGAATCCCCTCCCTTGCCCTGCTGCCCACACTGCTTTGGATGCAGCCCAGGGTTGGATTGGATCAAGTGCACATTGGCTTCAAGTGCACATTGCCAGATAATGTCCAGCCTCTCGTCTGCCAGCATCCCCAAGTCCTTCTAGGCCAGGCCGCTCTCAATCTGTTCATTCCCAGTCTGTGTTGATACTGACCCAGGTGCAGCACCTTGCTCTTGGTCTTGTTAAACTGCATGAGAAGACTCTGAGCTATTGACCACTACCTTCTGGATGCAGGAGTCCAACCAATTCCTTATCCACTTGACAGTGCAGGCATTGAATCAATCCCACTCCAATTTAGAGAGGCCAGTGTTATGGGGGAGCATAGATGACATCTGTAGCCCTTCCCTTGTCCACTGATGTAGTCACTCCATCACAAAAGGCCACTAGGTTGGTCAGGAAAGACTTTCCCTTGATGAAGCCATGCAGGCTCTCTCGAATCATCTCTTTGTCCTCCCCGAGCCTTACCATAGCCTCTAGGAGAATTTGTTCCATGATCTTGCCAGGTACAGAGGTGAGGCTGGCATGGGTCCCAGGGTCCTACTTTCTACCCTTTTTGTAGATGGGTAAAATGTTTCCCTTTTTCTAGTCATCTGGGACCTGACTGCTGTGACTCTTCAAATATCATGGAGAGTGGCTTCACAATCAGCCAATTCCCTCAGGACTCTGGGATGCATTTCATTGGGCCCCATAGACTGATTTGCATTCAGGTTCCTCAGGTGGTCATGGACCTTTTTTTGCAGTGGGAAATGTGGTCCCCAATGTGCTCTCCATCCACTTGAGAGGTGTGGCAAGAGAAGTTGCCATGGGAGACAGAAGCAAAAAAGTTGTTGAGTACATCTGTCTTCTCTTCATCTGTTATTACCAGTTTTCCAGCATTGTTCCTTGGGGAGAATACACCTTCTTTGGCCTTCCTTTTCTGGTTAACATACTGATAGAAGCCCTTCTTGTTATTCTTTGTATCCCTTGCCAGGTTCAGTTCCAGCTTTGCCTTGGCCTTCCTGAGCCCATCCCTATACAACTGAATGTTATCTCTATATTCTTCCCAGATTACCTGTCCTTGTTTCCACTGTGCATTTGTATCTTTCCCTTTAGTTCGACCAGCAGTTCCCTACACAGCCATGTTGGTCTCTTGCCTTCCTTGACCAATTTCTTTCTCCCGGGATTGCTAGCTCTACCACCTTATGGAAGGCTTCCTTAAAGATCTACCAGCTCTGTTCTGTTCCCCTGTCCCTGAGGGCAGTCTCCCAGGGGGTCCTGTTAATAATCTTTTTTAAGAGCTGGAAGTTTGCCTTACTGAAGTTCAGGGGCCTAACTTTACTCTTTATCTGACCCATATCTCTCAGGACTGCAAACTCCAGCAATGCATGATCGCTACAGCCCAGTCTGCCTCCAATCTTGATGTCCACAATTAGCTCTCTTATGTTGGCCATGTTATGGATTTCCTAACACTGGGGCAAAAGACTCAGTTGTTTGTATCTGTTTTTTCAATAATGAGGCTAAACTTTCTCTCCTGTGCAGATTTTCTGGTTAAAGGATGAGCTTACCCCAGAGCTCAAGGAGTAATTCAGTTAAAGTCAATCAGCTGCAAGATGTGTGTACATTCACTATCAGGTTTAATTACTTTTGTTGTTCACACAGCTACACAGTTGAATTCTAACAAAATTCTATAGTGGATTGATTGAATTCAGAACTCTTTAAATCTGTGAGTCTTTTAAGGAAACTATCTCCTTGCTGCATCTAGCAACATTATTCTTGACTCTTCCCAAGGTTCAGATCTTGCCAGATAAACTTCAGATAATATTGTTTGAAGTTGCACATTATCTTACAATAGGGTCTTTTCATTACATTTTCTGTAGTATCCCTGATGTGTTGACTAATAGCAAAGATTGACAAAGTGTGTTACACACAAACATCTTGTCTCATGTTCTATTAAATGTGTCATTTGATATCTTCTATTGTAGATGTCTTCATTTTGACTTTGCTATGACATCTTAAAAGAAAAAGAAGCTGCCAACAGATGATGTTTTAACACTTGTCAGCAATTCATCATGATTATTCTTGCTTTAGATTTAATTGTTCTTGGAATGAACAGTTCATGGGGTTTTGTTTTTTTTTTTAATTTAATTCTGCTTTCTGGTTAATGCAATCAATTTGATGCAAAAGATAATTAGTATGATAATTGCAGCCTACATGTATACTACTGTATCCCCCCCCCGCTTTCTTCAGTGTTCCAGTATTTTTAAAGATTGCAAGATAGGTGGGAGCAGAAGAGTTTAAGTTATTTTTAGGGGCCTTTTGCCCCCTTGTTCTAGTATTTAAATGTAACAGATGGACTTTGCCTCTCATCTTTCATACTCCTGAAGCCTTACACCTGGAAAGGAAATGCAACCAAGAGAGACGGCTGGATCTACCATCAGCTGCACTAACAAAGGGATTGATGGTTTTCCAGAGCAAACATTAGCTGAGGAGAAGGGCTAACCTTTGGAGGAGAAACAGCTGGCATTGCGTTGTGTCCAGGGTCAGATCTGGGGCTGGGGGCATGTCTAGGGAAGATGGTCAAATCGGGGCTGGTGGCATAGAACTGTTTCTCTGCCTTTCTAAACAAGGTCCAGACAAAAACTTTTTTAAGAGCCTTTCCCCTTTCCTGTCTTTCACATGAAGGAGAAAAAGCTGGCTGATGGATTGTTTTAATAATCTAAATGATGATCATTTTGTTTGATAATTAACCATGCAAATCTGAAAGAAACAATTGGTGGATCAACAAAAATAAATCTTCAAGCTACATTTGGGGGAATAGCTGAAAAAGCTAATTTGGTTATAAAGATAGGTTATGCTTTGTAATGAGAAACGACAAGGCGTTTTGCTGCAACTGTCATGGCAACTTTAGAGTTCTTTATATAGTCTAATTTAAAATGTATTTACCCTGTAGCAATGAAATTGCAATCTATGTATGAATCATAAAAGCTGGAGATGGAAAATACCTCTTGAACATATGGACCAGTTCCTCAAAGGATACAATTCAGTTTAACTTGAAGTCAGAAAAACAGATATTCTCTGTCTTAAAATCAGTCTGTTTGTCCCAGGTTTTCTGAATGTGGACGCCTTCTAGGGTCTCTGTCTAATCTTGGAGCTGCTCTTGGCTAAGAAGCTTTTGTTAGCTAGAGATCTCGGTATTTAAGTTTTGCCTCAACAGCTTGTGAGCTCTACTGTCTACTACATGGCCTACATAAGCTTGACTAGTCACTGAACACTGATAAAATTCAGTTATATCAAGATGCTTGTTAGTCCTTATGTTTCAAGGCACAGATTAGTTGCCTACTGAGTTAGGAGCTTAATTGTGTGAGTGCTCCATTTTTGTTCTGTCAAGCTGTGTTGATATTTGAAATCAAACTGTAATCAGGAAATGAAAGCCTTTTCCCCCCCTGTTCTGTATTAACAGTGACTCAGTTACTTGTTAATGCATCAGTGGAAGTTATCTGAAAGGCAAGAATATGATGCTAGAAAGAAAATAAGACATTTATATTGGCAATTTAAATCAATGTAAGGTTCAGGGTGCTGGTTCTTCCAGTGTGTTTAGAGATCCTGTTTCATTCTCATGACCAGCTTTTAGGCTTAGAGATTCTTTGAGAATTTAATGATGTCTTCCTAGCAGAAGCTAGTTAACTTCTCCAAAGTCACCAAAGCTTGTATTACTCAATCTTATCCGTAGTTTGGTACCCTAAGAGTTCTGTTTCCAAGGCCCATGATGAATATCTTTATTACTCTGTAGTTCTGCCAGTGTCTGAGAACATTTTGTAGAGTGACCATCACCCTACCTGTGAAGTGGGCTATCATCTTTGACTGGGATTATTTTTAAAAGCACTAATACTTCACGTATTTGGGGGATGGGGTTGTTAGAAACAGCAAGGGCCTAAAAGTAACTTTGAATAATACCTCAAAGTCTACTGATATGGGAGGCCATGACTTTAATTCCATTCTAAATGAAATATTTGGGTTTTCTAAGAAGGAAATTGAAATAGGGATAATTTAGGCAAAGAACTGGAAAAAATAATTCTGTAAAAACTCAAATTAGATATTGTCATAAATCCACTGTATTTCTTTCTTCAGCTGTAGTGGATGTGTGAGACAATTTATTGGGGCAAAAATTGCATAGGTGTACAAACTTGAAATAAAGCTTCAAAAATAAAAAACACAAGTTATTGAAAATGCTGAAGTAGTGCAAGCAGAAATCCTGCAGGCTTCGATGGAAATAAAGTTGTGATCAACAATGTAGGAAAAATATGACTGGCAAAATGAGATGTTTTGTTTATTTCGTTTTCTATTAAGTGTGAATGGTGCTCAAATGGGGAAAGCATCTGAACTCCCAAGAATTAGTGATAGTGTCTTGATGGAAGAAATTGATTTGAATCCCTCTTAAATTGCACAGGTTAAAATGCGAATGTCAATTGCGTGGTTGCAAAATTAAGAAGGGAAAACTAGAGTACTGTTCAGGTTGCAAACGTACCCATCAAAAATTTGTGGAGGGAGATGATAATCTGGCAGAGCATGCTCATGTGTCTTAGACTTAAGGCACATGGACTTTCTTTGGTTGTTTTTTTTTTGTGGGCCGTGGAAGTGGTGAGCAAAATGTGCTGTGTGCCTTCATAACCATGGCTGACTGTAAGGAGCTGGGGCGAAAATTTTTGTTAATCCTCCCAGTGACTTTTAGATGGACCTCCAAAGACTAGACAAAATTCGGAGCCACTTAGAACAATTGAGCTCTATTGTGTCCTGCAGTACAGTTCTTGCTTATCCTGCTAAAGATCAAGCTCTGCTTGTACCCATCTAGTCGGAATATATTGACTCTTGCATGGAGTGCAAGCAGGACTTTGATCAATTTTGCACACATTTTATTTGAGGACCTACAGCAGCGGCCCTACACTTAGAAAAACAATTGAAGTAGGTTTTGGGAACACTTGACAGAATATATAAACAGATGATGTTATGGTCTCAGTGGAAATCTAGCTGTATTGAACTGAAAATAGACCCATACAAGGAGAAAATGGCAGAATACTTAGTCCTTGTGGTAGGACACTATATGCAGTAGGCCAGGAAGCTCTGTTTGGATTCCTTTGGAAAATAAAACTACGACGACACTGTCTCCCTCAAAGAATGTAGTACATCTCTCCATACTACACTTTGGACTTCTGAAGGAGGCGTTTCTCTGTCTTTGAGTGAAGTATATTATAGGTATCTGATAGTAAAAATTAAAAGCATAAATTGTTCAGAAGAGGACATTGCAGGAGTTGATCATGAGGTTCCACTTCTTCAAGAGGAAGCATGAATCCTATGGTCTATATACATTTTTGTAAAATAAATATATTATTCCTGAGCTTTAATCACTTGTGTTCCCTGGTCTTTGGGGCAACAGGATCATGCACATATCAAATGACTACATATTGACGAACTTCAGGTTGTGAAGTGTTTCCTGATCTACTGTCATCTGTATGCTCACATAACTTTCTATGTGTTGATTTTTATCTAGGAATGTTGTGCTAACGCTTATTTTAAAAAGTAACTAAGGAAAACTAAGTGAAAATAGAATTAAATTCTGATTTCTGTGCCCTTTGGCTACTCATTTTCAATTCTAGTCGTCAGACCTAAGTCTTTTATCTCAAGGCAGTAGTCTGGTATCCTTTCATTTTGGTCTGTTTTTTAACTAACGAAATTGCATTGTGAAGTACAAACTTATTTTATCTTAAGTTTTTTTGGTTGTTTTTTTTTTTTAAGTCCAGCCTTCTAACTTCTCTTTAATCTTGTTTCTTCTAGGATGTTATTTCCCAAATGTAGTATATGAGAAGTTTTATAGTTACTAAGCAATAGTGGCTGTACCAGTCTTTGCCGTACAAACATTAATATGAAATCCTCCCTATAAACAATGGTTGTAAAACTGTTGATATATCTGCTTTAAGAAGTATGAGAAAAAAAAATCATAAAAGGCCATGTGTTTTGACTGGTATGGGAAGTGCCCATGAACTAGAGTGGTCTCATGTCATAATTAAGTGGCTACTCTTGTGCCAGGACAGTTTCAGGATTCCTCATGTTTAAGGTTGTGGTGATTGTTTTTTGGCTTCAGTGAGAAAGCTTTCATTTAGGGATGTAGTCTCTAGTATTTTTTTAACTCCTTGCGTACTTTGCTCTATTACAATATAGAAGCATATTGCCCTTAATATTATCTTTCTCAAGAACTGCTCCATTTTGGTCCCTGAGTACAATAAAGCTATCACTATTGGTTGGGTTTGATGAAGAGCCACAAATAAACTAAACTGAAAGCGCCAAACTTTCAACTCTGGTTCATACCTTGTCACTCTGAGCTGTGGAATATGATGCCAGTTTCCCAAAGAGATGCTTGGGTCTTATATATATCTTTAGCATATTATATAAATATATACACTTACTGTTATATATTCTACATATTGAACTTGCAACCAGCAAGGGTCCCGATTTAAAACTCTTCTGTAATTTGGAGGTGCCATGAGAAAGGAAATCTGCCTGAACTTTACCAAGGAACTGGCAAACTCTTAGGTAAAAGTGGCGTGGATCCTGCGACATACTTGGGTTAAAATGTGAAAAGTCTGACTGAAGTCTTTCACTGAAGGTGCCATAAAACAAACTGAAAGGCTCACTAATTCCTCAGGAAAAAAAAGGTCTACTGAGGTGTGTTCAGCATAATGATGCATATCTAACCCCTGGCTCTGAACATGTCACTTCAGTAAGGCTCACAAGACAGGACTGCTCACTCTGCAGCAGTACAGCTCCATGCTTGAATCTTGTTTTGTGCCTTTTCCTGGAGCAGTTGCTAATCTCAGAACTGGAGTACAGGATCCACTTGGACACTTACTCTGAATTGTTACAGCTGTTCTATTGTTACTTAAATGTGTGTTATTGTGATCTAAAGGTGAAGGCTATTCTTGGTTATAGAGAATATTTTTCGCATATAGAGCAGGTCAGCTTTTCCAGCTTCTGCTGCAGTGGGACAATAATCCATCACTGTGGCATATTGTATTTGTGTCAGTGTACCAAAAAGACAAGTAAGCATTGCACAGACCAGGTCTCAAGCAATGTAATGCTTTCCACATCAAAGCCATGGACTCCTGTTGGCTCAGCTTGCTAAGGCCTCTAGATGAGTACCAGGACCCAGCTCAAGCTCAGCTTTGCTTTTCCCTGAGCTGGTGCCTGCAGAGATTTGCGAAAGAGCTGTTAACTCAGGAAGAGGCGGGAACACCACAAACTTTCCAGTGATTTTTTTCTTGTTTCTTTTTGTTGTGCAATTTCTTGTGGTTTCTCACTCAGTTAAAATACTAACTGTAATATGCTTTTTGATGATTTTATAGGAGAGACAATGTTTCTGTGCATTTCAGAGCTGACAGATGCATCTGTAGCTGAACCAGCTCTGGAGGGAGCCTTATGCCAGCATCTGCCACAAGGAGGCAGAAGCATTAAATCTTAAAATACTTTTAAACCAGGTCCTTGATATGTATCTCAGTTTATTAAAACCATGCTTTGGAGTATCTATAACTGCCTCTGATGTATACAGATGCTTGGGGAGAGGGAAATTTTGCAGGGGAGAATCCAAAACATCAAAGAATTTCGTGCATAGTCGGTTTTTACTTGGTGTTTTGATAAGGTAGAAAAATAGTGTTATAAAAACATATAAGCAGCAGTTAAAGCAAAGACACCCCTTAGCTCTGGCAACAGTTACATGACGGTTTCCTACCCGTTGCATTTCATAGTTATCACTCTTGGTCACTTTCCCTTTGTGAAGGCAGCTCTGAAGTCCAGATCAGTGACAGTGACACATTAACATTGCAGTAATTGTATTTTCAAGCATGCCTAGCTTCCTGTTCAGCTAATAAGTTGCTTGCTCAGCTGCTTGCAGTAATTCAGAAACACAGCATGGCATGTTCGTGTTTCTGGACTACCTTTTTGGTGAGGATGTGGTCTGATTGCACTGGGATAATTCTCTTAGAGGCTAGCTGTAGAGAATTCTAAAAAGCGTGAGTGGTTTAATTGAGTCTGATCCCTTCACAGCACTGCTGAATGCGAATGAAATCCCACTTGCATCCTGGTGAACAGAGTATTGAAAGCTTGGTGGTGGTTTGCTGCGTATGCTTTTTATACCTGGTAATGTATGTGAAAGAAATGGGGAAGGGGAGGCAAAATTCAAAGTGAAAGCTTGCATTTTGTCCTTAATGTGTCCTCTTTTACTTAAGTATCAAAGCACATATGGAAGGAAGGTCACTCTTGTTACCTGAACCTACTGCAGCTCAATATGTACCTGGGCATAATGGAATTTGTTTAAGGATGTGGTATCATCTGTAATGTCAGATGTCCTACCTGTTACCATCTGTGTCAGACTTCATCTAACTGACTGCAAATACAGATCCTCTGCTGTGTGCCTTAGACTGCTGTCTCGGTTAATGTAAGTTAGTCTGTGTGTTGAAGTCCACTTAAAAGAGAAATTTCTTCCTGACTAAAAAAATGTTTGTGTAAGGAACACCTCTTCTGCCTGTGAAGGGATGTTGCAGTCTATTGTGTTAAGATGTATTACAGGTTTAAATTACAGATTATGACACTTGAAGGGTGCTTTCTGATACTCTCGTAGCAATCAGACATAGAGGCACGATGCTCCTGTGGCTTCGTGGCTCACAACTGAAAAGGAAGGAAAAAGGCATTTGATACCAGAGATGCGTTTCTGAAGAGCAGCCTATTGTTCCGCTCTCATCCTGTGTGCAACCACAAATGCACATGGCTGCGGGCAGGCGTGTACTCCCCCACTTTGCTGCAGTGAGCGCCGCTAACGCAGGGCTTGTAACCTTCATCTGCTCCAAGCGCTGTCTTTGTATTTCAATAGCCTATTGAGCACATGTCTTTCCACAGCCCAGGGCTTGAATTTGGGATCACATCCTCTAGCTTCCACTCTAATTAGTTGTTAAATACACTGGATATTTTTGTGTGTTAATTAATATCCAGTGAGACTGTATGCAAGGTGATGAGTAAATAAAGCACCAATATATTTGCATCTTTTCTTGGGTACTGTATACATCAAGGAGTGGTTATGTCTACTTTTGAATGGGAGAAATTTTGGTTTTGTTTCTAAACTCATGGAAGCTTTGGATTGCAATTAATGATACTGTTCTAGTAAAATAACTTTAGTAAGGTCTAGTTTCTGACCTACAATTATTTTCTTCTTACCTTTTGAGGTTAAGTGTAGCTTTTTTAATTGTTATTTTCATTTTATTCATTATTAAAAGTTAAAGGGGAGATAGTGAAAGCAGTGTAACATCCAGGTTTTCTCCTTTGTTTTGCACTTTCTTGTGCTTCCATACTGTTCTTCTAGGAAAAAATAATCAGTGCTATGTGTTGCTCTGCCACAGGCCTTACATATTGGTAAACTCTTCTGTGAAAGATCTGTCAAAACCACTACGAGGAGCACAAAATAAGCGTTTTTTATATATAAGCTGCTTAATGTCCTGTTACAAGCAGTCAGATCTGTGTTGTCCTACTAATGCATGCAATCACTTAACCTTTCTGGTAACTGACCTTTCTTCTGCTGTGTTTGGGAGGGTCGTTTATGTGCATCTCAAGACTGCACAAACGACTGTGTGTGATTGTCACGTGGCAGAGTGCATATCTTACTGTCACATAGGATCTACCCTAAACTCACCTCTTCTGCTGTTTCAATATTTTACCAGCTTCTTCAGTTAAGGATGGCGTGCCACACTTTTTTTTTCTTTCATCTTGACTAGTCATAACTGCTATTGAGTTTTGCCGTTTGATTGACTTCTCTGTTATGGAAATGGTGTGTGACATGCCTGACTTCCCATTTCCAGGCAAATCACACAAAGACAAGGGAGCCTGGTTTACTGTAATGATACTTCACATTTTCAGATATCATGGCTGAGCAAATGGTCCATTGCTTTGATTACAGTGGTCACTGAGGTAATGTCTGACAGGTTATGTTAGTTCTCAGGTGTCTAGATAATAGTCTGTGATAATGATGTTATTGTGTGAGGGTTTCTTTTTCTGGTGAAATCGGTGATTTTTACTCTGCTTAAAAATGTGCTGTGCATTTCAGCACTACCGCAGCCCATTGCTTCAGCTGGATATCCTAATGCACATCACAGCTCTGCACTGGGAACAGTCATGGACCTGGTGGGGAATGCACTGTATCTTTAGAGCCTCCAGAGAAATGGTTCTAGTTCAGAGTGACTCCCACATACTTCTGAGAAACTTTTAAAAAGAATTTTATAGTACACAGCCAGAGTGTTTTCTCTCGCTGTGTGTAACACTGAAGTATTTTTCAAAACACTTTGACAGTTAAAATGTGCTTGAGTATCAAGTTTTTTTCCTGCAGTGTCTGATTATGCAGGTGCAGTTGATATAAATTTTTCCTTTTTAATTCCCTCTCCCCCACCCCCAGCTGTTACCTTGAAGTGGTCTGAAATGAGTTTGGTTTAACAGTTCGTGTTCTTATTCAGATGCTATGCTTTTCTGCTACAAGGCTATTTTACAGAAGTCACTGATGTATCCCTTGATCATTTTCTTAACTTGTAGTTGTACTAGCAGCAACCTTACTGTAAAGTCCTCTCTGCCTGTTGATGTCCTACTCTTGGATATTATTACAATGGTATGGTGCGTGCTGAACTATTTGTCAGACTTTAAAATATTTTTTCCCCCACATTTAGGTGGTAGTTTGTTTCCTCAGCAGAAGTGAACATGGTACAAAAACTCTGGACACTGGGAACATCAGGATTATATGCTGAAAAGTCCCTTTTGCCTCACTGAAAAATTTCAGGACTCAGACTTGTTTTAGCACAATTTTAGTGAGACCCATTCTAACTACTTGATAACTGCAGCACAGTTTGTGAATTGAAAACTTCAGAAAACACTTTTACAGCTCATAAAGCGAAATAACCTTTGAGTTTAATTACTTTCTTCAGGAAATATTTGTGTCGTAATGCTCCTTCCTCTTCAGGTAACAGCATGATCTTTGTGTTGACAGCAAGCACATGGTCAGGAGATAGCTCTACTCTTAGAGATTCATATTGATTTTCTTTTGTCTTGTGTTTTACCTCCCTGTCTGTTTCTAGCAAAAATGTGAAGATACAATTCTGATCTTGGTTGCTGTCTCTGGAGCCATTTAGTTGTGTTATCTATTTTGTGCCTGCTACACACAATTCTAGTATCCTTGGTGTTGATACTAGTCTGTGATTTAAAACTACTCTCATTCTTTTTAGTTTTGTCATATGCATATAATATTTCATCTTTTGAGTCTGCCTGCACTCTTACTGCTGTGTGCTTTCCCTTTGTTTGCAAGGATAGGTATAATTTTCTTGTCATAGTTATTAGCTCTGATTCTGTATGCAAAGTCTTTCTTACAAACTTTGTTGTGGCTTTTCTCTACTACACTTATATGTTACCTTTCTGTTAAAATTTTTTACCTGTCCTGTGCAAAATTGTTTTTCCTTCTTTTTTACTTTTACAGTTCTACTCAATGAATTATATTTATGTCTGCTTCTCCAATTTCTTGGAGTTCAGCATGAACTTGTTAGCTGATATTTCCCATGTCTTGATGGAGTTAATGTATTCTTTTCTGACTTCTGTTTTTGCAACTGTCTATCTCTTGTCCTAAAGTGTTTGCCATGATGTGTTTTTATTGTGCTGTGGCTCTGCGGCAGCCCTGAAAGCCAGAAGATGTTCCTATTAGCCCCTGTGTGTGGAACCCCATCTCCTACCTGTGGGTAGGCAGTGCCTTTCTCTTATCAGTTCCTCTCAGCCTGTGGTGTAAATCATTCAGCTGTGCTGCCTTTGTTTGGGTACAGCTCTGTGTCTTCTAGGAACTTCCTCTATTTGCTTGTCTGGGAGGTTCCATCTTCAGTCCCCTCCTACTACTCCTGGAAACAAAGCTCAAAGTCTTTGCCTTTTAACCAGGCCATCATCATATGGCTTTGGAATTCCAGGTGGGTCCATAACCTGGTGGTATACGTTGCAGTTCCTTCTCAAATTCACATGGATGCTCTCATTCCTCCTCCAGTGCTTGTGGGGAGAGTGAAATTTCTAGTAGGCATTTAAATCTTGCACAGAATAAGGCTGGCAGCATTATTTCCAGGGTTATTTCAGAAAAACCTCTACAAATATGTGCTAAAGGGTCATTATCCCAAGGATGACGGCCACCTTCAGTTTCCTACTCACCATTTTGAGGTGACCTATCCCATCATGGCTTCAAGCAAGAGATGAGACCCATGTGGTGCCAGTTTTGGTGCTAGTTGTAACTCTGCTGCTTGACCAAGATGATCAGCTGTCAAGCGAAATAATATTTTAAAGCTTTGTGGAAATTCCCGTTTCTTGCACTCTTCATGGAAGGAGGTGAATTCTCTGAGGCACTGTATATTTTTTTCACACTTCCTCCTTTTAGTCATTAGAGGAGAACTAAGTTTAAAACTGAGGTCAAGAAATTAGAAATTGTTTTGATACCATTTGTTGTCTCTTCTCCTGCCAGTCTTTTATTTCCTCCTTTAGACATGCTGAAATGAAACCTCAAATTCTGACCCTCAGCAACCCACTTTACTCAATCTAAACCACGAGATAGGATGAGCAAAAAGGACAGCGGTTATTTCTTTCTGGAGACATTTTTTTTGGGTTTTTTTTTTTTTTTTTTTGTCAAGCCTACTATATCCAAGTGGAATTACTGAATTTGTCTTAACAGTCTAATTTATTCTTTCTTCCTCTTCTCTTTTTTTCCTTTTCCCACACTCCCCTAGCAGTAGGCATGGAAGCTCCTGCCTGCTTTGCTGTCCTCATTGGGAATTACCCATTAATAATTTTTCAGCATGCACAAGGTTTTTATTCCTGTAAAACTTGTGTATCTTTCTCATATCTCAGTTCCCTGTTAGGCACCTGCTACTGATGACCTTGCAAAAGGGAGTGAGGACTCTTCCCCTCTTCCTTGTTCATCGTTTCTCACTGCTGGCATGTCGTGCTCATGGTATGAGCTGAGCCTGAGACATGCCGGGAACAAACTGTGCAAAGTCCTTTGTGACCTGAAGAGAGGCTGAGGCTTCACTGGAGAAAACAAGAGCTGTTACCTGAGCTCAGATGTACTTTGTAGTGCCTCAGCTTCATCAGGGCACTGCTGCTATGCTGTGTTCCTGCCATTTGGTGGAATCTGGCTGCAGCCGCTCATCTGTGGGGAGCAATCAAGAAACATGAGATTCTTTGAGGTGTGATACTGTTTTTCCTTTGATCTCTTGGGCCTTTATGATCTAATGGTAGTTTGAACTGCAGAGTGGAGGAATCAGCCAAAAAGTGCCTTTGCCAGGAAACTGTGAGCATCAGATACCTTCTGATGAGAAATTCAACTCTTTTCAACTCATACAACTTTGAGAAATTGTGTGACTTCAAATAGGATTAGTCCTACAAAAACACCTCTTGTTGGAGGAGGGAGAAGTTCTGCTGCAATAAGCATTGTTAGCAGATACCAGCTGACACTTGAGTTTCAGGCTTCCTTGTGTGACAATGTATGATGTGTGTAAAAAATACTCTTCTAGTCCTTTACCTTTTCCAAGAAGTTCTAGTACAAAATAAGAGATTCTTTTGAGGAAAAAAATGTCTTCAGCATAGGTACTGACAAAAGAGTTGCAGGGAATACCTGGGCAAAGCTTGTCCTAATTGCAAGTGAAGATTTACTTAGAGAGGAAAAGCAGCTCTTGGCCTTATTTCTCTCCAGGTAAAGATTGCTTTTCAGTGAGATTTGCAGAGTTTTGGTTTTTTAATTTTTTTATTAGCTAATACTTGAAAATTATTCTGTCATCATGTGCACTTCAGAAATGTGATCCACCTGAATATCTGAGAAGGGGTATATGTTGAGTGATGTACTTGCTCAGGGCTTCTAGGTGTTACTGGTACTTTTCTGTACTGTTGAAATGTGCAGATGGTTTTGGCAAGTTCTGACAAGCTCCTGTTATGACTACAAGTAGGGCTACTCTTATTGCTCTTTTTATCCATCCCTTTAACAATTTAAAAGATTTGAAGGGATTTTTTTCCTTTTCTGATTAAAAATAGTCTGATGAAGATATCTGCATATATATTAGTCTGCTCTAGAACAGATTTTGTGTTGCATTAGTTGTTGTCTTTTGTTGCATGTTTGCAGCTTTTTCAGAAATCTAAATTTCTAATTTTGAGCATGCCTGTAGGAGCTGCCTTGGCTTTCCCTTACATTTTGTTTAACATGCATTAGACACAAGAGAGATAAATGTTCATTTTTTATCTCTTCCTCTATGTTTTGTGGTCCCTTTTAAAATACCCTCTGAAAGTACAGTTCATGAGAAACTTCAGTTTCCCCTGTTCGGAATCTGTATTATTTTTGTTCATGTGATTCTGGTAATTTTAAACATAGGTCTTGATTTAATTCCTTTTTTTTCCCCAGGTTTCATTCTGCATACATGAAAGAGTGGATGTGTCTGTTCTGGTTTTTTGGTTTTTTTTCTGCTGTCTGATGCACAGCTTGGTTGGCTTGTTTTTGTTTTTTATATGGGAGATGTTGGCATAACATCCCAACAATATGTGCATATGTGTTACACTGACCTGTGTGGCTGAGCTATGAAAGACTGTTCTAGCAAATATTTATATACTTAACCTTAGGGTCCTGAGCAAACATACAGCCTTGATGGATATTACTGGTGAACACTGAAATCAGGGCTCTTCCCTACATATGTTCCTGTTGAACAAAACTTTTTTTTTGTTGTTGGTTTTTTTTTTTTCCCTCTCCCTACTGAGTTTATAACTATTTCTAAGAATGTGCAGACCACTCACTAGTTAAACAGTTTAGCTTTTTAAAGTAGACCAATTTTACTTGAGGACTGAAATCATGACTCTTCCATATAAGCTAATTAAGAGTTTGCTGACTTGGAAGACAGTATTTGTCACGTAATTTGTTATTTGTCATATGGTAACCTTGAAGTTAGCAGGGTTGTGTTGGTAGCTGTAGCATCATGAAGCAAGGAGTCACAGTACCCTACAGTGTTCTTTTGATATGATGATAAACTGCATTAGTAATAAATGCTCATACTTAGAAAATGGTATTTATTCCCAAGCCTCTCAGTTGCTTATAAGTATTTACTTTTTTGGGTATTATTGGCTTCAAGGAGCATTAACAAAATGATGATTATATGTTGGTTTAAAGGCTATGAATGTTTATTACTTCGAGCAGAAAGACTTTGATTTATTTTTGAAATCACTGGTAGTAATTTGGAGCACCACACTTAAACATATGCTGTAACTGATGCTTCCCTTGGTATCTCAGTCAGAGGTGGAATTTTTCTGCAGTTGTGCATTTCTAGGGGGTCTTAAATATGAACTACTTGCAAGGCTCCACCCATACCTTGTGTGTGCACATATATAATGCTTTACCTTTTTTTCTTTATTGAGGGTAGATCATAATATGGATTGGCACAAGTGTTTTGAATTTGGACTATTATGCAAAGAACAGAGCAGTATGAATATCCTAAATAATGCCTGACTTCTGTTCTTAGCACCTGCTGGCCCCTCCATTGATCTACTATTGTGAGTGTTGAATTGATATGATAAAAGGAAAAAAAAAAGCTCTATTTTTAGATCTATTTTACAGCTGAATGACACATTTCTGGACAGATTAAAGAAAAAAAGGGTGAGTGGGGAAGCAGCATGGATTTACCAAAGGTAAAGCATCTGACTAATTTTTTGTGGTAAAATGACTAAGCCTGTGGACAAGGGAGGAGTGGTGCGTGTCACTTACCTTGTCTTTAGCAACACTTCTCATGTGGTCTCCTGCAATATTTTTGTGTCCATGTTCGGGGCAGGTGTTTTAATAGATGTATAAATAAAATCTGGTTTGATGATCAGGCCTAGGAGCAAGATCCAGGTAGGGCTGTACACTGCCAAAGCTGACGCTGGGTGGAATGGTACTCCTGAATTTTCCTGTGATTCCTATGACTTTTTGCAATGAAATCAAGGTCCCTATGAAATACTGTTTTCCTGTAGAATATTTTAGAAAGTGCTTTTGTTTATTTAGGAGCTTGACATGTTTTAAGATTAAGGAAGAGTTATTTATTCTCTCCAAAGAAGTGAAAAGATATACATTTGAAATTCAGGGAGACTGAAGTTTAGTATATTGATAAGTACAAACAACAGAAAAGCGAATTTAATAGCCTGATGGTAATCTGGCCAGTAATATGGTAAGATGTGCCTTATAATTCAGATTCTTTCACAATGGTCGCCATCATACTGCATACTATACTTAAAGACTGCACATGAGCTCAGAAAGAATTTCCAAGGTTACCCAGTTTCTTACGAGGTTAGAAGTTGACAGCTGCTTTTGTGATTTTTTTTTTTTTTTTTTTTTTCCCCCCCCGACATCTATCACATTTTGCAAAATATTCTTTGCTGTTAGGTTAGATTGCTGATGGAGTGTCTCAACTGTTAACCAAGAGCACACTTTGTCTTGGTTAATGCACTTACCCTGCCACAGATCTAGGCTGTCATGTTTTAGATCAATCCTTTTGTGTATTGCACTAGTGAAAATTAGAGACATTTCAATGAACTGGATGTGAAATAAGTCAGAAAGTGGCTTATTTTTGTAGCAAGCTCATAATATGCCTTGTTAGGTGATGAAATGCAGGAATGTCTTCTTGCAAAATCTGTGTCAAAGAATCATAAAATGGCCTGGGTTGCAAGAAACCTTAAAGATCATCTCATTCCAACCCTCCTGCCATGGAGAGGGACACCTTGCACTGGAGGTTGCTCAGGGCCCCATGCAACCTGACCTTGAGCATTGCCAGGGATGGGACATCCACAACTTGTCTGGGCACCCTGTTCCGGTGTCTCACCACCTTCACAGTAAAGAATTTCTTCCTGGTATCTAATCTAAACCTCCCCTCTTTTGGTCTGAAGCTCCTTCACCTTGCCCCTATCACTAAATGCCCTTGCAAAAAGCATCTTCTCATTGTTTTGTAGGCTCCCTTCAGGTTCATGAAGACCACAATATGGTCAACAGAAGCCTTCTCTTTTCAAGATGTCCAACCTTTTTAAAAGTGCAAGTTTTAAAAGTGCAAGTGGCAGTACAATGACAAAAACGTTAACCCCAGTATCCTTTTGCAGCTCCCCTCAGAAGCATCAACACTTGCTGTCTTTGCAGTAGACTTGCTGCTGCCTACCTCTGCCTGCAGTGGGCTGGTCTGTCAGCCTAGCTAAGGTTCTGGTGGCTAAATCTGAATTTACTCTCAATGATGAGCACATTTTTGGGACATTGGTAATTATCCAGCATGAGCTAATTTGATCTTAAGGGCATGAGAGCAGTAAAGATGATATTCATCAGAAAGGCATAATTCAGCTGCTCATAGATGCGTTCTGTCTCTATGGGTGATAGCAATAGTCCTGTATGGCAACATTATCTAGCAAATTTCCTATACGCCATAATCCTGATCTGAATATATTTAGAGGGGTGCTCTGTCACCAGCATTTCTGAGTGGTTGTTCTGGGTTAGAAATTCTACCTCTCTCACAGGAAGATTCTTGCTTCTTACCTAATAACAATGTTATTTTGGCTCCATCTTTTTGGCATCCCATGCATCCCAGAAGGTGCTGTACAGTATAGGAATGGCAACTCACTACAGCAAGACCCTGAGTTGTTAGGGGAAATAGCATTAAAATATCTTAATATTGAAAGAGAGTTGATTCTGTCCCTTAGCTGCTGCAGTACCATTTCTGCAAAATGTTGACAGTCTGTAGCACTAACTCATAAGTTTAGAAGCAGCTATTTTCTTTGTTTTGGTTTGCTCACTGCATAAATAAACAAGAGCCTTTAAGGAAGTATAGCAAATAATGATGCTCCTATTGTTATAAATTTTCTGCTGCCGAATAAAAGGAGAGAAGCTCAATATGAAACCTATGAAAACACAAAATGATAAAAGCAGGTATTTGACTCTGGAAATTGTTCCCAGTTATTCCCAACACTGGGGATTTATTCCTAGGTTGTATTTTACCTTTAAGAGTGTGACTGCTGGTTTTTCTTGAAACTGAGGTCTGCCCAC
This sequence comes from Pardalotus punctatus, assembly GCA_013400915.1. NCBI lineage: Eukaryota > Metazoa > Chordata > Aves > Passeriformes > Pardalotidae > Pardalotus > Pardalotus punctatus. Next base: position 193,279 of record VZTX01014581.1, read on the forward strand.
TGTCATCTGAGGGCCGATTTTGTCCCTCTTGGATTTTACAGAGTATGTGATGCTCTGGTAGCTGAATTTTACATGGCTTCCTGTGATGAGCATTACAGGCTCCTGTGAGAGGAGACTTGAGCAGCTGAAGCTTGGCAAGCCCCAATGGATCCTGTTAGAGATCAGAGGAGAAACCCATGAGCAAGGACATGGAGTAAACAGCGATACATCTGTCAGCAGGCAGCTGATCAAATCCATACTCTCAGTACAGCTGGGGATGAAAGAAAATACTCAAATTGCTCTTTCACCTACCTTGTGCCCTGCAGCAGTAAAAGAATGGCCATACTGTTGGATTTAGGCAGCCTTGTTAATGAGAGATCATGCTATGAATGTATGTATGGTATGGATATTGGCATGTTGGATTGCAGTGTGTCTTCTTTGGCAGTCTCTGGAAAAAATTGGGACCAATGCTCTCTTCATTCAATTGGGTTTTCTATACTAGATTTATGCCAAAGTCAAGGAATAGAATTCTTCAATGAGAAGTACAGTAAAAACTCAGTTTTCACTATTAGGACATTGAATTTTTATTTTTATTTTTTTTTTAAATGAGAATGGTGTCCTGAGAGGAATGAAAAATACCAGATTAATATTTATTTTCCAAACTAGTCTCACTTACTGGTTTGTTTTGGTTTTTTTTTTTTTGGTGTGTGTTTAAGAAATTGGAATGATGTCTGCTTTTTAAATTCTGAGTGGTGAAAATAGGAACAGAGACCTGGGAAATTTTATGCTTATATAATTCTTATTTTTTTTACAGTCATATTTAAGCAATGGCCATGCAGTAACTTAACAAAACTTAAGAATCGGCATTTCATTCTAGGCATTGCATTATGTGCAAGAGTAATATCTTTTTATTATGTTTTTAGAGTCTAACTCGAAGTGCTCTGAAGAGAACAGAACAAAACATGGAAAACAAGTAATGGGTCCTGCTAGTCCTCATGCCAGCTGGAGGAAGGGAGCAGAGATCCTGGCACATGTAGCCTTGTTAGGCTACACTGCTGAAAGAGGATAGGATGCTGCTCAGTTTGACTCCTGAAGCCAAAAGTACTTTTTTTTTCTGCTGAGTGGCGCAGACATCAAGTGCATGCTAATTTGGTTCTTGATACTCAGGTTAATTGTTGCAGAGCTAATTTTACCCTTAGTAAATGGGGAAAACTCGTAAGACTGGACAGAGAAGCGTTTCTGGTGGAAGTCACATTTCCCTCTGACATTAGTCTCAGGTGTGAACTGCTTGGCAAAAAATATTTGTTCCAGCTTCATCTGAAAGCAGAGGGTATCCCAGGGTGCACCTCTGTTAGGGGTTTGTTCAGAGCAGCAGTGCTGCTCTGGAGCAAGTCTGCCAAACCTGCCTGCTTCCAAGGCACTGGCTTGATTCACGCTGTCCCTGGAGCACATGGATTACACCTTTGATGGACAGCAGACTCGGAGGCCAGGCAAATGATGTGATGAAACTGATATTGCCACACAGAGGATGGACAAAGCAGGACCCCAGCACCAATTGTCTTCTGTGTGAACACTGAGGTGTAACTCAATAGCTGCCCGCCTGTGCCACGCATGGAATAGCATTCCACTGTAGCTTTAAAGCATTTCCGTTGTGAAAATGGTAGTTGCTGCATAAGTATGAGTATGCAAAACATTCATCATAGAACAGATGGATGAATGACACTGTTTATGTTTTCCTATTTAGCATCTGTGTATTTAGATTATTTTATAGATGATCTAGTCCTTTAGTAAGAGTCCCTAAGGGTATTGAAGGATCAGAAAGATGAGGGAAAGCTCTCATTTGCTGTGAGAAGCTCAGAAGAGCCTTGTAGAGATGTGCAACAGGCTGTGGATAGAAATGGCACAAAATGACCCTCCTCCCCCTGCCCCAGCAGGTTTTTGGCCATGTACTTTGGTGTGGTTCAGAAAATCCCACTTTGGCTGTGATTGTGCTTATTGTAGCTGATGGGGTTTAGTAACTTGTGCTTTTCACTGTCTGAAGAAAGTTTTAATTTTTTAAAATTTTTTTTTCTGGAAGAGTGTTTGGGTTCATTTGGTGCCACAGTTCAGCCATCAAGACCTGGAGGCACAAATTAGTTCCACATGTAGGAATTAGGGAAGTGTTTAAACCTGAGGTGTGGCTAATCTCCAGCCTGGCTAATTGGTTATGGAGAGAAGGAGTCATCAGAGTAGGGTTTTAGTGTGGCCTTTTGTTTGTGTCTTTCTGGATCTTCAGAACATGCTGAATTTAGCTTAGTTAGTTTTGCCAGTGTAATGTGGTTGGGTTAGGAAAACATTAAAAAAATAAATTTGAAACATCAATCTCTGTGAGAGAAACTTGCAGAGATAAGTAAGAAGTGTGTTGTAGTTAGAGCAGTAAACAAGATTATGTTGCTTTTACTCCCAAATATTAATGCCTGACAAATTTCTACAGAGACTAATGTTCTGCAGGATGTTATACATAAGATCTAAAAGTAATGAAAATGAAGAAATTACTGATCTTTCCTGTAATGGGAAATGAGGCTATAAATATGTTGTTTTTATATGGAGTTACATATGCACAACTTCTACCTTTAAATGGAGAGGCAGCTTGTGCAAGAGCTTGAATGCAGTGTGTGGTCTCGTAGGTAGCGTGTGGATGTCACCTCAGTCCTAGATTCTTATGCACTGACAAATAAAATACTTAGAGTAACTTTTTTTTTAATAAACAAAACACATTTTGAGGTTTTGGTTTTGGCCTTCTTTGTTCACAATGGAGATCCTGGTTTTGATCTTCTCTGCCTACTGCTTTTCTCAGTTTCATCAGGAGCAGCAACAGATATGCATTACCTTGTTGAGATGCCATGAAATCAAGAATTTGATATGGACAAGGAAAACAACATTTCTTGAATAATGCTTTGCTACAATCTACACTCATAAGACCTGGCCATGCAGTGCACTGTGGTGGTGGCCTCTCAACAAGAAGCTGCTGATGTATTCAAAATGTATACCTGTCTCCTAGGAAAGAAAATAACCACAGCTGGCATTAACTGAGGTTCCCTTTTGGAAGTTGCCATGGAGAAAGTGCCTGATCAGCCCAGATACTGAAAAACCCACAAGAGATGAAATGCTGGTGGGTCAGTGTGATGCAGTTAGTGGCACTCCTGTCTGAGGATATGCTTTGCTCTCCAGCCGTGTGAGTAAAGGTTGCTACGTTTTTAAAGACATTCTGCAAGCACCTTGTTAAAAAACCTGTTGCTGATAATGCTGATGTGGATAAGGATTTGACTGGCCTGGTGTCCATCTGACAATAAAAGATAACTGCCTCTCTCTAGCACTTTCTACACACCTGTAAGATAGCTGCAAAGCAGGACTGAAGATTTTGTGTTCTATATGACCACGTGAAACCACCTGAGAATGCTGGTGTGATGTTATTTGGATAGAACTTTTTAATTAATAAAAGAAACATGAAAAGCAATCTTTTGGCACACACATAATAATTAGTTTGCAAAACTGTTGCAGTGAGTGCAGAAAGCTGCCAGACAATGTCTGTTCTGTTAAAGAACTATGATATTTTGATGCAAGCTCAGTGTGTCCAGAGATCTGATAGACCAGCAGCCAGAATAAGTCTAGAGATTAATTTCCTTACCTTGAGTGCTCTCTGTCCAGAGACCTTTTAGGAAAAAGACAGCCTCTAAGTAGCAAGGATTTCAAATTGCATGGGATTTATGAGCTAAAGCCTGTGTGTTGAGTTATGCTTGAAAACAAACTGATAGCCACTGCATTTTAAGACTCTGCTTTCTTCTCTGCAAAGGGCTGTGCAATGCTGATGTAGCACATCTTGAAACAATTAGCTGTAACTGTGCTAATTGCGTTCTTGTACTATGAGAGAATGCAGTAAAGGAATATAATCCCATAAATTGTGCCCCACAATTTGAAAAGGATGTTAAGATACTTGAACAACTCTAGATAAGGGCAGCAATGCTGATGAAGGATCTGGAAGGAATGTCCTCTGAGCGGTTTAGGACACTGGGTTTGTCTAGTTTGGTGGGAAGCAGGTGGAGAAGCCACCTTGCTGCTCCCTACAGCTTCCTGAGAAGAAATGGAGAAGGGAATGCTGGCTGGTCTCTTGCTCCTAGGATCCAGTAACAGGATGTGTGGAAATGGCTTGAAGCTGCATCTGTCAGGGGAAGTTTGAATTTAACATGAGGAAACATTTCTTCACCAAGAAGTCAAATCCTGGAACAAGCTTCTTGGAGATGTGGTTGATACCCCATGCCCGTCAGCATTTAAGAGGCATTTGGACAATGCCATTAATACCATGCTTTAGTTTGCAGTAGGACCCAAAGTTGTCAGACAGTCAGCCTAGATAATCATTGTAGCTCCCTTCCAGAAGAATTGTTTTATTCTGTTCTCCTTCCCCTCTTCCTTTTCCTAGCAGTGTATGCAGAGGAAATCTCTGAGGACATTTCTTCGCTGCCCTGCAGTAACAGAAGGCATTGAATGGGTGATCATGTCCCATTCTAGAAACAGGTTCTGTCTCTTTGTGGGGAAAAAGGTACGTGCCTTCTGAGGGGGGTGAGGGTTGTGCATTCTCTTTAGGTAATTTGACCACTTGAAGAAATTTGGAAAAAAGGCTGTGCAAAGTGCAGATTTTGTAATTCTGTGTTCATCCAGTTTACCTGTGATTCCATGGGGCTGCTCGGGGAAATGCCTCAGCTCAGCCTGGGGCCTTCAGTCCCTGCCTGAGCTACGTTGTAGGTGTGGACATCTCTGCCTCTGTCTCCTGGAGGGGTCTGGGACCTGCAATGAAAAGCTGCTCTCCTGGATGGACTCCTCAGGCCTAGGACACAGCTTGTTATGCCTAATTTTAGGGATAACGTGGAATAACTGTAATACCTTATTCCATTCCCTGTGTTCCCCATGAGTCAAGTAATGCTGAGACTATTATTTGCCTGAAATGCCAGGAATTTTTCAGCTTCAAAACCACTTTCAAGGATACATATCCCAAAGATTGCAAGTGGCAACGGTATTTTATTGTCTGTGTCAATCTGCTTTAGAGCCAGTGCTCACAAATTAACAAAATGCACAAGTGTAGGCAGGAGCAGGTGGATGCATTCTTCAGTTTAACTTGGAAAAATCTTTGGTTCTTTTCAAAAATGATTGGCAAGTGCCCAGCTGTGGTTTCTGATGATGACTCCCACAATCATGCATGCACACACCCGTACCTTCTGGCACCAGGACAGGTTATGAAAACATGGAATCTTGCAGGAGATGGGTTCTTCCAGTTGATACAAAGTTTTGGGACAAATGAGAAAGTGTTTTTTAAGCAGTCTAAGAACAAAACTTCAAAGTCTCATATGAGAGATCTACTTATTTTTCTTTCCCTTCAGGATAAAACATTTCATTTCTATTGTCTAATTTTACTTTATATAAGACATCACAAAAGCTAGGAATTGCTTTCAAAAAAGGTCAAAGTTTTTCAGCTTTATGGGAATGTTTTGTTTTATTTTTCATGAATAAAATTTGGTTTTCTGAATTGCTGTTTGCCATGGAAATGTTATTTTGGAAAATACTGGCTTTATCAACAGCTCTAATAACTCTTGCTCCCTGCCTTAAATAGTTGGACTTTTCTCCCAAGTTCTTTTACAAAAATCTTGTATAGTCTTGAAGTTTTACTCATTAGCAAGCCAAAAATTAAATACAAATCACAGGAGAAAGCTAATCCATTATCTTCATTTTGGCTAAAAAAATCCTTTCAACTCAATCTAACAGGTTTTTGTTGTTGTTGTGCTTTTGGGAATGATCTTTCCTTGCTGTTGTTTGTTTTATGCTGCAGGTTTAGATAGTATCAGGATAATGTACCATGTAAATCAAGGAAATAATCTTAATCTTCTGTCTGGAATATGAAAAATGTTTCTAATTGTAATTAATAACTCATACATTAAACACTCAGATTAGCTTTGGTTGTTTAAGGTAGAAACTGGTTCCATATCAATGACCTGAAATTGTTAGGCAGTCTTTCTGAGGATTGGGTCATCAGATCTGCCATTAGGCTCTTGTTTCTTTGGTCAGATTATTTTCACAAAATTTCTCCCTGTATGCCTCACTAAATTTCACTGAATTTCTTGTCATCTTGAATTTGGTTTCTGAGATGACATTACAATTTTAGCAAGGTTCTAATGTCTAGCTAAAATGTTTTGGAGTAGTGTTTTAATCCATTATTTCAAAATATGTCCTATTGTATAGCCTTAACTACCCACATGGCAGTTTCAAACATACATGACTGGCCCAGAATCCGAAAAGCCCGTGGTTTGCAAGCACCTGAACTTTCTTAGCTAGCATAGAATTGCATCTTTGCCTACAAGTTCTCTGGTTTAAGAGCAAGGAAAGCCTCTGCCTTGCCTCTTGCTCCTCCCTGGGGCTGTATCACACAGCTGTGGTGCAGCCTGTGTCAGTAGGTAATGGGAGTTAAATGGAGCTCAGCAGCATCTCACCTTTCTGGTTTTTTTGAGTGGGTTGCCACAAGACTTGCTCTTGAGCAGAAGTCCGTCCGTGTCTGAAAGGCTGAACTGATGTCCGCGTCATTTATGTGAAAATATAGCTACTGACTGGCACCCAACTTTCCAGAGAGATGCCGTGAAGATTAAATTGTGGAGCAGACTGGCAGCCCCATCTATTTCTCATTTCTTTTGTTTTGGTATGGATGTTAGCCACTCTTTCTTCTTGTGGAAATATTCTCTTTCTTTCTCAGATTGCAGAACCTTGGGTGGTTTTTTTGTTTGTTTTGTTTTTGTTTTTTTTGGGTTTTTTTTGTGTGGTTTTTTTTTGTTTTGTTTGGTTTTGTTGTTGTTGTTCACTGGAATATATTTATATAAGTCTCTCTCTCTTCTGACCAGCTGTGGAGATGTTACTGGAAAATTTCTGAGCATCAGCTCCGTGCATTTCCAGTTGTATTCCACATAATGAGAGCTCTTTTACTCCCAAACTGTGATGCTGCAGTGATGCTGCTGTGGATAGGCTTGTTGGATTGCCCCAGAACTAAATTTATAAATGGAGATGCTCCTCTATATGCTATGATAGATTCTGCTAATGAAGGGCTTGGGTGAGGTGCCTTCTCCTCTATGGCTTGAGGCAAATGCTGTATGAGAAGGGGAAGCAGGAGAAAATGAGCAAAAGCTTGCTGCTACTAATGTTTTGCTGTGAGCATGTTTGCAGTATTAAAGCAAATTCATTTTTATAGCCTTGTTAGTTTTAACTTTATGGCCTCCAATTCAATTCATAAACTTAGAATGTCTTATGTAAATGCAAACCTAAAAATGCCAGTAGTGAAGAATTGGCAAAATAGAGAGTTATCCATGTAATTTATTGAAAGAATGTAAACAGAAATGAACGAATAGACAGACTGCTCTCATGGGGACAAGGGGAAAGCAATGTCAGAAAATGTACACTGCATGAAGCCATGAAAAGTTAATACAGCATAATGCAACTAGGCCTGCAGAATATCAAGTGAAGCCAATTACTGCTTTTAGCCCAACATGCTTAATAGATTCAGTGTTTTGTCCCTGTCCTCTCAACTAATTCCCTTGGGACAACACAGGCAGTATTAAAGTAGCTACAAGATGTGACTTTCCTCAAACAACTTCTCCATGCTATTATCAGTTAACATGTTTGCATTAAGATCTGTGAAACTTGAAACTAATGTCTAAAAAAACTCATGGAACAGATTTACTAGAGGTTGTAGCTAGAGCAGAGAGGGCCCGATGCTTCAGTAGATGTCTTGGCTGAGTTTGTGTGTTTAACTTACACTTGTTTGATCCTTTGAAGTTGTGTTCACAAAAGCTGTGGGGTGGAGGTATGGGGGGGATTTATTCAGTAATTTTTAATTTACTGCCTGGCACTTTCCCAACTTGTTTTGAACATGCTTTTCCCCCTTGACTTGAACAAAGCTGAAGCATCACTGCTGTTACTTTTTTGTATCTCCTCTGCTGTTAGTCCTAAGGAATGCAATTAATGATGGAAAGCCATGCTCAGCACTGAGCAGGTATAGAGTCAGTGCTGTTATTTAAAATGTGCTAGTCTGTGTGCTTGTAAGTTGGCAAGGCTGATCTTATTAATTCTCTTGCTAGCCACAGATAAGCCAGTTGTAGGGTAGAAGTAGTTTTACTTCACGAATGTGATGGTGTGCTATAAAATCTGCCTCTTTCTTCTGAGAGGGTTCTGCCCCAAGTGACCTGCTCTCTCCAGTTTTGGGTGGTGGTCATGGGGTATGAATAACAGGGAAGAAATGAAAGCTTTTATGCAAGTCTTTCAACATCAAGCTTTTTGTGAAATCCATTTCAGGTGTTCTTTAGTCCATCATGTATTTTGGCTGTAACTTTCATGGCTACCTAGATAAGGTGTCACGGTGACAGTATGGTAGGAAGGAGTAGTCCCTCTTTCCCCAGGAAAACCATTAGAAGTCAGAGGAAGTGAACTCAATCCCATAAGTTAGGGGAAAAAATACTGCCAGGCAGCAGCTGTGGTTTCAACTTACAGGCTTTATCCACTGGACTGATATAAAGACCATGTCCTTACCCCACTTTGGTTCCCTTGTCTCTAGCATTTGGTATAGGGCACAGCCAGACAGAATTTTCCTGCTCTGAAAATGAACTTGGAAATAGCCTGCATAGGGCTGGATACACTCTTCAGGTTGTGTGGGTTTAAAGTGTTTTGCTGGAATGAGTCAAGTGCTTAGTGGTTTGTAATGCTGGGGGCATTTATGGCTAAGTGCAGGACATCTCCAATATTCATGAGAGAACAGCAGCCCTGTCATGGGACAGTGTAGCAATAAAATGTTTTTTATTACAGCTTTATAGCTCTCTTGAGATAAAGCCCTGGTTACAGAATTTGTGACGGTACCCTCAAGCATGTGCAGGAGGACATTTTGTTTCTGCTGTTTAATTTCAAGCACCTCTGTGAATCTTCAGTTTAGAGAATGTAAAGATTTTCACAGACATGGGTAAATAAACACCTCTCTGTTCAGTAAAATGGGCAGCAAGCCCTACCGTTTTAACGGTATTAGAGTTGTATTAGATGTATTAGAGTTTCATGTCTGCCCTAACTTTGGTAGGAAGGCTGAGGACAAAATTCCCATCAGCTTCAACATAAACTGGTTCCATAGGTGCTTTCCCTAAGAGAAAGCTCACCCTGGAAGGGGACCTTTTACTACTAGATCCACAGATGTGGTGAGGTGTATACAAACAGGGTGTGTTGTAGTCAGTTGGAGGAAATGATACAGATCTGCATTTTAATGTTTTCAGTGTATGCATTATGTATAGCTCACAATTTATACTTGGGTAACCGTAAAGCTATAACTTTGTAAAGGTTGAATCTCACCTTTTAGAATGTGGTATTTTATTGATATCCAAATGAGCAATGCAGCACAAGAGCTTTTGCCATACTCCAATAAAACTTTTGGCAAAATAGAAAAAATAAGAAGTCAAGAAGAATTTTTTAAAAATGCAGATTTAAAAAAGAAAACAATTTTGGGTGGGGGAGGGAAGGAACTTGAATTTCAAAAACAGTGGTGGAAATACTTTTAAAGTGTCAGTGGAATCCTGCCAAAGATATATACTACACATCCTGGTTGGCATAGAATTTGCCTACCAGCAAAATTTTGGGAAGTAGAAGCAGAAAGATGGACAAGAAGGTCATGCAATTACATGTGTAGTGTTACCTCCCACTTTTCTAAAAAAAATGCAAAAATACTGAAGCCACTGGCCTTGATGTGCATATGTAGTCCAAGTTTTTTCATCTGTACAAATGCTGTGGTGGAATTCTTGCAAGCTAGCATATTCCGTATTATCCCCAGCAGTTGCTTAGCATGAAAATTAAGAGCATCTAATTATTCAGCAAACCTGCCACAGTGGTGCAAAATGAAAATCTTGATCTTGGTGTTCCTTTTGGATGCAGTATCAAGTCCTTCAGCAGCCTGAATGAGTGCTGCTTGTACTGTCACTGTAATGGGGATGAACATATGAGAAGGTTGTGTTCTGTGTAGCATGATCACATAGAAAGGATAATGTGGTAAGTAGCAGATGACTGATGATTTAACAATAAAAAACAATAAATAAATAAAAAGAAGATGCTGTATAGTTTATTGCAATTTTCTCAAAGAAGAAAAGATATTGAATTCCTTTCAAGAAGGATCTTGAGAGCCTTCCTTAATGCACAACCAATGCCAAGCTCTTGAAAGCCCCATGTATTGTATAATATGGCTAACAAAGGAAAAACTCTGCAACAAAGCAGGGGAGTGGCTCGTATTGACTGAATGTGGACAGACTGTGATTGATAGTGTTGCCTTTTTTCCCCTTTGTGCGCTGTGCACAATAATTACTGTAGGCAGAACCTCATGTTTTAATATATTGTACAATAGCCTCTCTTTTGATTGAAATTCATGTTCATTTGATCTTGACAGCAATGCAAAGTTAGTTTTTTCCGGTAACATTTTTAATAATTAAACAAGCTATTTAAAGCTTGGCATTTTCATTATATTTGCCCCAGTGCTATCCATTATTCTGATGATCCAGTGATTCTTTATTAAAACGAAAAATATTACATTCAAATATAAATGTCAGGCATAATTCATAAATGTAATGAAAGTCATATCTGGCTTGGAGATGCAGTCCCCTCATGCATCTCAGTGGCCAGAGATTGCAGCATCCTTTTATGCTGGGCCATCTGGGTGACGATAGGATGCGCTCCTAAACCTGATGTCTGTTAACCCTGGCATTCTCCCTCTGGAGAATATTCTCTATTGCTTTCAAAAGTATTATTTCTCTGGTTGTAAACTAAAGAGCAATGCTGTCTTGCGGTATTGTTAAGTTGAAATATCTCAATTGTGATAGTTTGGTCCTGTTATCCTGGAAGGGCAAGAGTGAAAACTGAGAAACTTTAGTCACACTGTGATTTCAGTGGGGATGTGATAAACCTTCTGTAAAATGCCATCATTCTAAGGGTTATATGACGTAGAAATACCACAGTTTAAATTTAGAGCTTAGGCTTAGATTAACTCCACCTACTTCACATCTTTACCTAGAAAACACTTAGAAATATTTTCTGTAACAAAGGTAAAGAGTCAGAGAGTATTCATTTCCTATTGAGCAAGGAATATTGTTAAAATAGGCCCTTCTAGCAGATTCTCTTCTGAGCAGTACATGCTTTTTGTAGAAAATCTCCTTCTGTCAGGACTCCCTGCATAGTTCAGGGAATGTTACCCCGCCCTGTGCATATGTCCCTATGTGGTATGGTGTGACTGACATCCTGACAGCTTGTGAGCTAGCAACACGGCTGAGCCATGAGCCTCTCCACTGTCCTGGTGTGCCCATGAGGCTGCAAAGGGCTTTGTCCAGCTGATTCAATTCAGGGACACAATCCCAGTTGGGTGTGTCTGTGGCTGTTTTATTGCCTGTCATTAAGGGGATGGATGACATACTCATTACAGCTGACCAGGGTGATGTCACTACTCCAGGCGAATTTCCTCCTGGGCTTTCTGATGGCTTGTCCAGGGGTGGGAACTGGCTGAGAACGATATAGCATTTTTTTGCCATTTACTTTTCACAAACACACTGCTTTTGCCTGAGTTGCACCAGTCAGAGAGAAAATGCCAAACCTTGGGTTCTCTCTGAAGAAAGCTATTCCACATGGAAGCTCACCTGGGAACACGGCAAGAGGTGATCTCATGGGAAAATAATACTGGTTTTGCCAGCAGTGGAGGTGTCATTGCTCCATCCTTGCACTCTTTTTCTCCCAAGAAGACAGAAGGGTTGAAATTAATGTGGTTTCAACTTATATGGAGTCCCAAAAGACTGGAATTGAAATGGTGGTATCATCTAATATTTTTTTACGAAGGACAGCAGCTCTTGGACTATTTCCTCATTTCCCCCCTAAATTATTGAACCTCTTCTGGTCTATAGAAATGACATGAAATGGCAGCTGTCTAAAATTCTGGAGCCAAACTTAAAGAGGAGATAGTTAGATACTGTAACAGCCTAGCAATGTTTTTAGATTATTTGAATTATTTTTGAGAACTTTTTGAGAGCTTTTTTTCAGACAGCAATTTGTGGACCTCTTTTCCAGCCTGTTTTTGTGCAGACAGATGGATATATCTGGAGAGAAATCTGGTGAGAATTGTGTTGAAATGCTCCCTCTGAGAAATGGTTCTTTCTGGGATTTCCCAGCTCTGGTCTGGTTTTACACTCAACTGTTTGCTCAAAGCACTGCTCACAATGAAAGCCTTCCCCTTAAGTATCTGGCATGCCAGTTTGGAGTCTATGTGTGGATGTCTATACCTGTGGATCAGACAGACTTCTTCAGAGTAACAGGAAAACTTAAGCTCACAAGTATTTCCAGGGAGGGTTTAAAGACGGGACAAGATTTTCTTTAGTACATGATTCGTTTTGTTGCTTTTTATTATCGTTCTGTTATTTCATTTAAAAGGACCCCCAAAGTTTTGTTATGTTTTTGTTTAATAAGGGTAAAGCCATTAAGACAGTATTCTGGGATATTATTTGAGTACCAATGTTGTTGAAGCGCATTTTTCAATTTACTCTGACTTTGAAGCCATGGGAGCAACTTTGCATTTGAATCCAATCAAGGAACTCGTGATGTAATAAATGAAACACCAGGGAAAAATCAAGGGTAACAATTGTATTTTTCTCCTTTGACTTTGGATTTTTAATGGGAAGAATAATTTCTGAACATTTTGAGAAATATTAAGTCTTTCCAGGCAAGCATGCTTTTGCTTATTTGTTTTTTATGTATTCTTGCCACATAACAGTGGGAGATTTTTAACGTACAGCTGAGACTGAAATATAAGCTCCCCTAATGAGTAAGATATATTGTCAGTGTCAAGTCAAATACAATAAAAAATGAGTGAATAATATGTGTACAAAAATGTACCATATGCCATTTCATGATGATTTTTATTATCATATTTATTCTTCAACTGATGCCACAGGCAGGCAAGCACTTTTTACCTTGTGTGATTTTTCTTTGAGATCTATGTGTTTGCTTTTCTTTAGCTGATGCTAATCTGTTTCTAGTTGAATATATATATATATATACATACATATATATATGTATATGTATATGTGCGTGCCTGTAATAGTATGTACATGCCTCTGTGTGTGCTGTGAAATTCTTGTGACAACATAATATTGGTTGGTGACAGCGAGTGTCTCTTTCTCCATGTTTTTGCCTTCCAATCCGTGTGCTGGGGTTGAAATGCAGTCCACAGCAGAGCCCAAAGGCTCAGTGCCTTACTGGGTGGCTCTGCCGGGCTCCAGGTTTGATTGCTCACTACAGACACTTCATGCCCCTGTACTAAGAACTGAGAATTAGCAAAAGCGGTGTCTGAGCCTTTATTTGGCTTCACTGGCAAAGCTTTCATTGTCATTGATGGGAACTGTATCATGTGTTTAAAAAAGAAATTAATTCTTATTTTGGCCAAGTTTGGCCAAACTTTCTTTAAACTTTCCGGTGCTCAGAATGTCATTGCAATCTCAGGCAGCTTTTAGCTTGACTGTTTCTTCAGCTAAAATCTACTGATCTTTGCTGGTTGAGCAGGGCTGTGATTTATTATGCATTTTTCCCACCCCACCCGCTTCTTCCCTCTGCTCTTCTACCCTTCCCACATATGTTTCTTCTCTTCAGGTCTTTATTTTTTTCTTCTCAGTTTGTTTATTTTCTTTCCAGCGTGCTTGCGCACTTTATTGGCTGATTTAGAAATTCAGAAATCTAACTGAGGAGCTTTATTTGAGTGTCAGATGCAAGATGCTTTAAAACATTTCAGTTTTGAGGTTATCTTGATCTTTGGAAAGATGGTTTGTAAAGACATTGTAAACAGAGTAGCCTGAGCTTCAAGTCACTTTAACAGCACTTTTCCAATTTAGTCAGTTTTGAATTAAGTTCTTTCACATACCAGGACAAAATAATTTCAAGTGCTTTTTATTCATGTTGAGCTCAAAATATTGATGAAACTTGCTCTAATACTTTCTGTATTTACAACTACTCTGAGAGATTCAGATGAGGAAAAACTTCCCACCAATAAGAACCCTAACATTCAAGAATGTATGAAAATCTGATGGGGGCAGCAGAGGAGAATGCAAATTTAACGAGATATTTCTGAAATGCTTTAAAATAACTATTGAGTGGAGTGAGGCATTTTTTTAAAACGTTGATCTGTGTTATGTACATATACAAAAGTTCAATTGATTTCCTCTTTGAATAGGGGTTCTTCAAAAAATACAAAATGAGTGCTGAGTTGAAAAAATAGTTACAGCATAGTGGGTCGGGTTCCCTGTCCTAAATTCAAATTATAATCATATCATATTGTGTTCTAGACTTCAAGGTTATGTAATCACCCATGGATTTCTTTCTCAATGAAGGGATGCTTTTATTCTAATGATCCTGGATCTTAATGAAACTCTATTTTCTAATTCAGTTACCCAAATAACACACTAAGGGTAGTATTTGGTGCATTTAACTAAACCTAAAGCACAGGGGATATCAGAAATTCTGTAATACAGACTTGAATTAAGCAGTAAAAAGTCATATGATATGCATCCTCTTTCTACATATAAATAAATAATGGGTTCTGTTACCAGGCTGTGAGGCTTCATTGTCTGCAGTTATGGACTTTTCCTGGCCAGGGGGGAAATATAAAGGATGCAGCTATAGAAAAAAAAAAAAGATGGGAACATGTGTGAATTATGTATTGAGATTTCTAAGAGTCCTGCACTGTCCTGGGTTAGTGTAGCTGTTCCTTCCCTTCTTGTGGAAATGATGATTCATGCAGGCACTGCAGGATGAGAAACTAAATAATTTTAAGTATGTTAATGAAATATTTGTAAGAGTTGTGAAATATGGGAGGGTTGGTGCAAGAATGAAACAGCTAACAAAATTATTAAATAAAAGTGTAAAAGTATGTAATTATGTGCTACTTTTACAGTATTCCCAGGGATTCTGCTCATCACTTGCTATGAGAGAGCAACTGTTATGACCTTAGGGCCTGGTTCTGTAAATGTAATATTGCTGCCATAATCCCACTGACTGCACTGGCATAATGTTGTGGAAATCTTTCCAACACCTGGTGCTTAATATCCCAGTTCTGAAATGTTGAAGTAATACTAAAAAATTATTGTAAATGTTATTTAGAATGTGTTCATGTGCATATGCCTATTTATATATATATGAAATGAGAGACCCAGGAAGCAAGAATTATTTTCAGTCCTAGATGAGCAAGTATTTGGTCCACCAGCTTCTTCCATTGCCCTTTGTAGTCATCCCAAAATCTTGTGCCATGCATCTGCAGTTATATAATAATACTTACATTGTGCAAAACTTGTTTGCTTGCTGCCTCATTTCCTTGTTCAGTATTTTGCTCATGTTCACATTCAAGAAAACACTTCCAGCTCCCAAGAGATGAGATTGATTCAAAACTCCTAGAAACTGTAAAGCATAAACTTTTCTGATCTTTTTTTACCATATGGGTTTCAGACCTTTAGGTTCTCAATTTTACATGATTCTTTACAACCTTGAGGGTTAGCATCTTAAGTCTTCTTATAGGGTGTTTATGTCAAATGCTGTGAAACTTGCTGGAGTTAAAAACCCAAACCAACTAAGCAAAGAAAACACCCAACCCACTATAGATTCAAAAGTTCATAATGTTAGAAAAGAACTGGTTCAAACACAGAAAATCCTTTCTGTAGAAATGTTAACACCTGAACTATTGCTTTCCAAACTGGAAACATCTTGGGCTTTTGTATTGTCAACTGCTGCACTGCAGGTTTATTTCAGTGTTTAATGTGGTTTCTGCTTGATCTTCTTCTTAATGGAATTTCAGAGAGTGAAAGCATTTCTGCAGAGAATCTTCATCTTTTTATTTCTAGAAAACAGTATTTATCAAAAGGAGAAAAGTTCAGTAAGATTATGTAGAAATAAAATTAACTTGCTCTAGTGCTATGACTTTGAGGGGGCCTGGTCAACCAGCTGATTGACACATCTCAGGAAGCTGAAGCTTTGTGAATTTATTTTAGCAAAAAGAAGTGAGATTCAGTAGCCTTCAAAAAATCAAGTGTCTGACTGGGGGAGGCTGAAAATAACATATCTGCAGAATTAACATAGCTGTACTGGGATTTTTAATTATGAAGGTTGCGTTAGAATTCAACTTGCGGTTGCAATATGTCCCATATTATATCAGCAACAATGAAAATTTCACTATATGCTTCCCCTGATACAGAGGATAAACTGTCCTTTGTATAGCACATGAGGTCTGTGCGTACCTCTGACCTTTCAGGTCTTGTTAATCAATTCTCATCCGTCAGGATATCCACAAATTGCTGTATGACTTGCTGGAGAGGGGAAATTCTCCTCTCATTATGCACAGTACAAAAGGTTTGTCTCCCCCTGAAGCACGAAGGTAGTGCTGGAGGCAGGTTACTGAACTAGATGTACAAGTGGACTTGATGTGTTTTGGCACATCCTGTAGCGCCAGCACGAAGGCACCGAGAGAGTCAACGCTGGGTTCCAGCGTCATGTTAGGCCACAACAATGAGTGGTGCCCAACCTGACAGTTCTGTAATTCTTGCTGTCAGACTGGTTCTCTGCTGGGAAAAATTAGTGGAAATCAGGGGAGCTATACCAGAAAAAAGCTAGAAAAAGCCAACAGTGAATTATATCTATTGAAGAGTATTTTATTTGGCAGGGGATGAATGCCTGTCACTAAGTGCAGGATATCTCTTGGCACCCATGGGAGTGGTGGAAGTCCAGGAACTGCAATAATCTGGCTGTGGGAATCTGACTCTGCAAAGTGCTGTGTGTCCCTGTTACTGTGAAAGGCACCTACATAAGAGTAATGGGATGTGATGTTAGGATAAATTCGGGATCTTGGAAGAATCTGCTTTTAATATGATGTCCACTGTGTGATATTCAGGGCTTTGACTTAAATGGCCTGTGTTGCTCTTGCATGACATGCGTTTGGGCGGAAAAAGCTCTCATCCCTAAAACAAAACAAGCCCCTAATCCTACAAGTTCTTAGTGCATAATCAATCTCGATACAACAGCCTTTTCCTCATGAAGAATTCCTAGATCTGTTTGTTCACAATTTTTGCAGATGTTTATTTGAGTGCAAGCAACACAGTGTAATGAAACAAATGAGTTGGAAGTGTCAGAATGCCCAATTATCCAACTCACTGCCTGTCTGTGGGGCTGAACAATGGGAACTACTAGGCATGCTTTACTCATTTAACTTCGTTTAAACTATTCTTGGCATCAAAGTTGCATTAATGTGATAACTTCTGTGTGGCAATTAACAAACTGTAGCAATTGGAGACATTCACAGGGCATGCTGGGGAAGGGTTGCAGAGTGGGCAGTTTAGCTGTTTGCCTAATTTCCTGTCAAACCTGAAACGAGGAAGGAAAGGATTCAGTTCTGGCTTCCTTCTCACAAACCTGAAAAAGAAGAAAAAAATCTACATGAAATCTGAATAGGAGTTGCTGTAGCTCCTCCCAAAAGGACCTAAATTCTTCTTTTTGCCAGTGTATCCCTTTAGCCACCACAGCAATTTCCTCTCCTTACTTGCTCTCAAGTCCCATGTCATAAAAAAGGATGGACAAGGGGAGGAGAATATCATTGTCAGGAAAAGGTAGAAGTGAACAGAAAGCAGGTGAGAATCAACTAGAAAAAGGTAGAAAAAACTTATTATATTCAGGGAAAGGACAGCTAGAGTAGTAACTGCGGGTGGATCATCAGGGGAATGGAGAACCTGAGGATAAAAGAGCTATTCCTGAGTCCTGCGCACTAAGGAATTTTTGAAAGAATAAACTTGATCTTACGCTCTGAAAGCAGCCAGGCAGACCCTGTTTTCACAGACATTGTTCTCATTGACTTATATTGAAGTTTCTTTGAACAGAGACCACAGATTTGAACTCACCTTGTTCAAATAGATGTATCTTTTATACATGCAAAATGTCACTTGACTGCAAATTATTTCAGTCTGTGCTTTCTGTGCTAAGTGGTAGAATATAAAGTGGACTGAGACACACATTATGCGGAATTCTGTGCGATTGTTAATAATAGCTGCCCGGACATTCTCCTACAATTTTATGGCTTAAAAATAACGCTCAGCTGTTCTGGAACAAGAGGCCATTGGAAAGGGGTGAGGGCAGAATCTTTCATAACCTCTGAGTGGAAACAGTAGCCGCTGATCTGTTGGCACAGGAATTACCCAAGCCTATTATTATTCTATAAAAAGTAAATTGTTATTACCATACGTACAGACCTCCATTTGCTGGTGCAGAATCAGAACAGCTATTTCCTGACAGCCCTTGGTTCTTAGAGCTGCGTTGCATGTGTCATACAAAGGAGTTTCTTGAGTATGGAGGGTAGCAAAAGTCACTTGTGAAAGGATGACCACCTACGGTGCATAACTACAAGGGCTCTTCCAGGTGGTGTGACCTCTGAAACTCCTATCAGCACTAAAACAATACATATTCCTTACCTTTTTGTAGTGGAGAACAATGCATAACCATGCTTGGTGGAAGCATCAAGTGGCCAAGTCCACAATCCTCACTCCTGTTTTGCAACGCCTATTCACATAGGAAACAAGCAAATGAAGAAGTAGAGAGCTGAGCTCTCCATAAACAGTAGGGGCATTAGACTTTTCTACATCCAGGCGAATTTTAAATATCTTCTCTATACTAAAGATTTGCAAGAGTATGCTTTTGGTTAACTTGAGGCTGAAAACCCGAACCCAAATCTGTGCTAAAGCAACAGCAGTTGTCTTCATATAGATTGGTAACGTGACTTGGCAATTTTTGTCTCAGATCAGTGAATGGGGTTTTTTTGTCAAACTGACTTCCAGAGAATAGTTTGAAGGAGTAAATACTAGTAATGAGTAAGGCTTACAAAGCTGTGACCTGTCAAATTCTGACTGCCTCCTCTTTTGAAAAACTCAGATTTTCTAGAAGTGTTGTTCTAGAAGATGCAAAGTGTAATATGTGCATGGCAGCCCAGGGGTAAAAGCATGCAGTGCAGTCTGCTCTTGAACAGTGTTGCAGAAATATTGGTTTGTGCAGGGGTATCCTGGCTTTCCTGTAGAATTTGTATGTCACACAAAATCATGGATGCACAAGAGTAATTGCCTGATTCTGCAGCTTGCTCTTATACTGGCATGGGGTGGGTTCGCTTCGCTGGGTTCTTAAATCAAATCTATTTTAAATGTGAGGAAATGGTTCTTTATGTTCACATACTGTATGAAGTGCTTAATCATTCATAGCTGAAAATTAGCTGAGTGTGATTATTCACCAAGGTACATTAACAGCAGCTGGAGTTTTACTGTACTCCCACAAGAGAAAAAAATACTGGTCAAAAATCTGTGCAGAGCTTTTAAAGTCGTCTGGGAAAATGCCAGTGGGAAATGGACCAAGTCTTCCTGCCTGCACATTTACTGACAGAGAAAGTCTTGTTTTCAAGTCTCCGGCAGTAAAATTGAAGGATGAAAATGTTTCTTGGGCAGTGTGGCATAGAGGCCAGCTCCCACTCCTTCTGTGGCCACCTTGCCTGTTTCTGGTCTGGATGGTAGAGAGCAAACACTTCCCTGGGGAGGAAGAGAGATTGAGCTTGTGTCCTCTTTATTCCAGGACAGAAGCCAAACATTGTTGTAAGCCACACTCAGGTCTGCCTGTGAGTTCTGCTGCCTTGAGCTGTGTACCAAAACTCAGAGGAGAGGCTGTGAAGACACCAAGCACTGGTCTAGTGAGTGCTCATGCGTTTTCAAAGAGAGAGATGCTCTGGTAGAAACAAATATATTCATATTCTAATTACTTACTTTTCTTAGTTACAGTGGAAGTTGAAAGCAAAGAATGCTGTAATGGTCAGTCCATCCATCCATCCATCCATCCATCCACCTGCCCCAAGACAGTGCAGATACAACCAATGTGCTTCCGTCTGTGTAGCTGTTCTTAAAAGGCTTAAATAATGTGATCACAAAATCTCTGCAGGCCAACTCTTCCAGGACTTAGCTATCCTTACCACTAGAAGAAAGAGCTTCCTGAAGTCTAACCTAAATCTCCCTTGCTGCCGTTTCAGCCTGTTTCTATACATACAAACCTCGGCCAACATGGAAAAGGGCTTATTTCCTTTCTCTTTCTAGCAGCCCTTTTCTATATTTGAAGATTGTTATCACATCTCCCTTCAGACATCTTTATTTTTAGACTAAACAACTCTGCTTTTCCCAGACTTCCCTCCAAGGATAGGTTTTGAGACCTCTGGTGATAATTCTTTTCATCTGAAATTCTTCGAGTTGGCCTGCGTTGCTCTTGTATCAGATACTGCGCCCAAATCCGGCTGCAGTGCTCCAGCTGTGGGAGCGTTACTGCTTCAGAGCAAAGCACATTTACTTCAGCTGTCTTAGGAGCAGCACTCCTGTTTATACATCCCACTTTGATATTTGCTTCCTCTCAAAAAGTAAAATATTCTTGACTTCCATGCAGTTTACGATCCATTATGAATCCCAAATCCTGTTCTGAAGACCCACTGCCTCTCCAGTTGTTTGTTTCCTCTCTTATGTCTTTTGTCAGCTGCACAGGTATGTAGATGTGTGTATGTGTGTATGTATGTATGTGTATATGTAGTCATCACGTTTCATACTCTGCAGCTCCAACTTGCTGAAGTGCATCCTCATTTGCTCTGACACTTTTCCCTCTGTATCTAGATTACTTTGATATTAAATCTCTTCCTCCAAAGGATCTGTTGTATTTTTTCACCTTGATACTCTCTTCAGGCCTGGTATTTTCTCCTTGACCAACAAAACTTTTTAATGAAAATATTGAAAACTCACAGAATGAAAACAGATTCCTGCACTTAATTCAGCTTTCCTACTTGGCAGTGAAGCCATGCTTGTATAATTTTTCAAACAGTCATGTACCAAACTGTAGAATTTCACCTATACCTTGGTTGATTGTCTTGTTTATGATAAATTTGTGAACAAGTACCAGAATAGTTACTAAAGTCAGGACCTAGTGCAGTGCTTTTTCATTCTCCATAAGACTCATGATGCCATGGAATAAATTTGTTGGATATGTTATATGTGTGAGACATTTATGTTTGTTTATAACTTTCATTGTCTGCTTAATTTCTTCTTTCAAGTATTTTAATTTTGTTCAGTATCTTGCTGGGATTTGAAGTTACTTTGATTAATCTGAGAGTCTACTCAAGGTTTTTGAAAAAGTGAAACGCATTTTATCAAGATTTCCTGCATACGGTTATCGGGATACAAATATGCATTTGTCTATCCATCTGCTTGCGTTTTGTCGTGGAGATGCTTGTGGGCAGCAGGACCTTTGCTTAACATGTACTTGGTATCTAGTCCCAAATTTCAATATACTTGTGAGCTAGCTAAAAAATTGTTGTAAACTGGCTGGCCTCCCTATTTGGTGACCTCTTGAACCTGGTTTATTCAGGCCACAGGGAATGCTTTTGTTTTTCAGTGTTTTGGGATAATAGGGTTCTCCTCCTCAATTAGGGAAGAGAACTTCTGTCCAGCCTAACTAGGATGAGAAATGATATGTGGTTACAGCAGGCAGGTTTATGCTTAGGTTTGTGAATCTATGACACATATTCTGCCTTGATTTTCCACTTTCTAAATGCATGGGAGCAACTGACTGAAGCTTTAAAATCTACCTCTCATTTGGAGCCTGTATCAAACTACTGCTGGTTTGGTTAAAAGGGCTGAGCACATTTGTCACAGGTTTTTTCAAGGTTACTAATGTGTCAAGATCTAGCTATGGCAGAGTTTTGTTCCTGCAGTTTTGTTCTCATGGTGATATAGCTGTCACTTCAACAACATTTTGACTTCTAAAATTTTTTCACCAGTGTCCTTAGGTGTACTAAGTGATTACATTCTATCTTTAGTGATGAGCAGAGTTTTGATGTAATTCCTATTAAAACCCAGTCTCTGTCTCTCTGCCCTTCACACTGCTTCAAAATCATAAGAGCAAAACAACATCACTGTAGCAAACTTGCCTTTCCAGTTCTAATCAGGAGCAGTGCCTGTGTGAAATCAATGGCTCTTAGTTTAAATAGATCAGTTCAGGAACTTTTCTTTGCCCTGTTGGGTTTGTATACTTTTTCCAGATTAACTGATTTATCTTCCCCATTTAATGGTGGAGTCACTAGCAGTGCCTACTCGTAAATTGCTTAAAACTTTCCATTACAAAAGATGGTTGCAGCCTTTCCTTTGTGAAGTTCCTGTCTTTTTCGTGTTTGCAGTGAGTGATTATATGCAGCATGAAGGATGCCTGTTGGCTAAGGAAATGTCCCTCCTTTTTGTTATTATTTTCTCACCTGTTCCATAGAATGACATCTGAGTTGTCCTGCAATATCAAATATTAAAAAATGCCACCGCACTTCGTTGCCTTTTGTGCTCCAAGAAGTGCTGGCAGCCCACCAAAGTCACAGTAAAGTCTAAAGCCAGGCTCTCACTTGTGCTCCAACTGCAAAGGTGGAGAAAGGACTGTAAGCCCCAGAAAGGCGATGGAGGGGTTATAGTTAAGTGGTTTAAAATGACTTCCTGCTTTCCAGGAGAAGAGAGAAACTCCTTCTCTCCGTGCAGGTTTCAAGCAGCCTGTTGGTCATCTTCCTCCACTGTACCTCTTCAGGTCTAGAACTTCTTTAGATGTGGGTGACAGGACCTTGCTCCTCCAACCAGTCCTTATTTTGGGGAAGAACCATGTCAAACAAGAATGTCCAAAACTCATCACATATTCAGCCCATGCTCTCTGAAAGAGAAGGTCTGATGGCATAGAAGGCAGTGGTCTGTATAGCCACAGAGGTGGTTATTTGCACCTGGCCACTGTAAGGCCAAGCAATGCAGATGTTGGACAGGCCATCTGTACAAGCTGAGTAACCATTTCCTGAATGCAGCAGAGGAAGGTGGCAGGGTGGTTGGATGTCTTGAACCTGATCCATGTTAGCAAAGCAAATTCATCCTTGCCGCTCTCTTCAGCGGGTTCTGGTTCTGCAGTGGCTCAAAATTACCTTTTGTGTCACCTAGTGCCTCACATGCCTCCAGAAACCAACTTGCTCCTGCCATGCATCACCTGCTGAATCTAGTCTGGTGCTCCTACCTGAGCAAAAGATACTGCTAATTTTAAGAGGGACCCTGACTAAAACCTAATGCTGCATGGTAATTGCAGAGGCAGGGGGTTGTGGTAATTACTCTTGCCCTTTGGTGCTGTCCTGTGTGCAAGGCAATACGCACTTTGTTCCCAGTGCTGTTCAGATATGTAAAGCTTGTGCAAATGAGTCTCTGAACAGCTCAAGCAAATTTCAACCCTGAATCCAACCAAGCAGTTCAACTCTGAAGACTGCAGAATGAACCACTGTGATGGGTGCAGCAAAAAAAAGTGTTCCTGTTTAACCTTTTATTCCAGCTGAGATGGGAACATACAATCCACAGTGAATTCTGTCTCCTTCCACTCTTTCTCCATTCCCCAGATATGTGTTTCTTGTTGTTGGAGGGAAGGAAAAAAGCCCCAGCATGTTAAAATTGCCACACTTCAAGGCAGCACGTTTTGAGAAACTTCTGAAATGAAAAGCTACCACCAGTCTCCAAGCACTGTCTCACTGCACAGCTGGAGAGGACCATCAGGGCTTAAGGAGATGCCATCTGTGCAATTTCAGGGCCACAAAGGTCTTAGAAAGTGTTAATGACATTCCTTAAAATGTCTTTACTGTGGAAAACCTCAGAGCATCTGTCATTTGTAAATTTTAACAGTGGGAATATCCTGCAGAAGAAAAATTCGAGTCTTAACCTGATGTATTGGTTAAATATGGATTCTCTGGCACAAGTAACTGTTTTCCAGTATTTGTGTGCCCTGCTAGGGTTAAGAAATACAACAGCAATTAAAGTAGATGCACAAGAAAGTTATCAGAGTGCACCAGTGCTATTAATATCCATCTATCTTTCTGGCTTGTTTCAAACAGGAGACCAAAATAATACCCCACAAAATGCTGAGGCAATACCTTGCATCATAAACTGCTGTGACTGTAATGAAATCAGACTTACACCACTTTATTTTATGAAATGTATTTTGTCAGGCTCTTGACAATGCCCCCCCATTATCCAGGGTTGCCATGTGTCCTACAGTGTAAAGCAGCCATTGCCATTTGTGTCTCAACTTGTCCAGCATTCCCACATCTTTGAATTTCCTGGCACTTTAACTCACTCGATAAATGCAGCTTTCTTTTCTTCTTGAATCAGACACAGCTATTTCCCAGTGGCGATAAACCTGAAGAAACATCCTAAAAGCTAGATAGATACATCTCTTTCACATTTATTGTGGGTGTAAAATACTTTGCAAAGAATATAAGCTGCTGTCAGGCATGTAGCCACAAGATGGGTGTTTTTCTCACATATATATCAATTTCTTTTAATAATGAATAATGGACTTCATATTTAAAAGTGAAGTTTCTATGAATGTGCTAGATTGTGCTATATTTCTTTCACATGAGTATATTCCCATCATGGCAGACTTCTCACAGAGCTTGCCTTGGGGGCTTTTGTTTAAAGTAATGCACTTTAATGAAAAATAGCTGCTGAAATTTGTCAACTTCTTCCAGCATGATTGCATTTTGGTGGTGGTTTAAAAAAATCTTTACCCACTTTATGATCTTCATGCTTGTTCCAAAATCCCCCTTCATTTTTAAAATAAAAAGATATATGTACACACATATTACCAAAAGCCCTAAAACTGCCTTGGACCTTTTGCATGAATAGTCTCATTGAAGCCAATGAATAATAGAGGTAGACTTCAGCTGTGTGCAATTTTCAAGCTTAGGCTGTAGGGTAGATTTCAAATACTACAATTTGGAGATAGATGCTTTGTGTGTAGTTTTCAAAGCTACCAATATATTTTAAAGACTTAACATCTAATGAGAAATTGATGATACTGATATGGCATTGCCAGTAGATGATTTTGGAAATTATCAGCCTTGACTCAGTGAAGTAGAGACATCTTTGGAAGAGTGAAGAGAAGTGAGTGAAGTACTCTTGTACTTGTAAGGCAAGTGAGTGTGCAAGTTCTTGTAGGTTTTTTTTGTTGGTTTTTTTTTTTTGGGGGGGAGAAGTTCAAGTCCTCTGGCACCAGGCAGATGGACATGGCAAACTGTATGGCTGCAGTGATCGGTGATTCACAGGTTGTTGGTTATTTGTTTCCTCTTCTTCTGAGGGCTGTAGGGAAGAATAATGGTAGAAAACAATACTAATTCCTGTAAGATTGGCTCTCCTTTACATGTGACAGTAAGGGGCTGAGCAGCTGTAGTGCTGAAAAGTGAGAAAGTATTTAAAGGGGACCGGCATGTCCTTCCAGACAGGCACAGGAAGCCCTGCGGGATGCGAGGTGGCTCTGGAGTGCTGCTGCAATGTGCTGGAGCTTGGAGATGTACCATCCTGTGGGGCAGCAGCTGTGCTCCTGCAGCCCAGGCTGCACACGTGTGCTTCACCACACAGCTCTGCGCTGAGCCAGCACCAAAGGCAAAGGTGACCTGCAGCACAGGGTTCTGGGAGCAGCTGGTATGTAACTTACAGGATACAAGTACAGGGGGTACACTTCATTCTGGAAAATGTTTCCTAGCTGCAGGCAATGTGCTGGATTTACAGACAATTGGTTCCTGTGGTTTCAAGGAGCTACCTAGTGTTCAGGTCCTTTTCAAATCAGACTGGCTTCTCCTGTCTTCTGAGTATCTCAATGGAGCCTGACAGATACAAAGTCAATAAGGTCATCAGGAATCATAGTTTTTGGAAGTGTATGTTCATTTATGAATGCTGGTGGAAATCTGAAACTAGAAAGGTGTACACACACATACCCAAGAAATAGAAACGTGAAGTGAAAATATTTCCTCAGAAACTTACTCTGCAAATGTTTCAGGCTACATCAGATTGGCCCATGCAAGAGGGTTATTATAGAAGCATAGAATAGGCTGAGATGGAATGGACCCATCAGGATCATTGAGTCCTCGTCCTAGGCAGGACATCTCAAGAATCACATTGTGCCTGAAAGTGTTGTCCAAATGCTTATGGAACTCTGGCAGGCTTGGTGCTGTGACCACTTCCTTGGAGACCTTGTTCCAGTGCCCGGCCACCCTTTGTGTGAAAAACGTTCTCCTAATATCCAGCCTTGGCACCTTCCCTGGCACAGCTTCATGTTTCCTGTGTGAGCCTTACAGGATCAAATGATCTTTCCTCGGACAAAAGTGACAAAAACACACAACAAATGAAATGTGCAGCCTGACTATCTGATCACATGCTTTTCCATACCAAAGATCAACATCTGTTTTCCAGTGGCAGGCCTTGGGTTATTGCTCAACGGCTGTCTCTGTTATTTGGCAACATTGTGATGTGTCCCTAATAGTTGTCTGCAAACCTGACATTTGACCTCCCTTTCTTACTCCATACTGCTCTAGACAAGCAGGGATTTCCTCCAGAGGCTGGACTCATTGCTCTGTAGAGATGTACAAAATTTCAACAAGCAGCTCTTATATGGTGTCAATCTAATGGTTCAGCAAAGAAGCACAAGCACATTTTAGGGGTTATCAGATAAAGTTGAAGCCTCTAGGAAATCTGTAATCTATGTAATTTCTTGTTTAGTAGGAGGAAAATTCTTTCAATATGGGAGTAGGATTTCTGCTAATCAATACTCCCTTTTCCTCTAATCAATCTTTAAGAACTTAAAAAAAAATAGCACCTAAAACAACCACAAAACAAAAAAACAAACCAAAAAACCCAAACAAAAAAAAACACCAAAAAACCCCCAAACCAACCAACCAATCAACCAACCAAACACACAAAAAAAAGCAAAAAAAACCCAAAAAAAACCAAAACCCAGAACAACTCCTATCTGAACATGCCATGAAAGGGTAAATGAAGCTAGAAAGGGGCAACATTTTTGTTATTGATTTATATCAGATATTCCAGTGATGGACAGAAGTAAATTAAGTGATGAAGTGGAGCCTGGTCTTCAATGGCATCTGTGTCTTTTTTTTTTTTTCCAAAAAAAGATTTGGATTATGCTGTTTGAACTTGCTAGTAGCTCTTCAGAAATGTTCTCAGCTTGTTGGGAAGAGACTATGTCATAGAGCAATTTCTGTTTTTTTTCTTCTGCAGTTTGGTGTCTGTGCTGTCTTATTCCACTACCCATTTTGGAATGTTACTCCGTATAAGAACCAGTCAGGCAAATGCTTCCCACACAAAACCATTTCTAGATTAACTGGTTTCGTAGCTCATATATAAATGTCTAGTGGAGCTCTCTGGATTTTTTTGAATTGCAAGTAATATACCAACTGAGTTATTCGGTAGTGGAAGTGTGACTAATACTTGCTATACATAGTTCAAGTTGATGATTACAAACTTAGAAGCTTGGTTGAATAGAATTTAGTACCTAATACTCTGCAGAGCTTGTTTTCATTTTACATTTAATCAATTTATTTTTCTTTTAATGGATTCTCTTTGAAATTTTATGTTTGTACCAACACACAGACTTCACTATTGCTATGTTGCATTACCAAGGGCAATATGAGTATAAATCACTTTATGATAAAACTTTGCATAATCTGCTCATACAAACTAATTAAATGTCAGGTCATTGTAATACAGAGCTCATATTATCAACATGGGTCACTAGAAACAGCAATTAGTAATTCATGTGTAATCCAGTTAAATTCAAATTAAAAAAAAGAATGTCAAGTCAGAGTTTTGTTCCTAATTCCTAGTTTTTATAATTTTGTACAGGTTGATGGGGGCACTTAACCACACAGCTTCAGAACTGGTTTGTAATTTAATTTGATTTATACTGCACAAGCATTGCTCTTAGGTTGTTCTAACCAGTGGTCATATGAGTGCTTGTACTTGGAAATTAATTAACTTTAGAACATATACATATTTTGAATATGTTAATCCATCACTAACTACACTGTTATTTTTCTGATGGATATTTAATGGTCTGAAGGACCTCTGCATTCAGCTTTCGCAAGCAGAAATAAAAGAAGCGGCTGACTGTTAGGTGAACTATGCAACCCTTAAAAAAATGAAAGAGTATAACGGTGGAAAGACATGGGGGTTGTGCACCCTGCCTTGTGCTGGGTAAAGGCAAGTGAGAAAGCAGGAGGATGTTTTCTTCCCCAGCTGCCCGGTGGGGCAAGGGCTCTGTGCTGGGGAAGCACCGGCTGGGGCTGTGTCATGTGGGATGTCCAGCTCAGCCTCTGGTTTGTATCATCTGGTGCCTGCGGGGAGAATGATCTGCAGGATGCATTGTCTTAGCCTGCCGCGTGAGATCCTGTGTCTGCAGCCAAGGACTGACCAGCTGCGGTCAGCGTGTCCTTACTGTAGCTCTCAGTCTTCTGGGAACTTACTGCAGCCAGAGGAAAATCTCCACTACAGTCCTCCTGCTATGGCTTTTTTCGGTTAGCACTCCAGATAAGAAGGCCATTAGGTACCATCAGCTTGCTCACTATATTTATCCTATATTTTTATAGGATTTTTCCTTTAATTTTCCTAGATATATTTGGATTCAGGCTTCTTAGCATTTGCCTTTCTATGGTTTAAAACCTCATTAGGCTCCTATCATATTTCAAACTAAATAGAATATCCTGACTAAAATGTCAGTGACATTCTTATAATGGCTGTTTCTGAAAGAAGCTAAAATACTGGTTGTAATTTATTTATATAGCATGCAAAGGTCTTAGGTGATTTAGAGAGAAGTCTAAAGACAAACAATCATTCTGATCATGTAATGGCATAGTCTCAGATTATTTTAGCTTCATCAGAAGACTTTTAGTTGGTGTGAGCAGTGTCAGAGCAGGATTAGAAGTCACAGTGTGATGATACTCACCATTCCCAGCCCTTTTCTTCATTACTGTTCAGGTTCATAAAAAGCCAGTCACTGGTTTCACTGGGTGTCATATGAAATCTGTTGAATATTGCTTTCTCACTAGGAGACTCTATTGAAATCTCTTTAAAATCTATTGAAGATAAAAGGAGCAGCATATTCCAGGGCATTTTTATG
Source organism: Pardalotus punctatus (assembly GCA_013400915.1). Lineage (NCBI taxonomy): Eukaryota > Metazoa > Chordata > Aves > Passeriformes > Pardalotidae > Pardalotus > Pardalotus punctatus. Next base: position 222,379 of record VZTX01014581.1, read on the forward strand.
TTGATGAGTCTCATGTTTAAGTATCTAACTTCAGTTTCCAGGTTTAAAAGATTTGGCCTTCTTTTTTTTTTTCCCTTAACTAAGTGAAAATTCAAATCCTAAATCACAATCAGCCAAGCCCGTCACTACCAAATTAGGGATGACAAGTATACCCTGCTGTGCATAGTTCCAGAGAGATGTTTTCAGATATGAATTCAGCTTTCAAGAAAGGCACGATTTCTTTGTAACTTTCCTGTCACATTCACTTTATAATACAGTGATTACTGAGCATTCAAAAATAAGTGGTTACCCCAAAATATTTTTTGCACTCAGTTTATTAGTCTGTGCAGTACAGCTGTGTGTTGGTAACCTGTAATACTGCAAAACACTGAAAACTTGAATGGCAGAATCAGATAAACACAGAGATTAATCAAGTGCTGTACTAATCAATTTTTCATATTTAATTGAAGTGTTTTGCTTTGGAGAGTTGCTGTGAGAGCTGCAGATTTTCCATTCCCATCCCAGGAGATTGGTACCGAACCCAGCCAGCCTCCTTGTGTGGTACAGGGGGCTGGTGGGTGTCATAGGGAGCTGGAGCTGCCACAGCTGAGTGTGGAGCCTGGAGAAGGCTGTGATACACTTGTGTCTTTTCTTTTCTGGACTGATGAATTAGTAAGTATCACACAAGGCTGCATCATCCTATATCAGCTGAGATCCTGGCCTTGTATTTTGGAGAAAAGAGTGTTTTGAAAAGAGGGAGAGATGAAGTAATGAAGAACCTGGAGAAGGGAAGCTGGCACGCTACCAGAGTAGTCCTTACTTTAGTGGAGCTGTATTTAAGTACTGCTGTGCTCTTTGCCATTGTTTCACAAAGGCAATTATGCTGAGTTCATTAAGATGACATCAAAGGCAGAAAGCTCCCACCATTTATTATACAAGCACTGCAACAAGTATGCTGTTCACATGTGTTGAGAAATGATAGTGGGTATTTTGTTTTCCCACTTTAAAGAGTAAATTCAACATCATTTATAAACAATGAAGTCAATAAGAAATTTGAAGAATGTCTCTGACAATAAGCCTTCTTTACAATAAATATCTCTTGGGGTTTTTAAAGGTTATTTTAGACAGTACAGAGTTTACAGAATCCCAAACAGAAGAGTTTGCTGTCTTTATGTACATTACAGACCATGGCTTCAACTCCCTTCACACTGTTGTTGACAGAAAACTCCATATGGTTTTGAATACTCTGATTTGTTTTCTAAATAGTGTCTTAGATCCGGTCTGCCCTCAGTTGCAGCAGGAGTTCCCATTTACCTCACCTTGTGTTAGCCTAGGCACAGTAGCAGTGATGCTGCAGTTATGTGCAGCATCACGGAAAACACAGGAAAAGGCAGCCACAGCAATCAGGCATTGCATGGTTGCCCCCTTACCCTCAAAATCCTAGAGTGCTGTTTCATTTTAAGATAGATATATTTTATATTTGCTTGTGACTTTGAGTAATTTGGCTTTCTGCTTATAAGGGATAACATTTTAGCTTTTACTTAAAAAAAAAAAAAAGGAAAAAAAAAGAGGGGTTTTATTTGATGGAATTGCATGCTGCTGGAATATGAGGGTTTTTAAGAAAAGACAGTGAATGTTAAAATAAGTAGGAAGAAGTGATCACTGTCTACAGTGGGCATCAACTGAAAAGACAGCATGTTTTCTCATGGGGCATTTAAATGTTTGGAGATCTTTAGTTATGAAAGAAGTCCTGTCAAAGGAAACATTGAAGTGACTTGGTCTACGTGGGAATGTGAAAGTGAATGAGGATGAATTTGAAGTTGAATTAGCTGTGAAACTAGGATGCTTTCATCACTGGTACTGGATGAGCCAAAATAAAGTGCAAATATACGTGAGATCTGATATGTTAAGTTTGTCTTGACCTGTAAGTGTAACAGCTCAGAAGCAGCCCGGTCTCACTCGTGTTGCACGAGCTAATGGAAATGCCAGGGTTAATTGCCTGTGTGCCCATGTGATGACATGAAGCTGCTTGTATACACCTAGCAAACAAAAGTGACGCTGATGTTTCTTCTGAAAAAGCAATGCGTATCGTTGTACCAACTTACACAGTGAGAAGGACAAGGCCACTGATCTTGGTTTCTGGAGATGTTACAACAGCGACATCACCAGTGAACTCCTTCAGTGTGTCCCCCAGTGTGATATTTGCAAAAGCTGTATGCCATATGTTGTGGTCTGTGTGGGTGCACTGAGAAAGCAAGCACTCGCAGCCATGCAAAACTAAAGCACAAATTGGTGTTTTCTGACCACTTGTCTCTATGAATTTAGCACTACTGACAGAACTAGTATGCTGCCATTTCAGCTGGGTTTTTGGAGGAAGATCTGTGGCTATATATGGAACCACTAGTGAATACTAGCGTAATAATACTAATTGATAGAAATATCCTTTGCTTTTTGTGGACAGCCAGAGGAGTTGCCTTTGTGCAGACCAGTACTACCTCTGTGCCCATGGAAACAGCATCCATTAAAAAGAAAAACTGCAAAATTCTTATGCGCATTAGCAGGAGCATAGAGGGAATGAGATCGTGGTTGCAATAAATCCCTTACCTTTTTACATTCCTCCCTTTCACTTTGGTAACTGCAGCACGGAGAACTCTGTGTTCAACTTAATTCTACATCTGTTCACTTCTTTCTGCCTCTGTAGCTCTGAGGCACTGGGCTCAAATGTTTCCCAGGGCTCCTTCTAGGGTACTGTGTTTCCAAATTTGCTTTATGCAGGCTTTCTTCATAACCACAAAATTCTACGTGTTGGCTGGTGGACTCCGGGAACACAGACTTCCCCAGCATAGGAAACACCGGGTTGCCTAGGTCTGAGAGGCAAAGCCATATCACGTGCAAAAAAGATACTGAAAATGCTTCTTTTTGTGGCAAGCAGCATCACTGCTTGTGTTTGCTCCTTGAAAAGCAGTTCATTTAAACTGTCCTGCTTTGTTTCCATAAACGTAATCTATAGAAGTAATGATACGCCAAGTAAGCTCTAAGGGTCCTGGCACCGTCAGGCTCTTTAGGATTCATTGTAGCAGGGGAGAACATCTGCAGTCTGAAGCTTTGGGAGTTTGGAATGAAAGACTATCCTGTGTGTTTAACTGGCAATGAACTATTTTTGAATAAATGCCTCTCTTATTTGTTAACACTGAGCAAGGACAATAAAAAGGAAAACATGGTCTCACATAATTTTAGAAGAGACCAGGCCGTTACTCCAAAATTCTTGTTTCTTCACCTATGGCTTTTCCCCTCATTCTTAAGTGTGTCATGTTGATGACTATGGCATTTCAAGCAGTCAGGATATATTCTTGCACTGAGGTCCACAGTCCTGAATGTGAGCTGAAATTGTTTGAGATTCAGAGACGCTCATCATCCTGCTGTCTGCCTTAAGTATGTAGTAGTGGGCAACCTTTTATTATATGTTCCACCAGGGAAAAATCACACATCCCCTCCCAGTGACTGACAAGAGGCAGTGAAATCTCATCACTTTCTGCTCTCCATCGCCCTGCCTCAGCCCATCAGCTAACTGACAGATGGGACGTGGTCCTGATGTATAGGTACTGGGAGATTAAAGAACAACTCTACAACAAAATAAACCCATAGGGCACAAGTAGCTTTTAAAATGACCTCAGGAGACGTGTCAGTCAGCACACAGTATGGGATTTTCTCAGGTAGGAATTGCATTTTCAGATTGTGTGTGTTGTTTAAAATGCCCTACCATTTGCCAAGCTGTTTCTTCCTGAGAGGAAGGAGGGAGCTGCATCTAGGGCTCCCTGTGTTTGTGAATAGAGATTATAGATCTGTATCTACAGTTATCTATCTATTTACCTGTGTATGCCAAATATCTCTTTTTAAAATGACACTGGCAAAGTTTTGTGTAAAGTGGAGCAGAATTCTCCTGTGATGTTGATTACAGCACACACTGTGCACATTTCTTATTTCTGGGGGACAATGACTTAAAAAGTCATTGAAGCAGAGAGAAGCACATGGGCCTTGGTATAGTTTAATGGTAAATCGCAATTGTCAAAAGCACACATAAGGGAGCCTCACCCCAAGCGATTTCTGTAACAAAAATTGGAACAAAACTTGACCCTGGACTCTGTGCATTCTGATCTCAGTGTGGGAGTTGTGCTTGCAGGAGAGTGGTGGGTTCAGTCCCTTAGTACAAAGGGCTTTGCCATGGTCTGCCTTTCATGCCCTTCCTCCCCACCTAAGGGGGGGAATTTTAGCCTAGGATTATTTTTTTTTCCTGTGGAGATGAGTAGTTTGTGTTTTGTGAGCTTTTAAAAACCGGAGGCAGAGGCCCTCAGTAGCTCAGCAGTGAATGGGGCTGTGGCGAGGCGCTGAGCTGGTGCGTGTGCAGCTGTCGGTGAGCAGGAAAGCAGCAAAGCGTTCCACGAGGGCAGCTTCTTTAACTAGCATCACGTAAAGTAACTCTTCTCTTTATCTAAAGATGGCTGATTTTTTGTGCCACTCAAGTTTATAGATATTTGGGGGAATGAGTCTTTCATGGGATGGTTGTTTCTTTGTTCCTTATGTGCAAAATCATTTGTGAGACTGTGGTTCCATGTGAGATACAAACTTCAAGCTGGGTTATTTGACTAGCAGGAGAGGGGGGAGAAAAGAGTTGAAATCAATGTATTCACAGGTGAAGTCTCAGATGTTCACAGGGTATTGCACAAAGCAGATCTGTGTGGTTGGCTGAAAACCAAATAAACCCTTTGATTGCTCTGAAGTGATTTACTCTCAAGAAGGAAACTTGACTAATTTTTCAGCCATCAAAGGTGGTAAGAACTCCGTCAGAATTTCCTATTTGAAATTTGTACATTTTTTTGTCTATTTAATTGCTATATACTCAGAGCCTGTGTAGCATATGGCAGTTTAGAATGGTAAGACAAAGAGGAAAAGAGGTTTTGCAGCAGCTGGAGCCCCTGAAGAAGTCAAGACTTCTCTTTAGCTACAGCAGGAGGAGCCGGAGAAGGTCTGCTGAGGCTGAAAAATTGGCCAAGCTCAGTATTTAGGTCTTGATCCTTCAGTCAAAGCAGCCAGTCTTCTGGTGTCAGATCTGTAAAGAACCACTGAAGCACCCTATGAGGAATCCCATCTCTTCTGACAGCTGTGGGAGATAAGGGGTTGCCCCTCAGGTCCCTTGGTGAGAGGGGACATGCCTTGGCTGAGCAATGATCGCTTGCAGCCTCTAGGCCCTTCTGGCTGAGCTGTGGCTGCCCTGGGCTGGGCAGGAGGGAAGGGACACCCTTGTGCTGCAGCAAGGCTGAGGTCTGCCTCTCCCATGCAGGAACCAAGCCCTTGGCTTTGGTCTAAGCTGCACTGGCAAATTTATAAGCAACTGAAACCACTCTGGAAAGGAAATATATGTGATTTCATCTACCGTGGCATGCTGTAGAAGGTTGAATTATTAAAATGCACGAGAGTTTCTCTTTCGAGCCAAATCAGGAGCTGCGACTCTCCTCTGATCTCAGGCCTGGCAGTCAGTCAGATTTTTGCTTTCAGTGTACAGTAAATACAAGATGTCACTGCACCTACTTTACCTTGGTTTTCTGAGATGAAAATTTGCCAGGTGCCTCCTCTTTGTGGCTGCCTCTAAGTGCTGTGGTCATGCAGGCTGCAGCCTGAGATGACTCCGCAGGGCTCAGCAGGAGTGATGCCCAGTGGTCACTCATCCTGGAAGAGTGGTTGAAAAGTGAGCTTGGGTGATTTTTGTTGCAGTTCTTAGGCACAGGAAAACAGACTGAAATGTCTGTTCTTTCCTAGACTGTGCTGGCTACTAGTGAAGGGCAAATAATGCAGAAGATGATTGATGACGCTGCTGTGATTGGTAGCAGAGAGTAGAAGGTACCTTTATGATACCTGTCAGGTTGCACCATTGTGTACATCCACAGCTGAGACTTCAGCTAAGTCAAGACCAGATCGCCTCCCTTAGGAAAAGACTTTTGGAAGCTATTCAGTCATGAAGCTATATATCTTGGGGTTTTCATCAGGTTCTTCTTACTAAGCAAATGCTCTCTTGCTGAGTGTGTGGGTGTTGGGTTCCAATGGAGTCATAAGGAAATGAACAAAAAACATAGAAGGGCCAAGGCATGAAGGGCTTGAAGGGCTTGTGCTCCTGGCAGGCTCAGAGATATTTTTTCCTTTATGTAAACACTCTGTGCCCTTCCAGTACTCCTCAGCCCAGTTTTCTGGCAGTAAAAGTCCATAAAATCATGCTGGTAAACAAGGCATCCCCAAGTACTGCCTTGGTGGCCATGCATGACCATGAGGGACTTCATGTGTGGTCACCTCGTGAAAGCATATCATTTCAAAGAACTGCGAGTATAATAATTTCACTGTAGCTGGAGCTTTGACAGTTTACTGGACAGCCTCACACGCAGCTCTCCTGCACGCTTGTTTGAGAAATGCCGCCCCAGGCACCTCTCATCTGGCTCTTAATTTCCTCCTTGGGAGACAAGGCGTGCGTGTGTGTGAGGGTAGGTGTCAGGACAGCCTGTTTGAAACTTCAGTGTAATCCAGAGCTGGGTGAAGCTTTCAGCAGGTTGCAGTCGGTTTTCTTTGGGCATAGGGAAGGAGCATGAAGTGCACACAAGGACACGTATACCCTCGGTGCGCAGAGCAGCCTTCAAGACCTGAGGGACCAGCACAGCTTCTGGAGGCAGGAGGAGCCTGCCCAGCTCCAGTGCTGCAGTGTGAAGCCTGCCTAGGTGGCTCTGGGAAGCTGATGTAGGTCATGACTCTGTGCACAACTTATGCCACACATGGAAATGACCTTCCCTGCAAAATTAGATGTGTGCTCTCATGCAGTGTGGGGTATCAGCAGGGCTTCTGCCTTTGTTTCATTTCTGAGACATAGCAAAATAATTAGAAAGAGAGTGTTTTAAAAATATTTTATTTTGCATTGAGGATTTTGGAACAAAACTGAAGCCTTTCCTGTCACATTGTTGTTTTCCCAGAAGTGGTGATTAGCAACCATGATAAGTGTCTAAGGCTTTTCTGCAGAGATAGTGTTCTTGGATGCAAAGCACAGCAATTCCCACGTCTGTGCTGCCTGCTTAGTCCCTGCTGCCCAGTGCTGGAGCTGCCGACACCATTTTCACTGCATCCTTCCTAGAACAACAGAAGTAGGAAGCTGGATGGCTTTATTTTGTAACCTGTATTAACCTGTATATAAGAAATAACTTCTTCCTTCTGGCATTAAGGTATTTGCCTTTATTCTGCATAAAGCACTTCAGTGGGTTGCTGAATTAATGTTAGCTCCCAATGGAGAGTGCATGAAGTATATTCTTTGTGAAGCAAAGTTGTAACACACTGTAAGCTCCAAAGCACTGATGCAATATTTATGTTGTTCCACGTTCTACTGGCAGATTTAAGCATAATATTGTAGACTGGCAGGAGGCTGTTATGATCTAAACTCCATGATTATGTCAGTGTTTAATTTTAAGTTCTGTTGTGCACAGCAGTGTATCTAGTTACATTTTTGTGTGTGATTCTCCTTCTAGGAAGCAGAGCTATCAGTGGTAGTGACCCAGACTGAAAACAGAGTTTTCTTCTCACTCAGAGTAAACCATGCATTGGGCTCTATAATCTCAGTAATTTATCCAAAAGATGTATTTTTCAGTGCAACGGCAGGTGACATGTCTCTCACTGGTCCTGTGTTATCTCTAAGTCCCACACTGAGGTCCCATTATCCCATTTCATTTGGAAGCATGTGCAAGTACTGTAAGGAGGATCCAAATGTAAAAGACCTTTCCTCAAAATGCCTTTGGTTTTATGCAATGCTCATTTTTGAATTGCATTACGGTGGCAGAACAGATTAGCTGCTCCCCCCTCATTCCCTTGTCTTCCCTGTGAGAAAGGTCCATCAGAGCTAATGTGCACTGCCTGTGTCAGACCTCTCTCCTAGTAATTAATTTGTTCATTTTTGCGTTTAGTGCACTTCCTCAGCCCACAGTCTTAAGAGAATGCCATAAGCTTTATGGGTGATCAGCACCTATGAAACCATTAATTTTTGTGAAGGACTCAGCTCCCAGTTAAGCATGAAAACATCTTTAATTTGAAAATTTGCATACCCAGCATGCTTAGCAATTAGGAGGAGTTTCATGGATAGTTTTAATTTCAAAACTGAGTTTCTTGGAAGCTGTGCGGCTTTAGATCTGAGTCTTTAGGTACTACAGATGTGAGCAGTTGCCCGTTCCTGTTTATGGTAGCTGTTAGACTGATGGCTGTTTTGCATGCCCAAAGGTTATTTGTCTGGTAACTAAAAATAGGTTGTCCCAAATGGTTGGCCTCATCCTATGAACTGATGAATTCCTGCAGAAGATATTTTTTCTTGGTTCCATCAGTACAGATTGCAAGAGAAGTTGTGTTGTACATCTTTCTCCATCACATGTGATGCTCAAATAGGTAATGCAGTCACAGCTTCCATCAGAAAGTGAATTTTAGTTTTTAATTTTAAGGACAAGTAGAAGTTCTTACTTCAATCCTTTATGCTAAGAACATCCTTGAAAATTTAATTGTATTTGTGATAATGTAAGCCCACTCCATAAAAGGCATTTAATCATTTTAGTTCACTATAAGCACAAATTTGTTCTTGGCAGTTAAATATTGAGGCTGAAATTTATCGTCTGATTGAGGAACTGTAGCTTCCCTGCATGGCCAAGGAGGAGAGGTCAACCTAATCATGTCTTAAGTGGGGCGTAGCGCCTTTGCAAGCATCTCTCACCACTGATTGCATCAGCTACTGTCCTAACTTAAGTACTTTGGTCCTTAAAGTTAATGATGAACGTAGGCCTGAGGAAGGCTCTGGTTTTTGTTGATGAACAGAGGTAAAATACTTACAATTCAGCCAAATATTTTTCATTGTGTTATTTGTTGCTGTGGCCGTCTGTGAATGTCTCTCTTCCTTTCTATTAATGAATACAGATGTGCAGCTGCCTGCACCCATCTGGCTTTGTTCAATAAATGTGCAGGCACAGACGTTTAAATCAAATATTGATAAATACAGCTTTTAATATGTAAATTCTTGTGAACAAAACTGTGTCTGCCTGTTTTTTTTCTCATGGAGAGGCATTTCTGCCATGGTGGTACTTTTTTTGATTGCCATTGTATTCTGCCTACAGTGGCACATGAATGGATGCTTGAGAGTCAGAGGGATAGAAATAGTTCCAGAAGTAGATTTGGGGAGAGGAATTAAAAAAGGTAGAAGGAATTCTTTGGGCATCATAATTATTCTGTTGCGGTTGCAGCATCTTCCTCATCCAAATGCCTTTTCAGAGATCAGAGACACAATGTGCAAGGTGCGCTAGAGAAGCCTTGAATCATCTCAATAGCACCTGTGCCAGACAGCACAGTGTTAAAGTGTGCACTCGTGTATATGCAGAAAAAGCGAGTAACCATAACCCCTAGCTTGCAAAATCTGCGACCCTCTTGAAAGTAGTGAACCAAGGCCCTGCTGATATGTTTGACATGTGCTTAGTGGGATTATAAAGGACCATAAGGTGAGTGGCAGTAGTGGAGAGTCTAGCCAAAGGTGAGCAGGTTTTTTTAGGGTAAATTGTGATCAGTTATCATACTTGCTGTTAATTCTAAGATCTTAAGGACCTGTGATTTCAAGTGATTTTTTTTTCCTCTTCCCCATCCTTTTTTTTTAACAAGAAGTTGTTAATCAGAAAAAGTCTATTGGAAAAGCAGGAAGGAGCAATATCCAAAATATCAGCATTGATATTTTCACAGTAGAAAGTTGAAACTAAGTATGGTTATAAGGAGACCACACTGTTGTATGGGTGTTCAAGGAGCACATGGTGAACTCACCACATGGCTGAGCATGCCTTTCTCTCATTTTTAAAAAAATTTTTGGCCTTTCCAGAAAATCAGGTATAAAATTATCTTACAGTAAATATGTGGGCTGGTCATATATATGTACATTATATATGTACATATATAATTTTTTTCATAGGTTCATAAATACACTTTAAATTGCACTCTTTGGTTTCCTTTGGTTTGGAAAAGTTTGTCCTGATTTGGACTGCTCAGAATAGAAAGGACTCTTTGTCATCTAGAAATACGTGATATTTGCCTTCCCCCTCACCACTTTCCATGGGATTTTTTTTTTTTTGCCCTGGAAGCTGGACGTAGTGAATTATCAGGTCTTGAACTGGCTTCCTGATTATGTGATGCCCTTTGCTACATAGGAAAACTTGTCCATCTTATCTTCTTTACTGGACAAGCAGTTGAAATTGCAGCTTTTGTGGTACATTGAGTTGAAGATTTTAGGTACAGGAAGACAACAGTTTCTTTTTTAACATGTTACAGTCTCAGCATAATTTATTTTGGGGCAAAAGGAGTAGAAGTAGCTTCTGCGTCCTTCTGCCTCTCCCACCCCATGACTTGCTGCCTGCTTTGGTGTGTAAGTAATGTCATATGTGAAGTTACTTTCTAAAATGGAAGAGGTGCGTTCCCAGGAGCCATGAATGATGAGTTTCTGTCAGGGCTCTCAGGACCAGCCCCGCCATAGTAGATGTATAGCATTTATTATGCTGCTAAGGAGACTTTTAAGAGGAATTAAGGTAGACATGTAAAACTGCTGGGTATGTATCGTTACTCCATGTCATAAAATGCAAACTTAAGCTATTCAGTCTGTTAAAATACTTCGGTTTCCTTGTCTAACCTCAGAACTTTCTGTGGAGAATAATTTCATGTCACGGCTTTTTTAGTATCTCCAGAAATGTCAGAAATTCTATTAGTTTTTCCAGAGACACATATGCTGAAATAGATGGCATTATTTCAGTGGTTTATAGAAAGATTACTAGATTAAACAACCTTTTTTGTCTAGACTAAACTACCTTTTTTGCACTGCAGTACAAAAAGTAAAATTGGAAACATATTAAAAAATCAACATTTTATTTAAGGCTGTAAATTGTGCTTCAAAACAAGTTAGATGACAGTGCCATTATATATGCAAATGCACGGAGCAATGTCAATAAATTGGAAGCTCTGTGGGTTGTATTTTATACTTTGTATTGCAGTAAAGGAATGTATCAAAGAAACCTTTCAAACATACACATACGTTGTAAAAAGTAACACTATAAAACATCAGGATTTGAAATGCTTGCAGTAAGTGCTCTGTGGGATTATGCTGCCTTCATAAAAAGGTTGTCAGCACAAAGAGACTAATTCCTGTCTTAAATTAACCAGCTCAGGGGAGCATGTTTTGGTACCGAGTGGCAGGGCTTGTGAATCACTCCTGGAGCATTTGTCCTGTGGATGGAGGAAGAACATGGTCCATAAAGTTCACAATGGGTCTGAAAAGCAGAAATGTGTGTTGGAATCCTATTGCGCTCATTGGCTAAACTCAGCGGTGGGGAGCCTGTGCTTCATCAGCTCTGCCTTCATCTAGGAAAAAAAAAGGAAAGAAAAAGCACACAGAAAAAAGCCCCAAGAAACCATGCATGGGAAAGTTCCTCTCATCCTGAGCCTTCTTTTATTCTATTTTCGGACAGGTTTTATTGTTGTTCTGGGCAGAGTCTTAAGCTTTGAATTTATGTAAATGTTTTCTAAAGAGCAGTGCCCAGACAGAACAGGATGGGGAACACATTTCGGCCCTCGGCTTCAATGTGTTCTGGATGCCAAGGCCCTCACCCATCACTGCAGGCTCCCAGTACCTCCAGGTGGAAATGGAATCTCCTGCCTTCCTCCTCCTCCTCACCCTGTGCGTGTTATGGTTTGATTAAAGTATTCCTGAGTCCTTCAGGTCCTTCTCCAAGAAAGGAAGGCTCTTGATGCTCCCGCTGGTGCTTCTCAAAGTGCACCATAGTAACCAGAAACGTGAAACAATTGAGTTATTATTATCACACAAAAAATGAGATATTTTCTTAAGTCCCTTAAAAGTTAGATCATTCTTGCATGTAGGGAATCAGAGAACATGTTGTATTTGATCGATGTTATTTTGCTTCAATAAAACCCCAAGACAAGAGACTCTCCTGGAAAGCTGTTGGCATTCTGTGCTTTGTCCTGGGACATAAACACCTACCTTTACTGTGCGGTTTTAACGCCGCTCTTAACAGCCTTTGTACACACAAATACATCTTAAGCAACCTGATGTATGTTAACTAGGTGTTCATGAGCTGTGATAGATTACGTTAAATGGCTGGCGTTTACCTACTCCATCAAACCTTCTTTGATAGGCTGCTGCTACAGGAGAATGGAGCTGAACTTTGTGGGCACAGAGAGCCCAGCGCCTGGCCTGGGGAGTTTGAGACCTCGGACTCTGCGTCCCTGGTGCTTTCCATCTCTATCTCACTGGTCTATTGCCATTTTCATGCCAGTCTCCATGGTAACTTCCCTCAGGACAAAAAAAAAACAAACCAGAAATGTGAGTTAGCTCCCTGCCCACAGGAAAGCTGCCACAGTCCCGATGCCAGAGCCCCGGTGAGACACAGCCCCAGCACGTGCATTCCAGTGAGGTTAGACAGGTTACAGCAGCTGCTTCCACTTAAAGGTGAAAGCTCTTCTTTCCCAATCGCCTTGCCAAGCAATGTCTCCTCAGCCCTTCCCTCTCATGTTTGGAAATGTCCCGGTGTAATTCTTCTGTGGATTACTTTTTCCCTCCTGTTAGCAGGTTTGCATGATTCATTTTACATTTTAAATGGCTTTGTCAATAAAAGCTTCAGTTTTCAAATGAAACATTAGCTGGTAACTGGGGAAATGTTACAGGAAAATGTTTACTAACAGTTGTTAGTAAATTAATGGGTTTACTGTGCCACAGTGTACTTAGGAAATGGCAATATAAAAAATGATTTAGAGAGCCAGGCAGTTTATTAGGAATAAAGCACCTGAGTTCTGTCCTTCCCTTGGCTGTTCAAATTGTTGTGTGTCCTTGTGCAAAGTCGCTGTCAAGTCCCGTGCCTCTGCTTCCCTAATATGAAAAAAGCAAATGGTTATACACATTCTTAAATGATTTTGAAAATTGCACGTGAACTGCTACCTAAGTGGGAGCCACAGTGGGACCTTTTGGGGTCCTCAAAAACAGATAGTCGTTTTTTTGGTGTGACTTTAGAAAGGGACCGTGTTACTGACTCCCCACATACTTTAGACATAGATGCTTTAGATGTTTAAAATACTTTTTTTTTTTTTTAATTTTTTTAGAATTTTTTAAAAAATGAAACCCTGTAGACTTCTTGCAAGTGTATTGCTTTGCATTACCCTTTCTTCACAAGAAGTGTTAGCAGGAATCACAACTCTGTTGTTCCAAGCTCCCTACCCAAACCTCAAGAGAGACTTCCGTGAACCACTCAGTTTAATTACACAAGACAGAGGCATTTTGGAAATGTTAACCCCTTCTGGAATGGCCTATATGAAGTGTGATAGTCCCGGAAGGTGAGTTTTAGCGTCCTGAGATCTTTCAACTGAAAAATAACCTCCTCTTTTGGGCTTGTGGGAATTGGAAGACCTCTGGGGACAGCAACGTTTGTCAGCTCATTTAGTTTCATATGAAATGTATGTCTTTAAAATACCAGTTTTCCTTTTTGCATTTAGAGCTGGAATTCTCAGAAAGCTACCCCTACCTCCTCCCCAGTATGAACTGAAGTTACACAGATCTTCAGGAAAGTCAATCAATTAGGTAGCTGGTTTGAAGATGTCAGTCTTGAGAACTTTTTGTTCAAGGCACCTTTTGTCCTATGTTCTTGAAGTGTCAAGTGGGAAAGAAGGCAGAGCTTGAAGTGTGTGTGTCCCTGGCCAGGCACTGTAACCCTTTGCACAGCCTGGGTGTGGAGCCTTGGCAAGCGCTGCATCTGGCTTTGGATGAGAGGGCATGTAACAGGTTATGATAATTCCACTCTTCTTCCCCAGTGCCCTTCATAGTAGCTATTAGTGAAATGAGGAAAAGAGGCAGTGAAGTGGTCCTTCACAGTCCCTTTTGTATGCCTTCTTTCCCACAAGGTAGGAAGCAAAGCCTTTGAAGTGACCCTGACAAATGGGAGCATGCACAAACTCCTGTAGGGAACTTAAGCAGTCTTTCTTCCAGCCACTGTGCTCTTTTTTCATGGGATGCCTTCTGCTAAATCTCATTAGAATGGGTAAGTATTTCCAATAGGGATGGTGTGAAAAATCTGGTGGTTTAGCAGATGCTGGCCTTATGCCACTCTTCTTTCTTGTGCTGAGTGGTGGGCATTTATTTAAAATGTTGTTGAGGCGTATGGTATTATTTCATCTTCGTGAAATAATACATGTTATCATTAATTGTGGGTTGTTGACAAGATTTTTGTGGAAGCAGTGAAGAGATACATTCTGCTGTGTGGAAAAAATTAATGTATAAATAGAAAACAGAGAAAGTGGAGGCTTTCATTCTGCCACTCATGCAAACAGGTGAAAACAGATTTTGAATGCAAATATGTATAAAAATAGAAATAAGGTGTTCTGAATGAATAATTTGGCTTCCTGTGGGAGTGTATGAAATTGATAATTTACTCAGCATCCCCAGTTTGGAAATTGAAGCTGTGTGTTGTATCAGCTTGACAACAACATTGCATGCTCCTCTTATATTGGCGTTAAGAGGCGATTATCAGTCAGAGATGATACTATTTACATGTGCAACACAAAATATAGCATTTGCTTTTTGAATTGACTTCTTCGTGGTAACTCTGGCCAGATTACCTGCTTGGGGTGAACTATAGAGAAGGGAGTTGTGGCAGGGGGAATCTCTCCATTCTCCATGTTGCCCATTAGAGAAGTCAGGTTCATTCAACAGCAAAAAGCTGGACCCACTCTTAAAGCTGTTGCTCATACAGAAGGGAGTCTCCTGCTGTCAATCTGGTCCCCTGCTATGATAATTTTTCTTCTAAGAGAGCCATTTCCTTGGAGCTGTACTGTGGAAATGTGGTGTGGATCTATTCTGGCAGGTCGCCATGGTGCCCAAGCAGATTAATGAGGTCTCTGGGCTTGGCCTTTCATGGCTCAGTTTTCTCTGTAGCGTGTCCAGACCACCAGACCACCTTGTCTTGAAGAGATCTGTTAGTTACTGACAGAAAAGTCCTAATGACATTGTTGTAAACAAAGCTGTCTTCCACCCCCAGCTGGGAGTCCCTTTCTTGCAGATTTCTGAAACAGTGTGATTATTTGTTAATTTTAAAATATAAACAAAAGGGATACTGCTATCAACAAGGGTGATAAGAAATTAAATAAAAAAGCCTGCAAAAGCTAAACCTCATGTTATTGTCCTTCATATTCAGGACGGTTGACCCCTTACAAACACTGAGCATGACGGGGGAGGCGTATTATTCCTTTGCTTCTTTCATACAGAAATATATCCACATTTTTTACGCTTGCACTGAAAGTAGTAAAGCCTTCTGTTTCTCAGGATATTTGCATTTCATCAAGTGTTCATGTTAGGCAAATTTATTGATCAGCTGAGTGTTTGAGGCATTACTATGTCTAAGCATTTTGTATCTGCCTCTTGTGCACCATCCTTTCACCAGTGAGAAGTGTTCTGGCGCTGTCGTGTTCTGCTTCTCCAAGTATCTGCCTTGGAGGTACACTCTTGTTTCTCCTTGCCCGTAATTAATGGCACACAGTACTGTTTGCAAAATAAAAGGACTCTGAGTTCACCTTAGCAGTTATTTACTGTCACCCGGTTGCTTTACTTAATTACCTGTTTTGCCAAGTAATGTCTGTGGGTGCAATCAAGTGGAAAAACCTCCTTGTCACCTTTTTATGGTCGGTGTGGGAATCCCTGAGCATAATGGTCACTTGTCCTTGTTGTGCAGCTTGTTAATATGTTACTGGACACAGGAGAAAAATGGATGCACCCTGTTGGGATGTCATCCCTGAGAGAATCACAGGATCATTTAGGTTAGAAAAGACCTCCAAAACCATGAAGTCCAACCTTTGACCAATCTTCACCTTGTCAATTAGACCATGGCGCTGTGTGCCATGCCCAGTCATTTCTTGAGCACCTCTAGGGATGGTGACTCTACCATCTCCCTGGGCAGCCTGTTACAATGCTTGACAACCTTTTCATGAAGAAATGCTTCCTGATGTTCGATCTGATCCTCCCCTGGAACAGCTTGAGACAATGTGCTCTTGTCCTTGTCACTAGTAGCCTGGTAAAAGAGGTTGCTCCCCACCTTGCTTCAAACTCCTTTCAGGAGCCAGTTGGTGACTGCTGCTGAGCCTTTCTGCTAAACCCTGCTAATCCATCTTCCATTCCTGCTTTCCTGCTGCTCATGCTGCTGCCTCTATGGGAGATGTTGCTACCTTCAGGGCCTTCCTTACTGTCTTGGGACCATTCAAGGATATTCAGCAGCTCCTCTGCAGGCAAAAAAGTAAATAAAAGGAAGGAAACAGATTCCCTTCTTCTGTGACATAGAAGTAATTGGTTATAATAGTACTGTATTACACCATTCTTCTCCATAATCCCCAAAGTGATCAAGAGATCTGGTGAGAAGATATTGGTGTAAGGCAGGACCTCCATTAAGTTCTCACCGAAAGTGAGCGATAAGGAGATACAACAAAGGTCTTCAAAGACCTCAGAGGCAAGTGGTAATACCACTGCATCCTACATGTAAGTGGCCAAGGATTGTCTGGTATAACCTGAAGAGTAAAGCATGGGAAAGCACTGTAGTCTTAGATTTAGGGCATCAGGGGATTGAAGATTATGTTCTGTTCTAACTCAAGGTCACACAGCTCCATAACAAATTGTTCAAACTTTCTCCACCCTTGTTTCCTCACTGAGGATGAGGATGGTTGGGCAAAATATGGCTCATGTTCCTCAGATGTTCTAAAACTACAGAGTGTCTTGGCTGAAGGTAAATATTTCTGTCTGTGGATTTTCTTAATGCATATTTAGTACTTAACATTTTAAAATAGTTTCAAATAGATAGAAGCTCTAAATAAAAAAGGATTTACACACAACTCTCAAATTAAATCTCTGTTGCAAATGATAGACTATGGGATTTTAGAAGTTAAAGGTAGTGGAGATTTCATTCCTTATTCTGTATTAGAACTTGACAATAACGAATACTTATTGCCCAGTTTGCAGAGGATGATATGTTTTGCCTGGACTGTAGTCAGTGAGTTTTCCAACATTGTTTAATGCTTCTGCATAGTCTTGTTTTTGCTTTTAACCCAGATGTCTTTTGTTGGGAAGAGTCTGCAATGGCACTGCTCACAACCAACAGAACTTGAATAGTTTTTTAAGATTTCACAATGGCATTTGACAAATGTGGCACTGGAATGAAAGTATTTTATGTCTGCTGAGTTCGTGTCAGCCCATTTTAGAGATGGGGGGAAGAAGATCTGTTGAATATAAGAGTAATTGTTATGTTTTTCTTCCTCAGTGTTACAGCTGCCTTTAGTTGTCAGTTATTTTCCTTCACAATTTTAGTGTGATTTTCTTCCTATTTTCTGACTACTCCCTGGTTTGTTTTATAAAAAAATAACTTTAGTCTTGAAAGTGTGTGTTTCATAAATGTAATCTGATTAATTTTAATGTCTTTTGTTTTACTTTGTTCCTTTGACATATCGTCATGACTTTATAACCTGAGTAATCTTTGATGCGTGCTCAAAACTCATTCCCTCCACTTGACTTATATTTAAGTAGATGTTTTAAAGGCTTTGCTGCAGCAAGATCTCAGTCACCAATGTCTTACAAGATTCATTAGTTAAGTTCTCTAAATACCATAAAATGCATGTCAGAAAGCCTATCCATAATCTGTGGTTTGGCTAGGAGAAGGTTTCTGCTTTCAGTTTGAGGGGACTTTTTATTTTCTTTTCTTCTCTTTACTGCTTTGAAAATGCTTGGTATTTCTAAATGGAGCACAGTCCTAAAAATTCCACTGTCCTTGAAAGGAATTTTCTGAATTCCCCGGTGTTTCCATAGCATAGACGCCCCCTTTATTGCTGGTTAGGTGGCACTTCAAAGCTTTGGTTTGTGAAATTGCTGGTTGGAAGTCACACAAGAATTTTTGTTTTAAATTAATAGGAATCTGAATCAGATTTGGGTTTTGTCAGATTTTAAAATTGAAAAACCCCATACCAGCAAGACCACAAACACTTGTTTTGTGCCAGCCTGTTTTATGGTGGCGTTTCATCTTTTACTTAGGAGTGGGGATGTGATCTACCACCCTATAAGCAGCTACGCAGTAAAATCCAAGAAAGCAGTATTTCCTTGCTCTGATGCTCTGCTCTTACTTACATCCCTGCTCCCAGTGCTAACTTCAGTAGGAGTTTTATTGTGACAAAAGATTTGTGATTTGACTCATTGGCTTTTAGTAATACTGTTTGAAAGAGAACTGTTGCATTTACTCCCAGTTGGCATCGTCCTGTACTTTTTATGATGAAGCATAAACTTTGGTGAACCCTTTATGTAAAATTCCTGCTGTGGTAGTTTTACTGATCTTACTGATCTACCTTCCTCTGAAGAAAACCATGCACTTGAATGACTTTGTGGTCAACAGCATTATAAAAACAGGTTGTCTTGAAAAAATATATTTGCCAATGTTATGCGTTGGAATGTGGTTTTTTATATCCTACCACTCATATTCCAGTGCTGATGAAAATTACAGCTATTAAGTTAGTCTGCTTTGTCTCAGCCCAGCCAGCATTTTACTGCTTGTTTGCCACTGGATCAGGATGAAAACTTCTGCTTGCCTTTTTTTTTTTTTCCCAAGGCAAAATACAAGTAGAATCTATTGACATTTTGCAGTAGCAAGAAGCCAGGATGCTCTTCCTGTAAAAGTGATCTTTGTGTGTTGCTATGCACTCAATCATGATTTCCTAAAAAAAAGGAATATATTTTGGAAGCCAGTTACGGGTTTCATTCTACCTCCTTGCATTGTCTGGAAAAATCACCATTGCTGGGAGTGGGATAGAGAAACGACTGCAGCCAGAAACTGAATTGGTCTTTATTTGGAGGGGAGGGTCTTAAGAAATGCTGGATTTCCCAGGTTTGCATAATGCAACCAAGACAAAGCATGTGAAAGCAAAAAAACTGTAAGAATGTTAATATGACTCCAATTGCTGGAACATATGGAGCCAATTGCTGGCACTGCCTCAGCACAACTGGGAATGGAAATTAGCATTTTTCTCTGAAAAATGTGGGATATTTCTCTTCCTGTAGTTTGTCTAATTTTTATGGCATTTTTCTTGTTTAAAAGCAGGGATATTTTCAAGAGCAAGGTAAGCTATTTTGCTGTCAATATTAATTTCTCGTCTTGTTTTAAGTGCATTAAAAATAGGAGAATTATGTGCAAAGAAAGAAAAATACGAAGAGGACTTGGTATGCCGTTGAGCATATTCTCTTAACTTTGACACATTCTTGCTGATCTCACCATGGCGCACACTGAGGAAGGAACTCCTAATAGTTTTGCAAAAAAACATGCTGATATCTTGGAGGTGGTACACTGACAAACTGTAAGTTTATATTATATTTGGGTTCTGATGTGTCTTCTTTGATCTTTAACACAGATCTGTATTTCAGATCATTGACGTGATGAGTCACTTTTAAAAATAAATCTAAAACCTTTTACAATTGTACATTTTGATCTTAACAATCCTTTAATATTAAGAAAAACTATATGGTAACTTCAAAAGTAACTGTGCTCCAAAGAAATGATGGCTTGATTTGTGCTCTCAGGTGAACTTTCCTCATTCTACCTCCATCATTCCTTCTTTTCTGATTTTAGAATTGTTCCAAGTGGAGGCAGGAAGGCTTTTTAACCCTGTGGCACCTGTAATTTTTAAAAGAGACTTTTTGCTGCTTTCTTTTCTGTTCATAAAGCATTTTTTATAAAACTTTACTTTGTTTTTAGTGCTGCTGTTATTATGACTAATTTATATATATATGTATATATATAAAGTTAGTATTTCTTGAAACCTCTGCCTTCAATTGGCAAGTTCCCTCTGTTTTAATAAAGCAGGTAATTTCTGTTGTGGCTGACAACAGCACTGGAAATAGTACTTAAGCTACAATATGTAAAACAATGAAAGAGAATTCTTACACTGTATCCTTTCTTTCTCTTGTGTTTGTTTTGCCGCTGTGTCAGAGGGGAAAAGTAAGGCAGGGAAAGAGGATGACATTCCGTTTAAAAGGAATTTAGATTAAATTTCTTCTAAAAATCTATTTCAATACTGGCTGCCCATTCCTTCTCATTACTTAAAATTATCAACTGAAGATGCAATGTATTTTGGTAAGCAGGAGCCATAAATGAGTGCTCAGCTTATACATGGCTCCCGTGGACACAGTGACCCAGTGGGCAGCTTCTTTTATGAACTCTGCAGTATCTTCATTGGTTTGACTGGAACATTTCCAGGTTTGAACCAGCTCAGGAGAAAATTGCCACTGGGCTCAGTTACATGGGGTGTAAGAGCTGGTTGGATGTTCTTTTTTTTTTCCCCTAGGTGGAAAGAGCCAGTTTTGTCAAAACTCAAGTGTTTACAGGAACATCACATTTTTGATGAAATTTTCCTGTGAAAGAACTAGGTAGAATTTCTTGTGAAAATTCGCTTAAAAATACAGCGCTGTTGCATGTATAAACATGAATACATACGGAATATGGAATGTAGTAGTCTAGAGCAGTCCTGCTGTGCTGCTTATTTGTCCAGTTCCTGGCAATAAATGGCTTAGTGGCTCTGAGATCGAGGTTGTGTCCAAGCTGGGAACCTTCACAGTGATCACTGGATCCTTCCTCCATGATCTGTTTTGCAGCTGTTTGTATTTCTGGCTACCAAAGTGTCAGTTGGTGTGAGCTGCACAGCTTACCTGGGCTTTTCCCTAGAGAGCTTTCTTGTGTTGGCTTTGACTCTGACAAGTAGCTTCTCTGGGCAACCCATCCTTTTATTCCTGGCCGTGTGTCCACATTACTCATGATTTCTTTAATACACCTTTATTGTCCTCTTCTCCAGGCTTTGTCTCTTTCCCAAAGTAGAAGCTGTGTCACACCTCTGATTGCTTTTGTTACGTCCTCCTGTAGCTTCTCAAGTTCCTGTATGTGGTTATTGTGAGATGAGGTGCCCAGGCAGCCAAGCACTATTTCTGATGCAGTTGCAGCAGAGCATAACAGGGCCCCTTCTGTTTGTTGAATATTTATTGTTAAATAAGTGAAGTTTGTGAAGTCCTGTCGCTCTGGAGGCCATCTCTCTTGCTAACCCAGCGCCTCCAGCCTGGGGCCCATGTGCCATTGGGCTTGGAAAGGATGGTCCCAAGGCACTGCTCTTTGCTAGTGACAGAATTCTGCTTTGACATGAAATAGCCACCCACTTTCCTGTAGTGAAGCTCATTAAAAACTGCAGATTTGCAATCTCATGTTCCTTATTCTTTATGTATCTCTTACTCTAATAACTGATATCTGGGCCCTTCTGAAGAGTGAAGTGTTGCTGATACCAATTTCTTTATTTCTTCCCCCAAACCAGACATTACCTGGTTTTTAATGACATACAAGAAGGGAAACAATTCCACATAAAATGTCAGATTTTGGATAGAAAAATAGGGTTTGGGTTAGGGTTTGTGGTTCTTTTCTTTTAATTTTTTTATTTTGTTTTCTTTAAACATGGATAATCCTGACTACTAATGTATGGGGAATGCAGCTGTGTCCTGACTCCACTTCTGTGCTTTTACTCTTACTTAGAAAGTGCCTGATTTTCCTGTGGGGAGACAGCTCCACTTATCCAAATTGTTGTATCAGAGTAAAAATTAGAGTCAAATTTGTTGGATTCTTCAGCATGTCTCTGCATTTTACGCATGTTAACATAAGCAATGTTTTTGTTACCTGAAGAGTCCTGTCATTGCTCTATGAGGTTTAGATTTGAGTAATTATAATGTCAAAGTGTTTTTCTGCCTTTAATGAAAGCTTTTCCTTCAATCTGGTTCTGTTGTTACATTTGGTCTCTTGGCAAAGCACAATGCTGAAGAAGTGTTTTCATTTTCTAAAATGATTACTATAAGTGAAACATTTATTTCCCCAAAAAATTTCAGTTAAGTATAGGCAATTTTATTGAAGGAAACTCTAGAAATTAATTTGAAAATACAGCCCTTTAATATTAGTAGGTTGTTCCACAAATAATGGCAGGGAAATAAGTAGAGGTTAAAAAAAAATGAAATAACCTAACCTCCAAATTACTCAACATTCAAATTCTCAGCTTGAGTAAATCAAAACTGCTGTGTGAGGTGATATAATCTATTTTCCTTAAAACTATTCTAAGTCAGTGGAAATACACTATTTGCACAAGCTGGCTACTGGGGTATTACAAAGATTGTCCTAAGAAAAACAGCTGCCTTTTTGATTCAACAATGGGGCTTAAATACTTGAAAACTAAAATTAGGCAAATAGTTGATGTTATCA
Organism: Pardalotus punctatus; assembly: GCA_013400915.1. Taxonomy (NCBI): domain Eukaryota; kingdom Metazoa; phylum Chordata; class Aves; order Passeriformes; family Pardalotidae; genus Pardalotus; species Pardalotus punctatus. Next base: position 244,746 of record VZTX01014581.1, read on the forward strand.
TTGCCCAATTTATTCCTGCTTGCAATGAAGAATCACATATCAGAGAAGGACTGGCAAAATCTGGATCCAGACTTCTAAATTCTGGTATTTTGGATCCAGAGCTCTGGGTTGGAATAATGAGTCAGTTTGGTTTTTTTTGTTGAAAGCACGTTGAAGCTATTTCCTGCAAAAGGAGAAGAAGGATGATGGAACCCTCTGAAGTTCTTCTCCAATGGCATCTGACCTTAATGTGGGAACTTCAGTGGGTTGGTTGTCAGTTCAAATGAAGAGGAGCTTTCCAATCTGCTGTAAATAAACAACAAAGCTTCAAAGGAGACAAGCTACAGCAAAACAAACTGCATGCCCTATACCTTTTGTATTGATTAAATCATTCTCTAAACCTGTGGACATTTGACACCTCAATCAGCTTTCCCAAGTTGTACACCAATTTTTTTTTTGGTGATAATAGCTTGACTTCTAGCAGAGACACATTGCAAATATAGAAAGATGCTCCAGCAAAAATACTAGGAAGGCTTTACAATTTACTTTTGGGGCAAGGGTCACTAACTCCTTTGATATTTTCTTTTCCTCTTTCTGCATGGTTCATTAAATTCCCTGAAAGGATGGTGTATGTTGTGCACACAAATGAACAGTGAAAACAAGGTCCCATCACTTACGTCTAGTAACTAGTTTAAAAAAAACCATACAACAAACCCCAAGCCCCTCTACTGTTGAATGGGGCTATCTTCACACAAGTAGTGTCCAAGTGCTTTTAGATCTTTGTAAGTCGAACTTGTAAGAATATATTGCACTCATGAGTAGCAAGAAGCTTTGTCAGATAATTAGTGTATTTATTATCAATTACTTTGATAATAATCGGTAGGTAATGTAGGTCATGTTGTTAGGTGTCGATATATCCAATGTTTAGTCTTATCATTGTGTTCATCATAGTGAACTGCAAGCCAGGAACTTTCCTGCTCTTAAGGGAAAGTTGCTATTGTCTGACAATAAGAGGTGTTGAATTTGGCATCTGTGACCCAGAGCTTTTACCAAGACTGAGAATTACTATCCACTTTTTGTGACAGAAATTATAAATCCACATTAGCAGTGTCTACATCTTCATTCAATTTATTTAATGCAAATTAATGTAAAAGTACCATATTGCAAAATGTTACAATAATTTGTGATTTATAGGTTGCAGCATGCTTTCTTCCCTCCCCTCATCTGCAGAATTTTTCATGTCTTTTACTTCAAGGACTCTCATGATGATGCTATTGATACTATTATTAAAAGTATTGAAAAGATAAATTTTATTATGAATATTTCAGTAAGAAGGTATTTTTCTTCTTTTTTAAGTATGTTCCTTCAAAAATCTATTTTCAGAAGGAAGGTTGGTTTGTAAATATTTTTCATGAGAATTTTTTCCATGAGCTATTACTGATGTAGTTAGTGCTGTACATTAGCTATTAAAATAGTTGTGCTTTTTGAAAGTCAGATTGCATTTTCCTAAAATAAGCTTTGGCCATCTCTACTTTTCTCGCTTCTCAGGTCTTGAAGGAAGTAGGACTAACCCAAGAAGATTAGCAAGGTCACTAAATCTGAATTTAGGAAGGATCAGAGCCATTGCAGTCTGTGTTTATTCCTTCCCTTTAGGATTACAGATGCTCCTTGCAGAGCTAGAGTTCATAGGATAGGGGGAACTGATAAAGATGGGAAAGACAACGGAGCAATTTTTGCTGCAGTAACATAATCCCTAGTAAAATCCTTAATGATACCAATGGGCTTTAAAGCCAACTTGTTTTCTCTCTGCACACTGAGATCCTTACACAGTGCTCCAGCCGCTCGCTGTCTACAAATCACAGGATGAGTCACTGCAAGCATCAGGAAAAGTCACTGAGTCTTGTTCTTCTCTCTAGTCCTATGTGGCAATCTCTAAAATATGACCTTGGAATTTGTCTGGGTGTAAATAAATGAAATAATAAATGAAAACTAATAAATGAAACTGGACTAGTAATGCTAGTAATGCAAACCAATTTTAGTTCAATTTTCTGCAGTGAAAGAAGCTTTTGAGGTCTGCTGCCCTGAGAAACACTTCAAGGTGAACTGGATTATCTAGTGAAAATGCTTGACTCAAGCAAATAACAAGAAAGGGGAGGAACTAGCTAATTCAGAAGTGAAAACATTTCTTCATATTTCCCATTCCTGCAGTCCAAACTTATTTTCATTCTGTGCCTCTTGCTGTTTCTTCTATCTAAATTTCTTCTTTGATTTTTTTTTTTTTTTAAATTTTTAATTCTCTCCCTTCTTTATACTCATTGTGTTTTCTTTATTTGATTACCGATGGCATCGCTTCAACTGGACAAGGAATAAAAAATTAAGTGTGTGTAAGCGGGCTCAAGGAGGAAAGGCCTTCAAGCAATGAGGCTAATAAATATTCATTTTTATTTGTATTGCATTCAGAATAACAGAAAGGGAAGAGACAAAGAATTCTGCATTTGATGTTTGCCAAGAAAGAAGTGTGCTCTGAGGCATCTCTTGCTGTTAATGAGTGCTTGGTTTTGTCTGTCTTCTTGCATATTGATAATACTTGTAAAAACAATAACCTCTTCTTCATTGTCACTCCAATCCAAACAGCATTTTGCCAAGATGGTTAGTGTAGGTGTTGATCTGGTAGCTTTGGAAATTAGTGAAGTTATCTGCTAGCTTATTTATTGTGATATTTCTATATGAATCCCATAGTTGGCCCAGATTTTATTTCAGGGCTGATGAATGAGTCTGGTTTTCAGCTGCAGAGGTCTCTCTCAGCTTTGGTAGCGTCGGTGGGTTTGAGGTGAGCTCTCTGTGCATGCAGATGTCTTCCGTAAGACATCTAATGAGTTGACTAATTAGCATTTTTTGAGCATCTCCACTGTTGAGATGAATGAAATGGATAAGCTCTCTGAAATATTTCCCTTTGGAGTCAAAAGACTTGCTCCCATAAAGTTTCCTTCAGAGAATTTTCAGATTTGAATTTCAAGCAATGTTTAACTTGTAACAGGCACTTGCAAGCATCTGTACCTGAAAGAGATGGACACCGAGATATGAGCTTACTCCATTAAATTTGCTTTACTCCATTAAATATTTCCATTACCCATTTCTTCCTGAATCATGGAGCTTTGTTCTCCATGGCAGGTTGTTTCTGACCAACCTAATGGCAGCTGTTGAAGACTGGAAGTGGTAACATCCAAATATGCAGCCAGAGCAGAGCTGGCAGGAGGATACTGAGGCCAGAGTTTTAGCCACCCGGGTAAACCATGATTCAGGGAAACCCCCTGTCAGCAGAGGTAACTGGGCTATCCAGCAGCTGTCACAGATAATCAAAGTACATGTGTTTTCATGCTGCCTTGGTACTAGTTTCTTGTTATGGTTAGTTTTTGGGACTTGAGCAAGCAAACAAGATCTGCTCCTGTTATGGCTGTGCAAGAATTCTGCTTTGGCTCATGCAGGTAAGATGACCTGTGATTGTATGCTGGAGAGGAGCCATACAGGGAAACCCTTACACTTTTTTATTCAGACTGTCTTAATAGAAGAACTTAAGCAGCAGGGATAGACTACTTACGTTTTTTAGGATATTGGATAGGAAATGCATAATGAAAAATCTGGCTGTTTATGGACAAGAACTCCCACTGGCCACATTTACCTGAAAACCAGGTACAGTGGAGCTCTGGAGCTTTTTAAGGTGCTGAATGAAGACTGCATTTGATTATAAGAAAGAAAGATGTTAATATGAAAGGATTTTTTTTTTTCTTTATGTAAGCATGGATTATGATGCTTTGAAAAACATGAGACTCAAAGATACTTATTGAGGAGGGTCAAATGTGTAGAATGAGCAGTTGAAGTGACCCAAGCTGTACAATGCTTTTTTGTAGGGTAGGCTCACTAATCAAGAGCTGTTTTAATTGAGGAAGGCTTAGTGAAAATTACTGTAGACTTCCTTGATAGAAATTTTAAGACTAAGTGAAATTGAATTTTTCCTATGTGTAAAAAATATATATATATATATATAGTGGAACTTATGGGCCATTTTATCTCTATATAATATCAAATAAAGATTATATTAATGATTTTTAAGTGGTGAATAATGTGTAGTGCTCACCAAATATTTATAATTGTGTGTGCCTGTGGAATGTAGCCAGGTTAGCCACTACCGTGATCTGATGGTAGTGGTAAGAGTGGAGTCAGTTTGCAAGACTTCTGCCAATATTTGATTATCAATATTAGTCTGTATGATTGACTGACTTTAAAATTCTTTTTCTTTCTCTGACGTATATTTGTATTGTTTTTCAAAAAGAATTAAGCAATTTTCCCTATATCAAGCCCTAAGGAGTGTATGAGTTGTTCAATATTCTGGCAGCCTTCAGAAGACTTTGCTAAAACTGTCTGATAGGGGGCATATGCCCTTTGCTCATTTCTAACAGCATTTTGATGTATTCATTTTGAATTGTAACTCTTTCAGTAATCTGTAGAATACAAAACAAATCTAAAACAAGGAGGTTTATTGTAGTAGGAGCCACTTGGATTAGTCTTTTTTTTACAGGATCTTAACATTTATATATTTGTGTGTACAGTAACACATCTTACATGATGCAAGATGCATCCAAAACAAATCTGGCCCTGCTTGTGGATGTGCTTGATTGGTTTTTTCCCGGGTTCCCAAGCTCAGTCTTCAGATTTGTATTTTTTTTTCCTTTGCAACTCCATTAATCTCTTTGGGTTGTGAGGCCTACAGGTGTTCTCTGCTCAGAAAACTCACCTTTAACTGTGTTTTCTGGTACTTCCTCCATGTTTGCTCTTTGCTCCACGTTAGGCAGTGGAGAAATGAGAATCTCTTACAGTTAATGTCTGTAGCGTGTTCATAATTCTAATTAGTTGAAACAATTCTATGCTAATTGTTCTTGAGGTTATCACATCGACACTTCCGAAAAGGGTACATGATCCATGAAATGGTCCATGTCAGCAGATGGACATTCAGTGCAGGGTGGGAAACAGTGGAACATTTCACAAAGACAGTGTTTAGCATGACTTCCTTCTCTGCATTGCCCAGGGCAAGCCTATGTCTATTCATTGGCTCTGGTGGGAACACAGTCTCACTAGATTAAGCTCTGCTTTTGTAAATACCCCCTCAGCAGTACAGAGCACTTACATTAAATCAATCAGAATCAGTCAGTTGTTCATTGATGAGGTTCTTAAACATTTGCAAGTCAGCTTTCTCCTGTGTCTCTTAGGGGAGTCCTTATGCCCCCATTTCAAGAAGAAACGTTTAGCCGTTTCCTGTGGAGCATTGTGTCATTTTGGCACCTTGCAGCAGTGCGCAAAGCTCATTTGTTAGGAGGCATTTTGGTGATGAAGCAGGAAATATCTCTAGTGAAGGTGTTGGCATTGAAGATGTGAACACACCATTGCTGTTAGATATGCAGGGAGAACTGGTGTCTGAGAGCTAGGATTTAGGGAAAAAAGCAAAAAAATCTGGTGCCTTGGCCAGCTACAGCACTTTTAATTGCTGGTTTTTCTTTTTTCTTTTTCTTTTTCTTTCTTTTTTTTTGTTTGGTTTTTTTTGGGGTTTGGTTTTTTTTTTTTACATCTGAAGGTCGCTTATTAGAATCAATTGGCAGCAATATTTCTCCTCCTTCCCCTGCTTCCCACTGTTCCATGAAGAAAAATGTGGCTCTTAAGGATTGCAGGGAACAGCACAGTCAAGAAAATCCTTTGTATTTTTAAGAAGTGGGATGATGGCTCTTTTGCCCAAAGGTAAAACTCGGTTTGATCAGTAGGGGGCATGGAGAGTGTTTGTGAGCACAACTGCAGGCTAAAAAACATACGTTTTAGTTCGTTCTACACCTTGTTCCAGAGGTCCAGAGGGGAGGTTGAAAGTTAGCTTCAAGTGTGCTGCATTGCTCTTTTCTAAATCTCCCAGCTCTTGGGGGTCTGATTTTTCAGTGAGCAGTGGGCAGTGCTAGGATGAAACACCTATCCTTTTGTGAGTAACGATGCCATGTGCTTTAAAAGAAAGATTCCTATCATTATACCCATATCCAGATGTTATTCAGACACTTTAGCTTAGTAGCCTGGAGTCCTGCAGCTCAGCCTGTGGTCTCAGGGGAGGCCAGCGCTTTCGGAGGAGGACTTGCACCCTCTCTTACCCTCCTGCTCTCTTCTCCAGCATTCTTTTGTACTCCTAATATTTGAATTGCTGTTACCCCCAAACAGAGGCTTGTAAGAAAGGATTTTGGCACAAGAGGCTTCTGGCATATTATTTCCTCCTTTGTTCTCCCCAAAGGATGGGATCCCTTAATCTCCTGATTGATTTGGAGCCAGCCTCCCTGCTGCTGAGGGAGGGATGTGAAGCTTTTCTGCCATCATCCTTTTCAGATACACTGCTGGAATGTGCCACTAATCACCAGGAAGAATTTCCCCTTCCTGCTGGCTGTTGCTCAATGCTCTTTGGTTTGCTCTGGGTTGTGCTTCTGGCTGGTATCATTGAGGCCTTCAAATTGGAGCTGTTCCTCTATTTCCTTTTGTCTGGAGACAGTTTTGGAAATAATCCTGTTCTGCCTTGCCTCCGTTATCTTGGTAAGGCCACTGGCATGGCCTGTAGTCTGTCTCCAATTTGCTTGCATCCAGAGCTCCTGATTCTTCCCTTAGTTCTAAAACCACCTGAACCACATGGTGCAAAGTGAGGGGTCACTGGAAGGTTCTGTACCTTCTTTTGCTTTGCCGTTGGACATTGATGAAATGTCATCACATGTGGCTTCCTGAAGATGTCAGTTCCCGACCCTGGGACAGTAGTTGTTGTATTTGTTCTCACTTCCTTTTTTATAGCCGAAAATCTGAGTTCCCAAGTTTACTCTCTCTCTATAGGAATGCAGCAAAGTTGTTGTAGACATTAATTTCTGTCACAAATACTCTGTGCATTCCTTCAGGTTTGCATTAGGAACTCAAGAGGAGAAATAACTCAGGGTTTCTCATAAAAGGCTAATACACCGCAACCAGGTCGCTGACTTTTACCCATCTGTGCCTTTGTCCTTGGAAGAAGTGTCACCTTCTATACATGACTGCTGGCCCCAGGAAGCCTAGGCTGGGATTGTAAGCACTTTTTTTAAGGTCAATATAATGAGCTCAAATCAAATCAAGTCAAAGTGCTCAAATCAGTTTTGGGAGTTTTTTTTAAGATACAAATTAATCCGAAATGCTGGTCTGCTGACTCCAGGCACTACCTGTGATGTCATGTAGGCATGAATGGTGATCTGGGGAGCTGGCAGAGATGTGGTTCCTCACTCTTTCTCCAATGAGCCTCGTCACCTTCGAGGAAATGCACCATCAAAGCATCTGTCCAGTTTGTGGGGGTTTACCCAGAATGCTCCTAGGGATTATTACAAATATGTGCTCATAATTTCACAATGGTTGCAGTGGTAAAACCAATTTTTGTCCAAATAAATGCTTCTGTGTGTAGTGTTGCACATGAATGTTATTAGGTGAGCAGCTACGTTAAAGTCAGTCAAGTTCAAATTTATCACATTATAGCTGCTTGCAGTACCAAAGGATGATAATGAATTTTCAGTTGCTTGTAAATGATGAAACGAAACAGTAATCTGAAGTTTTTCTTCTTTCCTCTGTATTTTATTTCAAGGAATAGGATCATTTCAATTGCAATAGAATTTGCTTACTGTAACTAGTATTAAATGAAACTAACTAACATCATGTACTCCGTACTATAAAAACCTTTCGACATGGTTTCATTAGTGCCTCATAATCAGTAAAATTTGCTATTTACTTGAGTGTGGGAACCAGAGTTTCCTTCTATTTGGCAGAGTTTATTAAAATCTGAAGACTTTCAGGACCTTTATAAATTAAGGGTGTGTGCAGGGAATTTGTACAAAGATGTTATGTTATTAACTACTAATAAAACTTAATTAGTTACTTAATTACCTGCTAATAAAACTTTTGGCTCTCCAAACTGTGATTTGTCAGTGGTGGTCATTTTGCGTGGGGCTTCAGGGTTCAGCTATAGCGAGACGTTTCAATGACGAGTATAAAATTGTGGCACATTATGGAAAGCCTTGAAGTGTCCTCACATCTTCTAAGCTGACCAGGGGTTTTGTGGCACCCTTCAGTGAAGCACAGATTGTTTCTTATACAGCCTTGCTGAGAAGTGGAACTCAGTGTATCACATGTGCTTTTAGCATTGTGTAAGATGACCTGAGATTTCAGTTAAATGTTTGGTGTAATTCCGTGGTAGTCAGTGATCAATGGCAAAGACCCTCAGCAGACCATTGACCCAAAGGTTTGGGACTTAGTGATCTGAAAGCTGCTGTGCAGAACACAGCCTTGTTCAGAATAAATGTCAGGAGTGCATACTGTGATAAAGGAACAGAAGATATTGCCTAGAACATCATGTAACTCTTCAGAGTTTTTCTTTACTTATTTGTGCTGTGAATGTGCACTTCAATTCCTGTCCACTGTTGAGAATAAAAAATTGCTTGAGGAAGGTCTTGAGTGCAATTTTATTTCTCAGCTTTGGAATTTGTGAAGCCTGTATATTTAAATAAGAAATTGTGTTTCATAAAGGTATATGGTTACTATGTATAGGCAAATTTTGTGTGATTTCCTGTCCTGTGCTTGGCTTGATTTTTGTGTGTTAAACGTGCAGCTCTTCTTATTTTAGTATCCATTCAGAAAGAAAACTCTTTGAATTGAGAATTTCCATCTTTTGGGGGAGCCCAAGAAACTTACGTAAAATTGTTGTCAACATTGCTTTCTAGGATTTGCAGAGAAGTCTGTTGTTTAACCTAACTCAAATTTAAACAAGTTCTTCCCGACAGATTTCTAACAGGAAATGTTGGATCGCTGTGTCACAGCAGCTGTCAGATGCCCTGTAAAGATAGTTACCCCCATATACTTGGTTGACCCTGTAAATAAAATTCAGATACACCTTTGAAATAATTGTCCACACTATAGTTAACATTTTCTCTGGTAAAATGTAATGGTTTTGCCAGGTGCAGGTCAGGGGAGGAAGCAATAAGGGGGGTAATGGGGAGAATGGAATTGATTATAGCTGGTATAAATTTCAGATGATGTTAAATATCAGCTCTTTGCACAGGGAAACCAGTGATTAAAGACCTGGATAGTTCTACACAATTGACTTATACTCTGGAGTAGTGTTCTCCAAATTACAAAACCAATCAAGCACCCTAATTGCCTTCATTCAAAACCAGTCACCAATTTGATTCTGTTACCAGCCAAATAAGACAGCATAAATCAGGCAATGTGAGTGTCAGGAATGCATGATTGGGACCCAGACAGATCTTATGTAAAACTAACAATAGTGTATTAAATCCACGGCCAGGGGAGACCTGCTATTCTCACTTCAGAGCAGCATCTCCTTTCGGCTTTCTGTGACGTGGTAAGTGTAGGACTCAAAAGCTCCAGCTCTGAATGCTGACCCCAGCTACGATGGTGTGGCTTTACAATGGCTGTGGTGTAAGCGAGGCCTGAACAGGGCCTTTACTTTGTAGTGTCTGCTTTTATTAGGATTTTTTTGTAAAAGGCTGTAATGGGATTTACTTTGCTTCCATTGAATCAAACTGTTACTGACATTAGTGAGAGCAAGTTCAGACCCCAGTCAGCTTTTCACTGTTGTTGTAAAAGCATTTATTGGTTTCTTTTAGTGGAGTGGAGTGAATTCATTTTTGTCTTCAGCATGCATTCTTTTTGTCTGCTTTTGTGTGCATATTCTATTTTTTGGGGGAAAAAATTTCCTTATTTGAAAATCTCACCCTATTTCTGCATACTTGTCACCCAATAGTATAAATGGGAAAATGGAGCTCTGTGATAACTTTTGGATCTTAAACACACTGAATGACTTAGAGAAACACTTAAAGATTGCACTGTGCATAAGGAGTCTTAGTCTTTCCTTGGAAGGAGGGATCAACTGCTCTATAGGTGTTGGTAGGACAGAATACCCATTAAAAATTCTCCAAGTCCAATTTGACTGTCAGTTTAGGAGGTGCAGTCACAGAAAGGCAGTGAACGTTCTTGTTGGTCAAACAACAGTAGTTAAAAGCAAATAGTTTAAATAGATGCTTGAAGCAGAAAAAGAATATGTCTGCTACTGATGGGGCCATATAAGAAGTCTTGTAACAAATTTTGACCATTATACACAGGAATCTAATGTGAAGCATAAAAATGGAATTGTTCAATATAAAGAAAAAGGGGAAATTTTAAAAAATTTAGAAAACGTCCGTATCTTTCAAATGTGAACAAGAGCGCAGTGCAGAAAACTGACAAAATGGCAGAATAAACCTGGAAAGGAGGTATAGAACATTTCACTGATACGTGAAAAACTAGGAATGCCATGCTGAAGACTTGACCTGTCTCTCTAATTCTGCCAGTAATAAAATAATATGAACATTTAATTTCTGACAAAATATAAAGGCATTCCATAAAAATAAAGTACTACTTTTTGCAGAAAATGTTGAACCTGTGATACTTCTACAGGAGAAAACACATTGTGGTTATTGTGACCAGTACCTTCTGCCTTTGCAAAGATTTAAATGCAAAAAGAATTCATTCTTAGGTTTCAATATGTAAATGCATCTTAAAAAAAATCCTCTGCTGATGAATAGCATTACTTAGCTTTTCAGTGTGTAATACTGTTTCTTTTCTGAGTTCTCTAATAGATTACCTCTAAACTGGTCAACAGGATGCCAGATTCTAAAACAATGGCAAAGATTTACTGTAAATGTCTGAAAAAATATATTTCCTGTTGCTGAATGCTTTTTGAAATAGCTGGAAGATACACACTTTGACTTCCTTTGGCTGTTAAGCTGAGGTAAAATGCACTGTTCTAAAATAGTGAAGAACCGAAGACACAAGAAGACTTGCAACCAGTTTCAAGTAAGCAAACATTTTCATAACCTGTGAATTCTGGTCAGTTTTGTGAAATTGTTGTGTTCAGTTCATGGGTTCATATCTGGAGGTATGTAATTTCTGAGCTTGGACAGGGGAGAGAAATAGAGTAGCATACCTGTGTTGGACATGATTGCATATGCAGGACTTGGAGCAGGAGGAAGGAAGCTGGCTACAAGGAAGTAATGCATGACTTGGTAGAGAAGTCAAAGGAAGGCCAATAAGGACATTTTTTAAGAAGGTCTGACCTAAGCAAAGACAACACTTCAGACTGTTTGGAAAAACAGAAGACTTTCTTGGCTGTCTGTGCAGTCCTTTCTCAGGCTTGTGGGCCTGCCTGTTGGCCACCAAAGAGATGAACTGCGAAAAGGATGATTAAAACTATGAGGAGGAGATAAGCTCATACTGTTAGAGGATGAGCAGGAGGGAAGTAGGCCCACTGAACCTGGTGGTGATTGGAGAATGTGCAGACAAGTGAAGTGCTACTTCTGTAAAGAAACATAGAGCTGCTGGGCTGAAAGTGAGCTGAGGAAGGCAGGGAAGGAAACTGCAGCCTCTTCTCCCAAGAGTATGGTGAGTGCCTGCTCATAAAACCCCTAGGTTGGGGTTGGCTCTGCTCAAATGCAAGTATTTCATTCACTCCTGCAAGTTTCTCATCCAAAACCCAAAATGTACTGATCTAATGGGAGACCCTGGAAAAGAGCAGTGGAGCCTGATGAGCATGAAGAAGCCCTTCCCCCACCAGTCCTCCCCCTTCATGTGCTGAGGGGAGTGTGGAGAATTTCTTCTGAAAAGTGGTATTGTAAGCTGGACAGAGGAAGGAATTGAGTGCTTCTCTGCATGAAATCTAATTGCATAGTAAATACTTGATCTTTCTCTTTTCACTTGTCCCCTTTCTGCTATTTTCTCTTCCCATATCCTGATTTTCATTCCTTCATAGTCTCTCACTTCTCTTCCATTCTGAGATTTCATCTGTCATTTCATCATTACTATCTTCTTTTGCTCAAATTTTGCAAACATTTAAATCTTTTTGCTAAATGCACCAGTGCTGTAGTCTCTTCACCTTTCTCCTCTAAATGACCACATTCTGGACTGGTCCACATTCTCCATCTAGCCATGCAGAGGCAATTCCTTCCCTCTCCACATCCCCAGACGTGTAGAGCACTCAAGTCTTATGTGGGGTTGGAAGAAAAAAGCCATAGGTGCATATATCTATTTCCTTCTTGCAGCAGGCAGCCAATTCTGTGGAAGCAACATTGACACGAACAAGACTGTGTCCTGTCAAACCCTGAGATGGTCTCAACCTACTTCTCTTTTTAGAGGAACAAACATATGCAACGTATTGATTTTTCATACTCCTCAGAAAAATCCCTGTGTTTTTATGGAGAGTGGCCTGAAAGATCTGGTTTTGCAGGATGCGAACAAAGAATCCCAGATTTCAGTCTGCAGGCAGATGGACCTTTAAACAAAACTCCGCACAGCAGGGACATCTGTTACAATTTGTGATCCACAAACTTTAAGGGTACTCAAAATTCAGCTATGGGGCTCAATCCTTAGCTAGACCCAGCAGGAGAAGTAAAAAGCGAAGTCTGTGTGCTGTGAGATTTGCTGAGAGCTGAAATAGTTCCTGCAGCAAACTGGAACTATGTGATTTTAACCTCATGTCTGCTGGAGCATTGTTTGGACATCTTTCCTTCCACTTCTTTATCCTGGAAGATCTGACTAAGGAGTTGGGGACAGTGGCAAGCAGCTTGGTGGAGCCATTAGAGGGGTACTGTACATTAGGATGATATTGCTAGAAATAAGTCCTTCCTGAAACTGTGCCAATGGCAGATTTTCATTCACCTGGTGGAAGCAAGAGCCAACCCAGTTGTTTGAATTTGCATTTAATACTTTCTACGTCTTCTGTTGGGAGTTAAAGGGTACCAAATAATTTTTGTCACTGGTGTTGAGTGTCGGAGACTGTAGAATTGTTTCTGCCCTGCTTTAAAAAAGGCTTGTTAGGTGGTGAATGATCTGCGTTTAGGAAGAAGCAATAATTTTCTATTAAGTACCAGGAAATAATTTATTCCATACATCTTTTTTTTTACAGTTTCAGGGTTTTCTGGAAAAATTATATGACATGTCATTGCAGTGGTAATTTCTGATGGCACTGCTAGCATTTCTACAGACATTACACGAGGTTTTAAAATGTTAATTACTAGTTTGGGTTTTTTTTCCCATGAATGGTTAGTAATAAGGGTCATTTAAGACAGGGCTTAAGTACTTTGCCTTATTTGTCACTCATTAAATGTGTATGCTTTCTTCAACTTAATTCTTTTGGCAAGTACTCCTTCAACTGTATTCCTTGCAAACATTAAGTAAGGAATTCAAGGAGCTTTGCTTAGATGCTCACAGTGTGTTTTACTTGGACAGATAGGACAAACAGAAAATTCATAGGACTGTGTGGCTGGCACACCACATGCTATATTTTAAAAGAATTCTATCTTTAGCCTCCCTGTTCCTGATGCTTTTAGGCATGAATTAGTATTATGTTTATAGAAGTTCTGAACTAGTATCTGTGAATATTTAAAAAAAAATAAATCCAGAAGGTGCAAACTTATAGGCAAGCAGAGCCAAAGCAATTTCTATTTCTTCTTTTGGCGAATATTTAGGAGAAATATTTAGATATTTTAAGTTCTGCTTGACAAGTTTCCCTTAATATCTCAGGCTCTTCTATCCCTAATTGCTGGTGTCACAGCTTTTCCACAGTTGTGCTCATGCCAGCAATGGCTTGGAAAAGCCGTCTGTAATCTAAAACTTTATTTTGAAATTCATTTCACAGGGTATACCTGGCAAGAAGTCAAAGTGCTTCATTGTGTGATCTTTTCACTTTCTGCACTACACAACATGGCTATAGCTCTGCTAGCTGTTTTTTCAGGGGTTGGCTCTCCCCACCTCCCAGATCTGTCTCCACATGATCTGACCTTTCTCATTCCGGGGTAGAAATGTGGAAATACAGTGTGAATATTAATTTAGCAACTGAACTGTGTTCTCCAGCAACAACCTTCTCTCTTAGATACAGTAGGGAAAAAAATTGATTCAGTGTCTGCTGGTGTCAGACTGATACTTCATTGAACCCCTTCAGAAGAAAAAGTAAAAAATTAGGTCTTCTAATTAGCTCCTTGTATTTCTTCCTAGTTTGGGGTAACATTAAAAGCTTGTGTTTTGTTGATAACACATCCAGAATGACTTGGCCCTTTTCTGACCTTTAGGGAATATTCAGTAGAAGAAACTCACTGTTTTTCACAGTGGCCTATAATGTTTTTCTCTATTGAATAGTTAGTATTAGGTGGAGTGTACCGTGATTGTGCAGCTCTCAGTATTACCTAATGTTATTTGTAGATATTATTAAGCAAGTATAGTGTTTCTTTCTTTGCATAACAAAGTCTGTGTGGAAGTGTTCCCAGCTGGTTTTCTGCCATTTTCAAAAGTTCATCCATGTTTAGTCATCTGTAGATGTTTTTTCAGATTATGGATACTTGAAAACAAATGCATGTTGCTCTTTGTAGACTTTGAATTGTACTGGTAAGAGGGAAAAACCTGGATTGTGCATTCAGTGGGAAAGTTGTCAATTACTAAGTGGAAAGAGGGCTACCCTTGGGGCTTTCCATTTGCCAAATTGCCATAAGAAATCTTTTGCTTAGAAAATACTAAACTCATATAAGATGCTAACAGAGTGTGCTTACAAGAACATGTTTGAGTGTAAGTATCTTTCTCTTTGAAAAATTCTCTTTGAAACCCTTTTCATGTTGCTGCTGCTCAGTTTGGGACTTTAGAACAAATTCTCATTTCCTAGCTAACATCTGTGATCAGTGCAACTGGGACATGCTTATGACTGTTTTGCTTTATTTTTAATAATTATGTTTAATACAAATAACAATAATTTATTATTATTAAAATGCGAAGTCTACCTTAGGGAAACTACTCTTCAATCTAAACATTCAACTTTTAGTAGTAAAAAAAAAGTCCACTTTCTCCCTTAAGTATATTATAAATTCATGGATATCAATCTCAGCATAACTCAGTGAACTCTGAAGAGTAAAAAAAGATAAGTAAAAACCAGTAAAGTTTATATCAGCTCTTAAAATCAGTGGAGATGCCTGTGCTTCTTTTTGGAAGCAATTAATAATAGGAAATTTCTTCAGGTCAGGCATTTGGCTACTGAAGCTTTGTTGGCCATTATAAACCTCAAATTCTTTTATTGCCCATTTAGTCTTGTACTTTAAATTGTTGTTTGTTTCCTGAGAGTCAGATTATGAGGGTACAAATTATCAGGTGAGGATTCTTCATATATATAAACTGCTAGCAATGTCTAAATAGAGAGAAGTGAAAGAAGTTTCACAAGAAGTGTGTGGAAATCAGAGAGGAATGGAAGAGTCATGAGGATAATGAAGTGGATACCCAACATTTTAGGGAATAGTCTGAAGCTGGTGATAATGGAAAATCTAGATGCTAGTTGCTTACTTTGTCTGCACATTCTTGAACTTTTAAAGTCAAATTTTAAGTGTCCAAATACAGATTACACAACCAGTTCTTTCTGTTCTGTCATCCTTTTTCATGCAAAAATGTAGATTTTTTTGAAAGGTGTACAGTCAGTGGCTCACCGTCTGAAAAATTTAGCCCTAATAGAAAGTCAATAGAAGTAGGAATAATGCTTGTGAAGAATACTGAAGGAAGAAGCAAGACAGTGAAATATTTCAATCGTTTGTTCCTGTTGTTGAGTCTTCTGTTTCCAGACCTCAGCTACACCAATACTTCCTCCAGGAAGTAAGACACATAATGAATGTGTGTGTTTTTTCCAAAAATGAGTTAATTAGAAGAAGAAGGTCAATAGGGTGCCTTGCAATTTGCAACCCCAGTACCACAGAGGTAGCATTCTGCCAAGCACCTACAAACACTATTGACTTCTGTTAAGTTCAGAAATTTTGCATCATAGCTGAATTGATTGACTTATTTATTTTTAAGTAAGGAAAAGCACAAGGGAGGGAAATGCATAATCTGACACTATGTTTTAGAGATTAGCTTAGAGGAATTCTCTTGCAAAGATCAAATAGGGCCATATGCACCCTCTGGTTTTGATTGCTGTATCACAGTGATCGATGCAGCAAGGCCGTATCAGACCATTAAACATCTCTTGTTCCGTGAGCCATTGCTAAATGCTTCAGAACAAGGTGCAAGATATACTATGCATAATAAGAGTAGAATATCCTGCCCAGAGAGTATTAATCTTTCTAGTCTTCTTGTACAGCCTATATCATGAAAATTTATATCCTTTTAAAATAAACAACGAAGTCCCCCTGTTTCCTATCTAAGCCTCTATCTTTTTGTTCTTGCAAAGAAATAAAGTTTTTATCTTCAGCACAGGATCAATTCCATTAGATATTTAAGTCTTTCAAATGAAAATCTCTCATATGATTCCAGTACTGTAGCAAATCCTCTGAGCTCCTGTAGATTCTTCTGTGCTTACAGCTCTGTATATGCTTGTGGTTCTTGTTGCACTGGGACCTTGGCATCTAGAACAAAACTGACATCCAGGATCTGAAGGACACTTCCTGAAGTTATCAGATGTTTGCAGATGAATGGTTATCAGAATCTCGTCAAACTGTATGACTGATGTTAAAGGGACAGATAAACACTATATCTTCTGCTTCATCTAACAAATTTGTTATTCTTTGATCTGGTAGATGTGATCCATGAAATTGAATAATTTCTTAAAATTTCTTACCGTATCTGAATTCTATTGTTTTTATCGCACCTATATTCCTGCATATTTTTTCTTGAATTTGAGGATATAAGAAATTATTTATATTTTTGGAGTAAAATGTTCTTATTAAAAATAAGTAAAAATGTTTTTTAGTTAACTAATTAAATTGTTTTGCATTAATTAATATTTTCTCTACAGAGTTCGTCATGAATTATGATGTTTCTGACTTAAATCAGAATTTTAGGCAGCAGCAAAAAACCCCCCTTTGTATGTTCTACCAGTTCAATCTATCTAAGTTAACAATTCCTATTAGAAAAGTCTATGTAGAAAATATGCATTTTTATGTGCTTGGTCTAAGTAAAAGAGAGCTGTAAAAAAGGTGGGTAACCTCAAATCATGGTGTCACTAGCATCTATTCAGCATCTATTTAATTATTTTATTTTTTTTGTTGTTAACAGGTTGACAATGCCATCAAATATTCCAACAGTTTATGTCTGACTATTCCATTGTGCAGCAGTATCTGCAAATAATTTGGGTATAATGACAATATACAGCAGATATTTCTAAAATTACAGGAGATAGGGACATAAATATATTTGGATTTTAGAATAAACAATGCAGTTTTTCTTCAATATTTAAGCTGCTGACTGTAATGTTTTCTTTTTTTCTGTGTCTTTCTGCAGTCACATTACATAAAATCTCAGCAGCAAACAGTTAGAAAAATGAAAATTACCTCCTAAATAAGTGTTTTTATATATTTCTTAAAAATATAGAATTTAAAAAGAATGTTCAAAATGTTGGAACAAGGTGTTTTTAATCTCAATATTTTCCCCTCATGGAATATAGACACAGATGTATAAATGTAAATATACATAGATGAATGAGATGAAGCAAAGCTATATTATTATGATTCAGCTCCTCAAATTTACTCTCCTCATCTTTGCTTTTGTATGACTTTAACTTTCTTAAATCCACCTAATTCATGGTCCTGTTTTTAGCTTCCTTAAAAAATTAGTCTGCCGTGAGATTTAAACAAAATGGAAACATCATCTGTATTGTTCTGCCAGCGTTGTTCTTTATTCCACTTAATTATACTTACGCGTATGTATGTGAATTACTAGAGGCTTTTTGATGTTTTTTGTTGTGGTAGTTCCCAATCATACAAGCTTTCATACTTACTATATACCTGAAAATTTACCAAAAATTTGATTCAGTGATTAATTCAGGACATTACTGTTAAATTTGAACAGACAAAAGATGCCACACATTCTCCCAAAGGGTGCAAAAGAGGAAGCATTAAATTCTCTGTTACAGAGACCAGGAAAGAGCTATGCAATGTTTCAGTCATATAAGAAGCCTGATTCAGAGGTAATGGTGATTTTTGGTCTTCCAAATAATAATTTTCCTCATTAGGCAAAAAACCATCTTTTTATTCCAGATATAGTAGATAAGATTCCCTTCATTTACATCTATACCAGTTAATTCTCTGTTGTCATGTCTGTGTAACAACTCACTAGATACTGAAAGTTGCACTTAAATAATCATGAAGCTACTTGTAGGTGATAGGAATTTTTAAAATACATTATTTGTTCAGTTTAAAGTATATCTACAAAAATATCTCTTGGCAGTCTTCAAAAATATTCCCACGAGTCATTCTGAACTCTTCGGGCAGAATAGGATAACTAATGTTGTAAGCCTCTGTACAAATCTTGGTATTATTACTGTTTTTTCCTGTTTCTGCTATAAGGTCATGACACCCATACACGTCAGGAAACGCAAGGTATGACTGAATATACTATATGGGAAATTTTCCTGAAGTGTATATTCTAAGCACAGAGCCGCAGAGACTATCTACTGACATAGAAACATGAGATTCAAAATACGCCTTTTAAAGGAATTTCTAGGGTATTAATTTTCTGCTAATTCTCTAGCATTTTTAGACCAGTGTCCTTACAGAATAGTAAGAAATTCTACCCATCCTCAGGCTTTGGAAATACAGTCATCAACTCTAGAAAGGCTTTGACTTGAGAAGGAGAGGGTTTAAACCCACTGGGAACAACATGACAGGATAGTGTCTCTTTATCCTCAGAGCCTTCTTCTCTGGTTTCTGGTCATCTTCTCTCTTGTCCTCACTCTCTGTTCTTCATTTCTCATCTGGTTCTTGCAGCCTGGTCATGACTGCTGTACTTATATTTTAAAATCTGGATTTTAAGATTTTAACAGACATTTGGGGATATGAAAGGGGGCTCTGGTTACAGCAGGCAGAAACACAAAAGAAGAAGTTTCCATCATCGTGTTTGCCTGTCAAGTTTATGATGTTGAAATTCAATAGGAGGGATCTGAATCGTCTTCATCCCATTGGGCACAAGGGCAAAAAAACCCCTTAGGCTGAGTTGCACTGAGTTATTCCCCTAGCTGTCAGGGTTTCCTAAGTGAAGAAGTACAGCCCTACTTGCCAAGCTCTGAGGAGCTTCAGCTGGATTTCCTCTCTTGAGGTTCAATGACTTCTCTTATTTGAGCACCCTCCAACAGGATTCAAAAGATCTCTGCTTTCCACTTAGAGCCCCTCAATGTGTAATGTGTTTGGCTTATTTTTTTCTCAGCAGTGTAATTTCATGAAAACTGAAACTATTTTCAGACCTGCCTGAGTTTTCCTTACTGTAGTAACCTTTCTAAAATTTAAGTAGTTGGAATTTTGTTGTTGTTATTTTGGCTTATCAATTCATACAGTATAAAATGCCAATCTGAAACACTTGTGGCTTGGCCAAAATGCAAGTCAGCCCATAAAACTCATGATCTTTAGCTGGTAAGAATAAAAGGAGTGGTTTATAGTTTGAAGGAAAAGTGCTGTTATGGGGAGGTTGCTTGTTTGCATTCACATTGATCCTTGATAGTAAAAGTGTTTTAATATATTTAGAAACATTTGACTGCTATTATCTTTATGTACGGTAGACAGTGACACATGAGAGAACTGTGTCTAAGTCAAGAAATAGTTTTGACAAAGTTTTGTCAGGGATCTGTTTTCTTATATTCATGGTTTACTTTGAGGTCATGAGTAATCCCGTTGTTTCGAATGGGACTGCTGCAAAGCCAGAGAAGCTTTGCATGGTCAGACATCAGCATGTGTGCCTCATGTGTACCTCATGCTGCTTGACTCCTTCACTTAAGAGATTCACTAAGTGTTTCATTAACTTAATAGTATTTTTGTTTGTTTGTTCATGCCTGTGTCGCCTTCATACTAGTTTACACTACAGGACTGCCAATAATATGAAGAATTATGTGGATTTTAATAGCATTTCATTGTTTTTTTGGTTTTTTTTTGTCCAGGGAAATAAAAGCAAAACTAAGCAAAATCTCATAAGCTCTGATGCCTTAGAATACTATCTCTTAGGTACTTCTATTATCTTTTATATTGGGAATTTTAATGTCATTTTTCATTGAGATTTACTTATTTTTTAATGGAATCTGTAACCTTGTATTGATGTATCCTGGAAAACCAGTTCTTGTTACACTGAATTCAAGCAGCTTATAGTCAACTTCCCAGTTATAATTTGCTCATCCCTTTTAATAACTTAATAATCTCTCTTTTTGCCAGCATGAGTGCCCAAAGCTGAAGGGAAGAAAAGCAGCTTTTCTAGACAACTCTGTAGCCCTGTGTGCTTGTTCCTCTGTTCTGTATTTGATACTCAACAGATATCTGAGGCAGATGAAACTGATCTGGAGTATGCTGAGAGCTGGTCTCGAAAATGTCTTGCTTCTTATTTTGTTTTTCTCTTTGTAGTTCATTCTGCTTTCTCTTTAACTTTTTGTCCATCCTACTTGAAGTCATGGAATTGTTAGACTGACTATTACATTTCTAATGGATCAGTTGAGTACTGAAAAAGACAGAGGATATTAGCCTTTTTTTCACATTCAAATCTGTCATATACAATATATGTGGTTCTATGAATAATTCATCTGAGTGAAAGACCCGAGTATGATTTCACTGAGTAAGAAATAGCTTTTCATTTCTGGATTTCCTGGCTATCCAGTTTGCTCCTTGTTTTTTAAAATGTTCATTGAACATTTTCAGCCCAACTAAGACCTTTGGCAAATCCTGACTCCAGCAGCAAAATTCATATTGGGTTTTCATTTTAATTAAAAGAGATGATTTTGTCTGATCTATTTATCTGCCTTTTGCTTCATCCTCCTGTGTTCCCTTGGTTGGATCTTTAGGGCTGTGTTGTCTGTAATGTCCCTCAAGTGATCAGATGTGTTGGTGCTTAACAGATAATGAGAGTTCAGGCGTGATACTGAAAAGGGAGCTATAATTTTCTCTATATTACTTAATTCCATAAAAAATGGTGCTGAGCTTCAGATTGTTGTGCTGGAAATTGTAACTCCATGGTCAGAGAAAGCAAGCTCTTTTATTGTCAAGGGAGCAGGAGTCTGTTTACCAATCAGCAGTAAAACAATTTATGGGAGGAGTATTTGTTTCTCCAGCAGAAAATAAAAACTGTTTGCAAGGTATTGTAGCTAATGACAGGATGGATAAATCATGTACCTGCAGAACTCCTGGTATACAATAGATATAACATTGTGGGAAAGAAATTATAGCTTTGATAAATGTCCTAATCCCACAGTGAGGTTTACAAAAGCATGCAAGCCCATCCACAGGAGTTAGCTGGAGAGTGGTACATTGGTTAGTTTTGTAGGATTTATAGAATTCTTCCCAGTGGCCAAATGTGTTTCATAACTGCACTGCATTCAGTAAAGTAAGCATTTTGTGCACATGAAGGTTTGTAATATGCATGCGATGTTGGAATCAACACTTGCCCTAGTGCCGCCAAGGAAAGAAATTTGACTTTTTATCATTTGGTAGAACTGTAGAAGTGATGTTGTGCCACAGACATTTTTCAGTTTTTCATAAGTATCCCTCTTCTCTGGTATCTCAGTCTGGATTGCATTCACTGGTTAATGTTTCAGATTTGCTTAAATTGTCAGCCAGCTGTTACTCTTGGGATTGTCTAAAAAAAGTTGTGTATTGCAGATCTAGTGTGAGGAAAATAATTTTGTATCCAAGACAGTGGTTGATTTATTGTTCAGGGAGTAATTCAATATATATGTAGTAAACAGATACATCAGAAAAACGTTAAGATCCCGCAGAACATAGTGAAACATACCTTTGGGTACTGTAAAAGGGGAAGGAATTCAAGTGTTAATGAAATAATTACTTTTCTCCTCGAACTATCAAAAAATAATGAGTTTCACAAAAGATGTTAGCTGCCTGTAAAAAGTCCCAACTTGGCACACAGGTAAATGCTAAAATCAGTCATTAATCTGTAAAGCTCCTGAACTTGTGTTTCAGTTAGTGTTACACAGGAAAATAAGATGTGGGTACAAGTGGTTTGTTGGCTTACAGCAGAATTGATACAAGAGCCCTCTGTACTTGGGAATGTGATCCTAAGGAAATGCACTTCTAACAATTAATTTTGCTTTTTTCAATTTTTGAAGCACCCCGTTTTGTTCTCTGTTTTACCATGGGAACGCTGTAAGTCCGAAATACTGCTGTGTATTTTGCAGAAAATTCTCTTAAGAGTGGGAATGGGTACATATAAGAGAGGGATTCTTAGATCTTGTAAAACTACTGCTCTGGAGATCTGTCAGTTTCAGAGACTTATTATGATATGTTTTGTATGTAATCAGCAAATTTCCTAAATAATAGTGTTTACCATTAGACTTTCTTATCTAGAACAAATTCTTTGCCTCTGTGACTTGTGTGCTAAACAGCTGCTGGTGGAAGAACATCCTTCTCTCCAGTCACTCTGTACAAATGCACTATGCACAGAGCTGTATATGCATTCATAGGAGTGTTGCATTAAGTGGTTTATTTTATATGGGTGACTTTAGAAATCAGAAGTATGCAGGTTATCTGTGATAGGGTCCTAGCCAGTGCTATCTTACCAGAATTTAATAGAAACGCTCAGTTCATGCTCATCTTGGCTTAACATAATGCTCCACTACTTTAAATTGGAACCGCGATATTGTAAAAAATGCTGGAGTAAATTTAACAGATGCCAGTGTGATTTATTTTCAGAAAATAATTACTTAATGACCTACCATTACAAGGTCATGTTCAGTGTCCTTCTGAGGTTGTTATGATTTAAATTTGTCACAATAGATTGACTAAATAATATTCTGAACAGAAGAAACTTTGACACGGCCTTACTTGGAGTCAAGATATTCACTCTGTTTAAACATAAATCAAAGGTTTAAACTAGACCAAAAAGAATCTCGTTTAGCAAAAATACATTTTAATCCCAGGTTACTTTTTACAAAGAATACAACAAAGCTAAACAAATTTAAAATATATGCTTTGGAAAGACTCCTTTCGATTTTCCTTTCTGTGGAAGGAAGACATACAAATGAGTGGTCCAGAAGCATGAATGTCCCCATTCCCTATGCCTGGCCAGTACATGGGTAACAAAACCATTACAAGTGTCTCTTACCCATGCAAAATTCCTATTCTTTTTCTGGAGAAATTAGTTTGAAATACAGGAGCCTTTCTTGAGACTTTTACCTGGCCTTTGCACTGACTTTACCTGCTGAGAACTGGTGGTGTTAGTGCTTTTGGAGAGGTGTGTGTGTGCAGAAGTTGACTGAAACCCAGTGGTCCCTTCGTTAGAGAACCACCAGGTAAACAGCAACTTTTTTTGTGTGTCCCACACAGGTTGCCAAGAGGTTTTAAGGCTTTTGTCTGGATTACCACTGGCCCATCTCCTATTACTAATTCTTTGCCCCTGGTGTGGATGATAAGATGGCAGAAAATCAGCCTCTTCATGGCCTCTTCCTCAAGCTGTTAATGCCTTCATTTTTTTAGTTCTCTGCTCACTCTCTTGTAACTACAAGAGCAATGTTTCATACTTTGCCCAGGAAAAAAAATGCTCTTGGGATTCAAGTAACAGTTAAAAGTACAACATGAATTACAGTGTTGTCACTGGAAATGACAGCAATTCTAACCAGAAAGTGTGAAAGCCATATATATTTTGTTTTCAAGGCATAATAACTCTGGGGGAAAATAATGAATGGCAAACTCTTTTTCTGGAATACATTCCTTGAGTTATTTGAGACCTCTCCTAAAAAGTCTCTCAACTTAGCATTCCAACTGGGCCCCAGCTCTAAGTATTCCAGCTGTGCAGACCTAGGTCCCCTTCACCTGGTTGGCGGGACGCCTGCCTGCCAAGCAAGGCTATCCCATGGAGAGCATTCCTCTCTCGCTTACTGGGAGGGGGCAGATGGGCTGCACAACCTGAGTTTTGGCATGATGTGGGCAAGTGCTCAGTGCTCTTGGATCCACTGGATGAGCTGTAACCTTACGTGTATGCTGAGGTATGAAATACAGCCTCATCATTTCTCTGTGGTTTCAGTGGAATGCTATTTCTCTCAGTTGATCCTGTTTTTCCAGGTAGAGCATATTGAGTTTCAATCCCATGTCTGGAAAAACAATGTTTCTCTCAACTTTGGTCATGCCTCTGGAGTTTTTTCATAAAGGTTATGAGACGAACTTGATAAACTTGAAATCTGCAATGGCCAAATATTAAAAACTCATTTCTTACTGAAACAGATGGAATCTGGTCCTAGACTATAAAAGATTTGCAAGCTATAGTGAGTGATTATGTTGGGAAAAGTAGCAGCACAGAATTCCTCTTTCCTGCTATTTAAAAAATAATAAAAAAAAAAAATCTGCAATATCTTCCATGTTTAGTTTTTGTAACAACCCCAAAAGAAAAAAACACCTTCACTCTTCAATTTCCCGAATCTGTAAGGTCTCTCAGGTGGATTTTGTGATGAACTAACTGCAGATTTGGTTTGCCAGTTTCATATTTTCTCTGAGCATTAAAAAAAAAAAAAAAAAAAAAAAAAAGCAACATTTTAGCTCATGCAATAATGTTCCAAGGAAGCTATTTTCATTTCTTACTTTTACAGGTTATAGGAAACCTTTGATTTCTATGGGAACGGTAGTATTTTGTAAAGCATCCAAACTTTTAAGAGCATAGGACTGTGCTTTGCATCATGGTCTGATCCAAATACAGGCATATATAGAGTTCCTGAAAGC
This sequence comes from Pardalotus punctatus, assembly GCA_013400915.1. Lineage (NCBI taxonomy): Eukaryota > Metazoa > Chordata > Aves > Passeriformes > Pardalotidae > Pardalotus > Pardalotus punctatus. The sequence goes on from VZTX01014581.1 coordinate 269,510, forward strand.
AGTATCATCAGAATGGCAGTTTATCTCCTTGGCTTTTCCCATCTTCTATAGTAATTTTAGCATCCAAAATAAGGGATGTCAAATCCTTTGAAGGGATAGGGAAAGAGGGTGGATACCATTTCAATCAAAATTCCTTTCAGAAAAAAAAAAAACCAAACCAGAAAATGCAGCTGAAGTCACAACCATTCTATAATCAAAATCCAGGGGACTGAAAACAGCTCAAATTATGTGGGCTAAGAAAATGACATCATAGCTCTGTGAAGTTGCTTCTAAAAGATGAGGTAGTGGGAGGCAGAATTCAGATGTTTACTCCTCTTTAATCCCACTTGTCTGTTGGTTTTGTGTTTTTTAAGTCAAGGTTAGTCAAGAGGTGATGTGGAGGAGCACATTTGGGCCTCTCCTTTCTTTTGGAGTGCCAAAGCTAATAATACTCATAGCATCTCGGAATGGTTGGCAGAAAGATGTCTGTTGGATGTAGTAGATCCTGCATTTGATGTGATGTAGAATTTCCGGAGTTAGCACATAGTTTTCCTGTTAGTTTACTGCATGGTGACGCTGCAGTTCAAAAGAGTGGAGGGCATGGGTGTGATGACGTGAAGACTGAGGCTATGTCAGAACTATCAATTTTGTTTAATGTCTTAGTCAAAGGGTGTGCTTTATTCCCATATGAATAGAAAGGCATGACTGGTAGTTCTTACATCTACTATAAAATTCTTTAAAAGTTGGAAATGTTGCACCAGTCAAAAATATTGGCAGCATTTAAAATTTGCACAGTGCTTTGATGATAAAGTGTTCCATAAATATGATGTTCTATTTTTTCCACTGTTAGACTTCACACATCAGCTATTACAAGAACTAAGAACCAAAAGCAGTTAAGTTCAAGAAATATTAATAATACTAATAACACTTTGCACTTCACTCATGCTTATGTCCAAAAATGTTCAAAACTTTTACAAACATGGTGAAAAGGTCACTCTGAAAGTTTTAAAGTAAGATTGTTCATACTTATAAACAGAGAAATTAAGGCACAGGGAAAAAAAAAAGTTATGCTTTAAAATATGCTTAGACATTTAAATTTTACTGATCTCAATTTTATATTGCATTAGACGTTTAGGGTATAAAGGTACTGGACTGACTTATTCAAGGGAAAGAAAATTCTCCCCTTGCTTTATAAGATTTCTTTTTCCAGGCAAGACATAGCAAGGACAAACATTTTGTGGGTTTTTTTGGTTTGGGTTTGGTGGTGGGTTTTGTTTGTTTGTTTTAATCTGATAATTTCCTGCAGAAGTTTTCTGAGAAAAGCTGACCATGTTGTCCCAGAAGTGGCAGTGGTGGTCTGCCATTGACAACCTAAGAGCTATAAATAAGACATTAAGATTATAGGGAGAGGTGATTCCTTTTCTTGATGAAATTAATAGTTAAGAGGAAAGAGACACATTTCTAAATCCTGAGTAAAAGCTCATGCGCCACAAGACCTGCCAGTTTGTGGTGAGTTTACTTCTCCTGGCTGCCAGACACCCACCCAGAGGTTTTTTTACTCTCACTCTTCAACAAAACAGGGGTGAAAAATATGGTGGAAAAGCTCATGGGTCACGGTAAAAACAGGGTGATCATTTAGCCATTACCTTCATAGGCAAAACCAGACTCAACGTGGGAAAAATAACTTATTACCAGTTAAAATAAGCGTGGATAGTGAGAAGGAAGGGGAAATTATGACAATGCCCACCCCTTCTTCCCCCTGCCTTTTCCCCAGACTCGGTTTCACTCTTGTGTTCCTGAGCCTGAGCCTGCTTCCCACCTCTGCTGGCACAGGGAGGTTGGATGCTCTCTCTCCTGCAGTGGGAGCTGGGCAGCTCCCTTCTCCTGCTCCTCATGCTCATCCTCTGTTCTGGTGTAGGTGTGGGCCGCAATTCCTTCAGGACATCTCCACCTCCGCCAGCATGGGTTTCCTCATAGATCCTGTCCCACACTTGCTCCAGGTGGGCTCTCCAGGGCCTAAGGGGAGCCTCCGCAGCCTCCGCCTGCTCTCCCCCGAGTGCTGGCAGGCATGTTTCTCACTTTTTCCCTCACTCCCAGGCATAGCTTTGCTCTTTCCAAAATCCATTTTGCCAGAGGCAGCGCCGCCTCGGCTGCCGGCTCAGCTGTGCCCGGAGGTGGGTGGGCGGCTGGGAGCCGGCTGGGCCCGGCTGTGTGTGGCGGGGCTGCCCC
>VZTX01014581.1:272258-322694 GCA_013400915.1 Pardalotus punctatus
AGAAAGGTGAAAAGTGCACTGTGATGAAGACTACCAGATCTTCATCACGAGAAGACCCCCGAAGACCACCAGGACACACAGCGCATGTGTGGCACACATGCTAATGATATTAATGATTTCCGAGAAATGATTTGTATAACCACTCCTATCTTGAGGAATGTGATGAATATGCATGAATGTTACCCATAATATTGTGAGTTGGCAGTGCCGAGGTGTGTGTGTTTGGAGGAGCGATCCCCCACACCCGGCGTGCCGAATAAAGCAAATACCCACTTCTTTGACTTTGTCTCTGAAGTGTCTCTGGGCCTGCTTGGGGCGAATCAATGGAGGAATAGAAAGAGGGCAGATGGGCTCATCTCTCTGCCTGGGTTTAGCACTAGGGTTGAACGGGGCCTCCAGCATGGGGACGGATCCGGGAGGCTGTTCTGTGTGGCACACAAACGAAACCCGGCAGCAGGCAGAAGGCTGTCCAGCAACAGAGGCAGGCTGTTTGAAAACAGGCTCCTTTTTGCTCCTGTTCTACAATAAGGGAACAGGTACTGTGCACGTCTGTGCAGTGCCAGTAGCACATCTCTCCTTACCGTAGTGGAGTTCCCTGCCGTTGCGAAAATAATCAGTTAACAATTATCACAGCTGACAATGCATCTTTACATCCCATCAGCCACAGATATCTTCCACTGGTCCATACAATGAAAACCCATCAGAAATAATAGGAAGAAGCAAAGTTATTATTAGGATAGAATAGCTCAATGGTCACAGAATATTCGATGGGGGATCAGCTTCTCAAGAGGAGTTAATAAGCAGCACACTTGAATATCTGATGTTTATAAAGGGGAGAAATATACATGGTGAAGTATATTATGGCTAAAAACCTACTTGATCTGGCCGAAACAAAACCTAGCCTTCATCTCTTATGTAGAAGCAAGTCTACCGGGGCCCAGAAAGAGAGATTTGTCTTTGAGGAGTGATTTGAAAGATAAGTAATACGTCAAAGGAAAGAAAATGCAGTTTTTGCTCCTTGGGGAAAGAGGGTAAAAGGGGAAAGAAAAAAAAAAAAAGAAAAAAACCACATTAAAACTCCTCAGTTGTTTTTTTTGGGTTTTTTTTTTCCTCTAGCTGTAGCTATAGCCTCTTTCCTTTGATTTGTCATGATTTAAATTCATACAAAAAGATTTATTTCAAATAAGCCCCTTTAACTGTAGGGGCAGATATTTTTTTTTCCTAAAGCCTTTTGTAAGAACAAAGTAACCACTTGTCACACACAGTGACTAATGAGAGTTTAGTGTGGGTTTTAGTGTTCATTCATACGCTTTGTGTTCAGCTAGTCGTAAGTTAAATCTTTAGAAATAACACTGCAGGAATCCTTCTCTTAGGGGTGGGGGCGGGAGGCGAATCTGTCGAGATATTGAGAGCTGGTGAGCGGAAACTGCTCTTTTCAGGCTTCCTAATCTGCGGCACAGGAAATAAACACATGCAGGAAGTCATTTGGCCTTTTCTTGAACTTAAAGTTTATACAGCAATTGATAACTGAGGCAAACTCTGTGTACTTAAACTTTTGAAAATTAAATGAAATAAAGAGGGCATGTTCAGCCCATGCCATCATGGCCTGTAGTTTCTGCAACCAGCTCATCTAAATACAGTATTAAAAGTTGGAAAGAATACAGAGTATATATTTTTACAGTTAGAATATGTCCTTGAAACCTTTTCGTATGTCTTCTCTCTGTTCTCTTTTCCTTCCATTTCTCTAATTCTCTCATAATGAAACTGAGCTGAAGCACTGAAATTAAACTGAAAGTCGTGTTTATGAAGCTGTTTTCCATGCTTCTACACAAGACACTGCTCTTTCATCCTTTCCTCGACCCTCTCATTTATCTTGTAAGCACTTCAGGGTAAGGATGGTCTTGGACTGTGTGAAACATCTTGTTTGATGGTGGCCCATATTGATATTTGGTTAATGCTACACATATGATGTATACAAGTTGTCTTTGAAAGGAGGGTGAAAATAAATGAAGTGTCATTCTTGAGCATAGCTTTTGAAATTGATAGCATCAATTTGCTAACAGGGACATTTATAAGCATTTATAAGAAATATTATTTGTGTTCATATTTCTTGAGGTTTCACTGTATTAGCAAGGCCACTGTAAATTTAATGCTCTAAAAAGAATAGGTTTAGTTTTATAATAATTACAATTAGTTGGGGTAAATTTGCATGGGAAATTTAGAACACCTTTGCCAATAAAAAGAAAGCAAGGAAAACCCAAATGAAGAGCAGAATATGGAGTAAAAAGTACATTTGCATGTCTTTGAAGACCAACCTAAATACCTGATAAAAATGCCTTCACTCCTATGCGTCTTGTACTCTTTTGAAAATTGATTTTTTTTTGCTGTCCTAATAAACCACCCCTATCAGTGCAGCTGTTTATTAGAAATATTTTTTATAAAACAAGGATTAGAAGCAGAAAGCTGCAATTAAAATAAAATGAGAGAAGGGCAGAAAGAATGCATATGAATTACATATCTGTAGTCTGGGTTACTTTCAGATGAAATTATTGAATTGTTTAAAAAAAAATCAAGATTTTGGAGGTTTTTTTCTTCATTCTAAGTAATTAAAACATGTTATTAAATTTTGTAGTGGGTTTAGAAGGTTGCAAATTTGAAATGTAGCTTTGTGATGGCTTGGCCTTAGCTAACCACTGGATGGGATTTCAAGTGTTCAAGAAATTCATCTAAACATTGGCTCCAAACTGCCATTTGCTGTGAAATGGCCATAGCTGATCAGGTGTTCAATAAATGTCAATATAATAAAAAAATATGGAAGTTTCTACTATTAATCTTGGGATTGTACTTTCTACACATTTTCAGAACATTCCCTTACTTCTATCACTTGTTGATTGCCCATTTGATATATATCCCAGCCTGAAGTCTTAACAGTCATCAGTCTTCCTTTTGGGCATTACAGTGACATAGCTCTTTCACTGCTATCTTTGACAGAATCCATTTTTGGCTTTTCCCAGCTCCTTACAGGAAACATTCAAGGTAGTTCCAGACCATGTGGCATTATATGTATGCACCATGATAATATGTAGCTGCATTATTTGTATCTACCCTAAAAGCTATTTTTACGTTGCATTTCTTTCTTTTTTGATAGTCCAGCTCCACAGTGAGAACGTACCAAAACAGTAAATCGAGAGTGACCATGAGCCCTGGCTTTAGCTCCCAGTGGAATAGCAGCCAACCTGCTTGGAATACATACACCTTTCCAAGAGCAAGCTTGCACTACCAGTCTCATGCTAGCTACACCTACTGTGCTGGACATCCTGCTGTAAGTAATGAAAACCTTTTCTGCAGTTACCTGAATGAGCTCTGTGTTTCCCTGGGAGGTGGAGGCGCCCATGGGCTGATGGTTCAGCACCTTTATCCAGCATTCTTTATGTCCCATGGTAGTCAGAACAGCTCACATGAACTAACCCTAACTCTAAAAAAAATAGTAAAATGAGCCTTAGACATAAGCAAATGTGAAAGTTTTATGGCTCAGTACAAATAAGTGTGTTTTTGTACATTTAGCATTACTTCACCTTGCATGAAATTATTGTTGTATGCCTGGGTTTTGGTGCCAGAGACGTGGTCAGAATAGCAGTATTGTAGATGGCCTCATTTCTGTTTCTAGTGAGCCTGTAAGATGAATTATTCTTTCTGTTTTGGACATTTAAAATTGTGTGGATTTGTCAGAGAAGGAGAGCATCTCTTCTCATCATTAGGTTTGTTTAGACTCACTATTTTATCATTAATGTGATCAGTGGTGAACATGCAATCTTGTTGCTAAGCAAAGACCACTGGTCTTCTGAAATTGCATGAACTGGTGGCCAAAAGGAATGGGGAGGGGTGGCTCAGTAGTGTTGTGTGTTTCAATTTGTCAGTCATGAAAGGGTCACAACTACAGGCTGATGGTGAGTTTTGTCATATTGGTATTGTTGACTGCTTATAGCAGAGCCCTTTCATTCTTTTAGTTTCTGGTTTTGAAAAACCCCGAGAGAGTTAACTGGAGAAGATCTCATTAGTGTAAGCAATCTTCCTTTTTTTTCCCCCACTCCAAACTTTGTTGTTGTAATGTTTGGATTTGAACTTAGCTTTGGACATTTGGTTATAGAACTTCTTAAAGAACATAGTATCTTAACCTCCTGCTGGGTATATGTAATGAAGTTTTGCCATCCTATAGTGAATTCCAGTAGGGAAATGGGAAAATGCAGCTTTTGATACAGAATGGAAATTGTGCCATGCAGTCTTATTGCAAGATCTTTGTGATTTGATTTAGATTTTCTATCTTACCTGCCAACAGACTTCTGTCCAGAATTTTGGGTTAGGAATTGTCTCAAACATTAACATGGTAATTAAAATAAAGGAGAGGAGTAAATTGGTAAAATCTTATCTCTTTCCTGACGTGGTGAGTTCTCAGAATAAATTAAACATCTCTATGGATTCTTCTGTTTGCTCACTTCCATTAGGGTGTCATTGAAAATGATAAAAACTGTTGTGAAGAAATAAAATGTATTTGACATCAGAAGGGCACAGATATTTTCATTGTTTAGAATGATGGCTCAGAAAGAGTCCCTGTACAGCTTAATTTATCTTAAACTGTTGGTATTCAAATCATTAACTGCTCTTTAACTTTGATCATTTAGAGTAAACACTGCCCCCTCTGTGAGTCCAGCTTTGACTCTGTAAGCAAAAGAGCATACAAGAAGAATGCTGTACTTCTGGAAGAAAGCTTAAAATTTGAATTGAAATTTCTCTCTTTTTCAAACTATTTCTACAGTTCCTATTTCCTTTGTTTAGACTAAAGTTGAGGGTAGCTCCACTCGAATTGGAGTATGATATCTGTATATTGAACATTTACAATCTGTACAATATTTGTTTTCACTGAGCATCTTAATATGTAGTCACTGGAAGTGATACATCAGTCTGGAAGTTGATTTATCTGATTGCTGGAAAGTAGGGGTTTTAGAATGCACAGAATTGCATAAAGCTTTGTGCAGATTGTTCGATTAGTCCACCCTTGGTGTCCGTGGGTTCAAATGTGTACAAAACTTGGTACATTTCTTGTGCCAGCTCGTCTGAGGAGCTCTGTTGTAGTGCTACTCAGCAGAGATTGGACAGATTTCTGAAGCTGGTGGTAAGAAGCTGTAACAGGTTAGCTGCCATTGCAGTGCCTACCACTGTGATCACACACTTTTTCTGTACCTTCCCTACTTCTCTATTCTCTGAGGGTCAGTCCATAAACAGGGGCTGGGCAAGGCACTCCAGGAAACTCAGCTCCTCCCTCCTGCAGCATCAAATGAAGTTCAAGTTTCCAAGAAAAAAACAATGCCTTAGTATTTGCTTGAATATCTGCTTCATTGTATATGATAGAATTAGTCTGGGTACTGTTTCAAACTTGAATTTGTTTAATGTGGGCTCAAACCAACCTTTTTATGGCAAATGACAATAATAAAAGCTGGATACAGGGGAGCTCCTTTATTTGTGGATCTTCCTGATATTACATGCTCAACTGGATATCTTCTTTACTTCAGAGGATTTTATTTGCCCTCATCTGACACAGGTTCGCCAGAACAAGTTGTAGGTTGTAGAGCTGTGTGAAGCTGTTTCTGCAAAACCTCCCACATGGAATATGTCTAAAGATCATTGCAGTTCCTTGACACTTTGGAGGCTAACAAACTTACAAGCTCTTTGCAAGTTCAAGGCAGACAAATGTCAGGGAGTTGGATCTGCCCTTGAAGTACTTAAAGATATTAGTCCCCAAAGACTGTGCTGAGAGAAAAGCTTTGGATTTCTCTACTGTTTGGAGAAAAGCTGAAGGAGACAAAAAAGATTCATTTTAATTGGGCCAAATGTAACTAAAAAAAAAAAAATCAATTGTCTAATTATTTTTATTTAATTTTTCCATCTAAATTAAAGAAAAAATATCTTACAAAGTGTAGTGTTAAGAGACCCTTATGACTCTGGCTGGTCCTGAGAAATATGTCAGAGCCAAAAGTGGGGTTTTTACTTTGTTTTATCAGAGAGCACACTTGGCATCTCTCTTTCACAGTACTGCAGTCATTGATTAAAAGCAGTGTTTCCACCCTAGAAAAGAAAAGAACAGGAAGTTTGTTTAAACAGGGTAATTTTTCAGCTCTTGAGTTATCTAAGGGAAAAACAGACTGTGTATCATCCCAGTCAACAGTGCAATGCAGTTTTTGAACAAACAAGAAGGTGCTAATTTCCAGCTATAGTGAAGCAGAATACCCTGCAGGACCTGTATATACTAATATAAATGATAATGTGGTAGATGGTCCTTACATAGTAAATGATTTTTTGATATTAGGGGCTTGAAATTCCCCTGGCATTCATGTTCAGAGGCTTGAGGCCAGAAAAATATAGCATGTAGTACTCAGAATAGGAGAAGACACCTAGTCATCTAATGTGCTTTTCTCTTGAACTTTCTTCACACAGGAAGATAAAAAATAGACAAAGCAATTCTGATTATCCCTGCTAGGCAAGAGAGGAAACTTTGAGTGATAGTGCCCTTTGAGCACTTTCACATCTACCCATGCTTTTTCAAAAGTCTCAAAGACTCACTTCATTTCCCTTTCTCCACATTTTGCTGGAAGGATGATAAAATTTCACAGATCTTCAGAAATCTTGTCCATTGAATAAACTCTAACAAATGACTACTTAGACTGTGCTGTCATTTAAAGAAATACATATGTAAACTGGGCAAACAAACACAGATCTCATCAGCTTTAGACTACTCCAGCTGAAGTTCTGAGGAAGTCTTTTATGCCTTTCTTTTATATTCGTGTAGCAGTCACAGATACCTGCCATGCTTACCTCTGTAAAAGTCAGTCCTTAATCATGAAGGAATTTGGCAATGTGATACTCTCTGATGAAGCACACAGAGCTGTTACAGAGTGTGTTACCCTGCAGGGTTTGAAACCTTTGTTGTATGCCCATGGGATGATGAATTTAGTGGCATGTATTAATTTCCCCATGTGCATGCCTCTCTGTAGCATGCACGATGTCTTTGAAACTCTTATCTAGATACACAACCCAGTGTATGTAAGACTTTCAGCTAGAATCTATTCTGCACTCTAACAGGATTTGGTCATGCTCCACTAGATCAGTGACAGCCTTCAAAGCATGATTGGTTAAATCTGTAGAGTTATTATTTGGAGTTCTACACATAATGTTTACAAGCTGTTACATCTGAGATGTCTTATATGGATCAGACAATCAGTTTGGTTAGCGGTCCCCATTCCAACAGTCTGTCCCCAGACTTCTTTCTATTACTTCTTTAAATGCGTGATTGCTTCTGAAATTATGCTGTTAGTTGGAATGTGAAAAGCAGAATTTAAAAAAAAAAAAGGTGATGCAGAGCTCTATGAGACACTACTGGCATTCTTCCACTCACTTCTCTGAGCCCTAGCAAAATCTCAAGTCTTTAATCTTAGAAATCTTAAGACCCAGTAGAAGGAGCTGTAGCTCCTTTTACACGTTTCTGCTTAAAATCCTTGGACAGAAAAGCAGAAAGGGAGCAAGGCTGTCACTGTGGACAACTCTAATGGAAAGGCTTACTCACTGTCACCATGACTATGCAGAGTCCATCGGAAAAATTTCCAGTTCCAGGTAGGTAAGCCTCATTGCTGATGACAGAACTGCTGGACTGCAGCACTGCACAGCTGTAATGCTTTATGTAAACTGCCTGTTCTGATCATTACCACACAAATTAGATTAACATCTGTACTGAGCTCTCAGTGATTGACTGTTTTAACAACTTATTTTGTATACATTTATAAAATTAGAAAACCTGCCATTTTTATGTGATTAAATACTACAATGTTTAGGGACCACCTGGGGATGTGAGATGTAATTATCAATTCATATGTATTCATATATATAATGGCTAAATCATCAGTTTTAAGTGTATATGTAGATCAAGCTTTTGGCTAAAATCTTTGCAGAATGTTGTAGGAAGGTTCTTGATGCAGGGCTGGAGTAGGTTGTCAATCTCTAGTTTTCTGATGTGATCCTGTTCTCTGAAATGCAAACTTAATTAGGGAACACATTTTTGTAAGTGTAATATTCTACTCAAAGTTGGTTCCATAACACCAAAATAAGACTGACAGAAGCAATTTACTGATACATGCCAAATTCATAAGATAGACCATAAATGGTGTGACCATACACTATAATGCAATGATAATGTTTTGAGAAGCATCTTGCCTTAAATCCAGAAAGTATTCAATACATAGCATGGGTGTGCTATTCAAAACAGACCTTTATTTCTCTAGAAATATTAGTAGAACAGATCATCACTCAAGTTTTGGGCTTTTTTAATACTAAGAAGTTTCCAGTGAGTAATTCTGTTGCACCTCTCCTTAAGAGAAAGAGACAGCGCTAAGAGTGAAATGCTTATGCAGTATAATACTGTCATCACTGATTTCTAAGATATCTGTTTAAACAAAAGTTGTCACCTTCTAATCTGACTTGAGCCTCCTGCCTGATTCATTTTGTAATGTCATGAACAGTGGATTGTGGATTCGTGGAGTAGAGCTAGTCTGATTAGAGAGGAAGAAACTTCTTTTTACACATGCACATCCTTATAATCAGCAGTGATGGGAACGGAAATAAATAGTACAGTAGGCATGAATTGGAAGTGTCTCTCTAAGAACCTCTCAATTACACTTGAAGTTCTGAAGTCTTGGTTTTGTCTGTCCTTAGTGTTAACCCTTTCTTACCTTTATGGGCCTTTCATGTGAGGTTGTTCTTTACCATTCTCTAGCCAGTGTTTCTTTGGTGCTGCTGGCCCTTGTCATTTTAATAGCCACAGATGAAAAAAATTGGAAATGGGTCCAAGAAACTAGACACTGTTGAAGGACCACTGAGCAAAACACCTGCCAGATGACACTTTGGTCACAGTCTTAAAGTATATAAAGTGTAAAGGATGTGTTTTGATTTTCTAAAGCTGGTGATAGCCCCAGCTTCAGACACCCATTAGTTAATCTGGGAAAAGGTCAAATGTGGGCTGGAAAGAAGTAGGAAAGAAAGTTCCCAAACACCAGAAGCTATTTTTTTGCTGATATGTTCCTTATGAAATACTGCAGGAACAAGAGAGAGTATAAAATGAAGAGGCAGTCATTAAAGTGAGAATGAAAAGGTTGACATCTCCATTGCTAGGTATCAATTGTGGTAGAAGAGTGAAGCTGTGCCAGTTAGGGGAAAAGTAATGAAGGATTGTGGAGAAATGAATACTTTTAATTGATGAGATGCTGTAGCTATCAGGTGCAATGAGTAGCTTAGTGATCAGCTGCAAATCCGTATGCTAACTGCTGACATAAATTATTTATTCTGTTTATCTATTACCTCCATCTCCAGGAACAGAGCCTCAAAAACATGAACTTATTAGGCCGTAAACGTAAAACACATTTTCACTGTGGCTTGGCTTCTTTGGAGAAGAGAGGGTGGAAATTTCAAACCCTCAAACAAATATGTCTCTTAATTAACTTTTCTCACCATCTGTGCTTACTTATAGCTGAGGCAAGCGGTACCAGTGACTTGTGAGATTGCTTTCAATGCTGCCTCTTTAGGCCAGCTTTTCAAAGCAGCAATCACATGCAGTTAATTCTGATCAGATCAGCTTATCAGCTCAGTTCATTGTAGTGCTTTCATAATCATTCGTGTGTGACAGCCCATTAAAACTTGGCCAGGCCTTTAAAAAAAAAAAAATCACAAAATCCATCAATGTGTTTTACATTCAGCCTTGGAGGTATCCAGCATATTTGTTTTGTGTATTAAGCTTTGAAATGGAACTTTAGAGAAGGGTTGTAGAAAAAAGTCACAAGCAATATAGGACTCTAGCCAAAGTAGTTTACTGTATTTTACCTCAAAGAGTGGTTTTATTCAAAAATGTGTACATGATGCTGTAATAATTGTGTTAAATGCTGCCTGTGGCTCTGCTTGGCTCCTACAAGGGGACAGTGCTGTGGATGCTGCCTGCCAGATCTGGGAGGGCTAATATAGAGTGTGTGAAAGGCCACTGCCCATGGGTGGTTCAGGTGACCAAGTGAGGTTTTCCTTTCTGGAGTACTTTTGATGGATGGCAATTACAGTTTGAAGTTTAACACCCTGCTCCGAAAGGGCAGTGTCTCTCAGAGGGGAGGGAGAGCACTGATAACACAAAATGCTTCAACTGACTCACAACAAATATTTTTCAGAAAATCTGGGGAAATTGAGAAGTTTCACGTAACTGAGTTTAGAGATGTTTGGTTTCAGAATTCAGGATTTGTATGTGAATGTTGTTTTAATGTTTTTTTTTTTTTACTGTATCCATTACTCATTTACACATCACACATATTATGTCCTGTCATTGTTTCTCTTAAGAGATTAAGTTAAGAATTTTGTAGATTGATATTTGTTGATGTCTTTTATTGATTTGTTTCTTGTGTGTAATTTATCAGAATAAAAGTCAGATTTTCTGCAAAAAACACAGGACAAAATATTTTTTTTTCTGAATAATTAATGCTAGGAAGATTGGAAAAAAAATCTTCTGTATGTAACTAGTGCCCCCATTTCCAAGAAAAACCATTTCTCTGTGGATATAAATGAAATCTTTGAAATTACTGAAAATACTTATCTATCCACAGCACTTATTTATTGGTAAAATAAGTACTGCCAGAAAGTTTCTCACTGCCTCCAAGTGCTAATAAAGTCAACCGTTTTGGAGATGGGAACATTTTGTTTATAAACAAACTCTATAGGAATTTTCTTGCTGTTTCTACATTTTTTATTCTTGCATACTGAAGTGGAAGAAGACGCAGAAAAAAGGTATTTTTAATAGACTTTAAAATCCAAACTAGATGTTGCCTTTTTTCTCTGGGTTTTTGTTTTTTATTTGTTTTTTTTTTTCTTTTTTGAAAGAAGAGAAATCCCTAAATTTAGACTGTAAAATAGGCTTGTAGGAGGCAGTAAATACAGATCTTAGTAAATGTCTATAATTTACAGCTACAGATATATATCTACCTATACATACCTCTATAGGTATTTATGTCTGCATTCATGAATACGTTTGTCTATATATATGTATACACACGCTTCCAGTGTTTGTTTTGGTTTTCTGCTTTAATTTAGCAAATAGGAGGTGTATGGCTCTAATTTAGCTTCTCGATCTCATTTTCAGTAAGCCAGACAGGTTGTCTTTAGGATTTGTTAGTTAAGGTGATGAGTTCCTCCAGGCTCCAGAGAAAATCCTGGTATTAGGGCTTGACAGTAGATGCTACCAACTGCCAACCTGTCACACGTTTTGGAGACACCTGACACTTTTTGAAAGATTGATTATTTTCAAAGGCCAGCAACTGTGTTGCTTTCATTTTAAAGAATTAATACACTCAGGTGACTTCCTTGTGTTGCAGCCTCCAAAGGTGAAGAATTTTGGACTAGTCAGAGCAAATACTGCTACAAATAATTTTGCTGATGGACTCTTTCTCTTCTCTCTTAATTTTAATTGGGGTTATTGATTTAATGTAAACCCACCCAATTCAGTGAAGGCACAGGGGATGAAATTTTCCTTTTGCACTCAGACCTACCTCCATGCCTTGAGGATTTATTTACACCAAGAATGTTATTCAACAGCACTGTCAACAGCAACTTCTGTTTACAAAGGGAGATGGAAGAAATGCATGTCTGTGGGAAATATTGATTGGTCAAAATTGAAATGTTCTTTGGATGACATTTCAGTTTTTTTACCCTTGACAAATTTCAAATGTTGCTTTATTGTAAACCCAAATGCTGACCAAAGATCATTTGTCCCTTGCTGATTTCTGACATACGTTCCACCAGTGATTTAAACACTCTGTTGAGAGCACATGATATAAAAAAAGCAAAATCCCAGAGTTCCTTGTATGACCGTGCTTAATCTGCTAAGCGATCTTAATTTTGATCTTTGTCACCTGTGTTGAAATGTTTGTTCTTGTTTATATTATCTGAGTTTCCTTTAAGAGAAACACCCTGAGAGACATTGCAATCTGTGTATCTGTCTTGGGTGAGTTTTCATTAATTTCTCTACTTTCGTCCACCTTTAAGATGAATGTTACTGTGGAAGAGCTTGTTCGGGAGACTAAAGGCATTGTGTGGAAGGTGTTTCTGCATGGTTTGTGAAGGAGGGAACTGGAGTTTTTGAGAGGGAAATCAGATGCACAAAATAACAGGTTTTATTTATGTCTGATATCCAGGGAACAACTTATCACAGTGCTTTGTTGATTTTCTCCTTGATAAGGACTCTATGGACCTCAGATTTGTACCAAAATACTGTAAAAGGTCCATACCCCAAGGCATGTAACCAGAGGGGAAGGTAGAAGATAGGGAAGCAGGGGCACTAAAAGAAGGGATCTTACCCAAGGTTGTGCAGCTGTTGCTGCGGTAAGCTTTGGTTTTCATTCAAGTTGGTGCCTTATCTCTCAAACCAGGCTGTTTTCTGTATTATTTCCAAGTATATACTAGGCAATGTTTACTTTTGTTCTAAAATCTGTAACTGTAAAGTGATGGTGGTTTTTTACTGAAACCAAAAGCTTCTATCTGAAAGTCGGTATGGTTAGTTATGTTCTTTGCTTTCCACCGGTGTCTCTCTTCAATGTTGTATCAGATTCTCAGGAGGGATGTCAAATACAAACATTTGTGCTTTTGGGAAAAGAGACTTGCTTTCTGCAAGGGCATCTGCCCCCAGGCCATCTCTCCCTTGTTTCCTTATTTCTGCTTTTATGTTATTTGGGGGCTGTCAGTATTTTAGTATAGTTTTCCATGGCAGTCACCTTTTTATCTGTAAGATGGACTGCCCGGATTTTGCCCAATAGACTGACTACCTTTAGGTTTCACGAGGAGCAGAATATTTTTCTATTTCTGTACAAATACCTGTCTTCCTTGGGTATACAGTCAGCTTCCATGCAAGAAGAAAAAAATTGAAAGGTCCTGGCAATATTGAAAAAGGTCTTTGCAGAGATTCTCTACAGTATTTTCACCTTTCACACTTTTTTCTCGTCTTTTTAAGCATTAGCCCTCTGGCATGGTCAGCTGCTAGGAATTTCCTGGCACCAAAGGCAAATGCTCTGTGGAGGCTCTGTCCTTCTGCCCTGGTGACCCATCCCTGGATGCCTGCCAGCATGGCTTGCTCTGCTGAAACCAGAGCGGCTGCAGATCTCTCTGCCAGGTGCTTGCAGTCAGGGAGGGCAAAACTCAGCCTTTATGTTCTGCATGGTTGCAAAGTCTTTACAGCTGGGCTCTGTCTTAAAAGTTTTTCCCAACCTAAATGATACCACGAATCTATGACACAGTGCAAGGTTGTCCGGAAGTCCTAGGCTGTGGTCTGTTCCAGCATATTCACTTCTGCTCTGTGCTAGGTTCTACTACAGCGTCTCTGTATGGTCTAGGAAAAGCCTTGGTTTTGTTTGTTCCCCAATCTTACTTTATTTCTTCCTTTGTGTCATGAAAATGAGAACATTTGCCCACAAACATTTAGATGTGTAGCTGATCCTTTTTTTTTTTTTTCCTTTTTGTATTGTTAATGATTTATTTTAAAAGTAGGATCTTTTAACTTCTAGAAAGCGCCTCAATTTTTGCTTTGTTATCAGGGTAGTCTCTCTTTGAAGACTTCGTTTTCTTCAGAAGCTGCACTCATAGAAATCCTCATATTGTATACAGCTGGGTGAAAGGTTGGATTGAGTTGTTTTCCTGCCAAACTGTAAAGTGATTTTCTTTTTAAATCTTTCTTTCCATTTGGCTGCTGCTTAATGTCTTTTGTCTGCTTAAGGAGGACAGGTACAATTATTCACCTCTGAGTCCTGGGAAAGAAATAGTAATTCAGCATGGTCTCTTAGAAAGGAATGTAATTCACTGCCCCACATATAGTACATTATGCAAGACAAACAGAACTGTGAAAGCTGTAGCATCGTAATGGAGAGCATATGATGAACAATACTTGATACCAAGTCAAGCTGTTTATCTTAATATTTTGTTTAGGAGTTGGAAAGTAAAAGAATTAATTATGTATTGAAGCTTGATAGAATTGCCTTTTCAGTCTTATAAGGACAAAATCTCTTGGCACTGCTATGTGAGGAAAAGGATGTGTTAGCCTTCTCCACTAGTTCATTGGTATGTAGATTTTAAACCGGTGATAGTAGATCCATCACTACTTACATAATTTAATATTTTTTCTTTCATCATGATGAAAATGGGGACCAAGATTTCAAAACTGTAGCTCAGAATCTGTTTCTGAAGAGTGAAAATTCTTACCTTTTCTTTAAAGAGCAAACCTGCCCACCACTGAGTTAGGATACTCAGGCTACATAAAGGTTGCAGCCTAGAGTGAATATATTCGATATTTAACTAATAATGATAGAAGAGATGCGCTTACAGAAAAAAATTCTGTATTGGGTAAACGAACAGTTTCTAGCGGTGGTCATGTAGAATTGCAGAGCAACTTTGTCCCATCATACTTGTTGCTTGAGAAATACACAAAATGAACAAATTTGTTTTAAAGATATTTAGTTCACGTTTTAAAAGATTTTTTCCTATCTGTGGGGCAAATAAGTCAGGTTACTGCTTGTGTGTATCATAGTAAAGTCTTTTAATTTTAGTCCCTATTTGTATTTGCTGATAAGTTTAAAACATTTGCACCTTTCCAGAGAAACCTACGAGGTCTTGTGTGATGCTAAAGAGATGTTGTCATGGAATTTTGAATATAGTCCTTTTTGCCCCTTCATCATCGAAAAAGGCAGATGCACATTCCCCACCTTTGTTAAAATAAATAATTTAATCATCAAATCCTTTCCTCCCAGTAAATGTAAGACAATGATCTAAGAAATAGATGCCAGTCTTTTCTGGCAGTTAAATGTTCATGCTTCCCCACTTCCTCCCGCATGCTCAGTTACATCAGGAGCAGAGAGATGAACTTGATGCTTTCCAGTAGAGGGTGTCTGAAGCAGAAGTTTGGTAATTTTGACTTTTCCAAAACACAAAATGGAGTAATTTTGTGATTCTCTGCCATGAATTTTTTTGGTCCCCCTCCAGCGCCCCTACCCCCTTTTTTTTTTACCAGAGGAGTTAATTCAAGGTAAAAGGGGCAATAGATAAAGGAGAAGCATTCAATTCATTGTTCTTACAGCCAAGTATCATACAATAGGCAAACTGACTATGGAAACTGTGTCTCCTTATGTTAAGATGTGTAATTCCCTTTAGAGAAAATACAGACTGCTGTGTAGATCTAAAAAATGCACAGAACCTGGGCATAAACAGCTGTGCTACTGTTCCAGGACTGAGTGTACCACATGACAATCACTTTGTTTTTCTTGAAATGTTAGTGAAGCATAAAAACAACAACAACAAAAAAAAAATTAAAAAAAAATCACATAACCTTAATAAAAGGAAGCTAACCATGTTAGTGCTTTTGTGACAGCTAAGTTGCATGGCTTCATGAATAACTGCTTTTTAAAGGGCAACCAGCATTGAAATCTTGTTAACTGACTAAAAATAAATTAAATTATTTGAATGACTACATCCAATTTTGATATTTTATTGTAAGATGTTCCATGTGAACAAACACCTTTTTCTAGTCTCGTTAGCCTCATTAGGGGTGTCTGTGTTGGTGGTGGTCCCTCTGGATAGATTAACTGGCATGTCTGAAAATATTTTTCCTTATTTAAGATAAAAAAAAAAGGGGGGGAAGTGTAAAGATTTTTTTCCTCTGAAAAAGGAAGGATAAACTCACACAGAAAGAAGAATGCCAATCAAATTATGTTTTGGGGGAAACTGCTAAACTGTCTGTAAACAATATGTCAGATATAAAAAGGAGGGAAGAAACCCAAATATAATCTCTTTCAACAAATGTGAACTTAGATTGTTAGCTATAACATTCTTAAGGACTTTTCCATATTTTAATTTGTCCTAAAAATCCCAATACCCTGCCCCTCACTTGCCAAAACCCCCCAAGAAAACCCAAGACCCCACAGAGATGTCATTTCTACTCAATGAATGCTTTTAAATTGTTCCTGTACATTTTTAGAGTTCATATGTCTAGAAGAATAAAATCATCTAATTTTTCTACATCCAAAATGAAAATACTTGATTCTGTTTTAAACGACAGTGAATAAAATGGAATTGAAAATCAGGTATAAACAAGACTAGTGATCACAAAGGGATGAGTTGCTGGTCCAAACAGGGAACTGGAGGAGAAACTTGAGAGTCATTCTATGCAAATTGCATACTGTAAGGAGAAGATTTTTTCTTGCTTTATGCAATTCTTAAATTTCACAAGGAGGGGAAGGTTTCTTCAATGAAGTGCTTAACTACGGTGATGTTCAGTGATGGCATTGGAATCAGTAGATGTGCAGCTGAGTGTGAGACTCCTTGCTGGTATAATGCAGATTCCAGTCTCTATTACTTTGCAGAATATCTCTCACAGATATTTCACTTTTGCTTTTCCATCTACAAAAGCCCCAAAGTTTTGCTCCTTCTGTGTATAGAATACAGTCAGCCAAGCTCTCACATGATCAGAGGTGATGAAGTGCCACTGGCCTCAACCAAGATGCTCCTGTTTGTATTCTTCGATGATCAAAAGTAGATGGAAGGTGTTTGATGCCAACGTGGACTTCTTTGTGTCTTTATTATCCCAACATGGACTTCTTTGCCTTTGTGTATTTATTATCTGTTGTATCAATACACTGAAAGAAGCCTGGTTCTGGTGGTTCTAAAAACAGGCAAAATGGTTCTGAGTTTTGCCCTGACCGTGTTGTTTTGGCCACATACTGTTTTGTTCTGTCCTCGTCTGACTTTTCTTGAGATCATGGGAGAAAGGAAAATACCATTTTCACATAAAGCAAAGAGGGTTTTTTTTGTTTGGCTTCCCACTGTTTTCTTTCCTATGTTTTGTTCTTTCACAGGTGAAAGAATCCCCTGCCTACCTGTGGGGATTTTAAGAAAATAATCTTTTAATATGGAAGTGTTTATGTTTTCATTAAGAGGTGAACATAAAATTGATTTCCTGTACCCTCACCCAAAATCTAATGGGAAACTGTCGTGACTGGAGATAAGTCTGCCCACCAGGTTTAATACTGTTTTACTAGTTTAATTAGGCTTTGAGTTTAAGGTGTTTCATGAGAAGAAAAGGGCTTCTGAATAGTTGGGTTAAAAAGGCAGAGAGAAACCACAGCTGTAAGGGCACTTTCCCATGTACTTGAGCATGATTAAATGTAGCAGGGGGCTCTTCCTTCACTGAGTAAATTACCTTTGTCCCACGTGTGTATTGATATAAACTTTAAACATTTGCCTTTGTGATATATCTCAGGCTGCTTCTCTTGCTGCTCAGGGTCAAGAGAGAAATTCATGAATGCTGACAGGAAATCTCTCTCTAAGTATAAGGAATAGGTGTACAGTTTCTCAGATAAACAGAAGATTAAAATTGTCAAACTCTTTGTGTGTTTATTTTTAAACAATGCACACTGCAAATAAAGAAAACGTCATCAGATTTATATTAGTGATTCAGATGCTACATGATTTCTCTAGTGTCATACATACAAAATTTCTTTAAAAATCTGTTTTCCTGTACATATTGTTTAAACTTGCTGTGATGATTCAGAAAAAAAGACTGGTTTGGGTTATTTGTTACTATTTTAGAAGCCAAAAGATCTGAGCCTTCAAGAAACTCTACCTGACATTGGCAGATGCTACTCAAGTGATAGTTGCATCAAGGTGCCACAGGGTTTTAATGAGAAGTGTGTATTTTTTTCTTTCAGTGTAGGAATATGAGATCAGTTCATAAACTTTTCATTTTCTCTCCTAACTCTCCCATCTCTATCCATCTTAAAATATTTTTCTTCTCTGTAGCATTATGACAGATTTAAGACCCCAGCTGAAGCATAAGGCATAAATAAATTGATACATGATCTTCTTAATCCAAATGTAATATGTTAAAATCTGTTCAAAATCTTGTCTAATAGGCTAACTTGTATTTTGAAATTATCCAGACTTTGTCCCTTCTATCTAGAATTACTTAAAACTGTCTGGGACTGCTAAATGTTGGATATTTATTAAGTAGATTATCAATATATTTGTATTTCTATCCATTTTTCTAATATTGAAGCAAATACAAAGTTTCCTTGGCTTAATATTAAGATGACATAAATTTGTGATGTGCTTTTCAGTCAAGATGAAGATATTTTCTTGGACCCTGTTTTCATAAAAACATGACTAACAGTTATAAAGAAAATAAAGTGGTTCAGACCAGGGTGTGTAAACTTTCAGACACTAAAATGAGGCCAAAGCAACTCTAACCAAACACGTCTGGGTGTATTCATTCAGTCTGTGCCTTAGTAACTGTGCTTCCCAGACTTCACAGTGTCATAGAATGGGTCAGATTGGGAGGGACCACAGTGAGGTCACCTGGTCCAACCTCCCTGCTCAAGCAGGACCATCCCAGAGCACTTGGCACAGGATTGTGACCAGTTGATTGTTGAATGTCTCCAGTGAGGGAGATTTCCACCCCCTCTGGGCTTCTCTGCGGAAGCAAGAGTAAGGTGGCATTTAGCCCTGTGGGGTTGTGCCATGTGGTGACAATTCACCCGACAGAAGTCACCAACTACCACAGACTCCTGGCAAGGCTCTCATGCCACCACCAATCTACACTGATTCCTGAAACATCTTAAAGGATATTTGCTCAACAGCAAGCTTTTTGTCTCTGTTTCTGACTGAGAAGTGCTTTAAGGAATATCCTTGTTCATTAACTAGATGCTAGTTTTAAACATTTGTTTAAAACATTTTAGCCACTCTTTAAGCATGCTATTTCTAGCTCGTGCTTTGAATGCGCTATTAGATAATGATGGTGAGTGAATAACTTCAGTCATCTCATGAATAATTGTCTTAACCAATCTATTATGCAGCTGAACACATCAAGTTAATTCAGAAAGCAGAGGGCTTTGGAAGCAGTTTCCCTATCAGAAAAGTGTAAGACTGATGTACATTGATTCAGATTACAAAAAAAACAAAACGCAAGAGCAGATTGTTGATCTGAACAGAAATATATGCCAGTCAGAATGAATATTGCCCTCAATGAGATTTATTTTGTTGGAGAAAAGGATCTAATATTTAGGAGACACTTGAGCTGTAGCAGTTGTTGAGTATTGCTTATTCAGGCAGTTGAATTGTTGGGCTGAAGCGGGGAAGGTTTATTAGCCCTGCCTTGGGCATCAAACTATTAGATTTCATGTAATTTCAGCAGGTTTCTAGGAAATATTTTACACCTCCATGAGTAAATTTGAAATTCTGGGCATTGGGAAAGTACATGAGCATTGTATTTTTTATACCATTTTCCAAATAGTGCTTGGTTCCTTGAGACCATATTATTTTTATCATGATAAGCATTATTTTTCCCTCTGTACTGTTTGTGCTCATTTTCTTATTAAGGAGAATATAAGAATGAGTGCTGATATGAGATACTGCATAACTATGTTAAAAATAAAGGGGGGAGGGGATGGTGGAGAGCTGCCTCAGACAGATGAAAAATGCGCAGTATGTTGAGGAAAATATATTCCCCAGTGTCATTTCATGCTCTGCAGGGGTCTGTTTTCTTGAGTCCAGTGCAAATTCATACTCTCAAGAAAGCCATTTTCTGCTTAATGTGGAAAAGAAGAATAAAGCAATTTTTTATTCTACTTTTATACAATCTTGTCAAGAGAGAGAGGTGAATGAAAAATTACAATCTTTAGAGATGCCATCAAGCCTCCCTAAACACAAACCTTATCAACCCCAGTCTGAAATCATGTCAAATTTCACAAATTAAGCAAGACTGGATTCTGCTTTGGACACCTCCAAGGAAAACCCATTACACAATAGGAACTAGCGTGAGCAATTCCTTAAGCAGATCTCTTTTTTTTCCTCTGAGTGAACAGTGATGAGATGAATATGGTGAAAGAATGCAAGCCCTCCCTTGCATTTCCTGGAAGAGGTTCTCTACCAATCCTTTCACCCCACCAAAATTAACGCTTGCTCTGACCTATTTTCATGTTTTTTATTCCTTGTGCTCTGTGCCAGAGAGCAGGCACAGAGCAACACTGAGAGTTCATGCACCCGCCTGCAAAGAGGTGGAATGTGATGCAAGAACAAGCTAAGACAGGAGAATTGATCTCTTCAATATCCCAGTGGCAAGCACATAGTGTTTAGTTCCTAAATGAGTCTAAACAAAAGGTCCTGTGCCCTTTGAAATGCTGTGGGGTTATCCTTCCTTGCCTGCAGCTCCTGCTCTGGAGGGCCACAGGTCTCCTGTAGGTTTTTTTGATACTTGCCAGGTCTCTGGTTGCTGGTGGTACTCCAGGGCATCTTAAATGGCATTAGGCAACTTGATCAAGCCTTTAGTTCATAGGACTGCTTTGCCAAATACCTAATTTTAGCTGCCAGTGATGCCATGAGTGGACATTTCAGATGCTGCAGAAAATGAGAATTGTCACCATGTGACTCACCAGATCTTCCAACCCAAATGAAGTGCTCATCAAACTGTAAAAAATCCAAAGACCAGAACCTGTAAATGAAAGTGTACCCCCTCAAATGCACTTATTTTTGGCTAGTCACTTTGCTTGCATTGGATTGTATGCACTGAAGGGGAGAGTGCTGTGCAGTAGTAAAAGCAAATGAACCCAAGGAGACAAAAAACCCCGATCTACAAAAACAAAAGAGAGCCTTCCTGAGATTTACTACTATAGACATTAACATCACTGAATATTTTGATAAATCCTTAAAGGACTCCAAATCTCACTAAATGAAATCCTACAAATGATTCGCTTTTATCATAGATAAATCTAAATCCAAAAGCTTGGAGAAAAGATTATTTAGCTTCATAGTATTTTATTAAATAAAGTCTATAAATGAAATTGTAACATAACAACAATTTTCCTGGAGTACTGCATGATCATAAACTAACTTTCCAGAGTGGGTGGGGATTGAAGTAGTCACCCTATTCATTTTAAGAAACCACCTTGCTAGTACTCTGCTGTATCACTTCCAGAATTCACAAGTAGTAATGTCTGGAATATTTCTCAATGTGGTTAGAAAAGTCACCTTTCACATCTGCATCTGCTCTTAAATTACATGAATACAAAAATAACAGTATTTCTGCAAATGGTAAAGAAGACAAATGCATAGTCTCTAAGAAATGCATAGTCTCTAAGAAAAATGCTCTTCCTATTGATGCAACAGTTACAATATTTTCATGTTATACTCCATCCCCATATGGTTTTCTTCACTGTTGTTTTCTCAGTTGATGGAGGGAAATTCCCTAGACATTTTACATAATTGCTTGTATGGTTGGTGTTGCTTACATTTGTTCTGTCAATTGTGGATAGTTCTTATTTCGAACTGTTTTGCTAGAAGTGTTCAGAATACTTAAAAATGCTGGAATAAAGTGTATTTAACACAACCACACACTTACAGAGTTGTACAAAGCTGGAATTCGTCCCTCAACTCTTTTCTCAGCACCTAGCTCTGTCTTATGGAAATACCTTTGCTGTTTTCTTTCGTTTACTTTAACAATTTTTGAGGGGTTTTTTTTGCTAATTTTTAGAAATTATTTTGATAGTTGCTGAAGACAGATTTTTCCCCACTTTTATTTGAAAATTTCTTTTTTGCCCTTTGGGGGACAGTCCCTTTCATAGGCTGTTGAAAGAAGCCCAGGCTCTAGACTCAGGAATTGCAATATTCCCCTGCACTTTGGTTGACGATATTTTCAGATTAATTAATGAAAGGATTCTGTAGTATACTACAAGTATTAGCAGTTAATCTCAGTATTTTAATGGGGGGACATTTCCTTTACAGTTTAGGAGAGCTAAGGTGGAGTGAAATTAGATGAGGAGCATTACTGGGATTGGCACTCATGTTTCTTATTACTTACCATCTCACTAAATGGACCAGAAGGTATTACTCACCCTTTTTTTTTCTGTAGCATTTCACCCCCTATGCAGAATGATGCTGTAATACTTGCTATTAGCCATCCTGATGTTTTGAAACTATTGTCAGTTCTGAGACAGTATTAAATACATGTGCATAGAGACAATTGCTTGAGGTAGAGATGAGTGTGGCTCCCCACATGGATCACCCTGCAGCATTTGGGATATTTTTTCTCCCAGCATCTTTGACCTCTCACTTTCAAAGTCAAAGTACAAAGTCCAAAATCAAGTGAAATATGACCTAGTCAGTGAGGTATTTTTTCTGTAGACCTGTGGAAGCCTCCACAAATCTGATCTGTGATGAAGAGAAGTTACACAGGGTTTTTGTTTTGTTTGTTTGTTTTTTAATTCCGAAAGAGTGATGTTGAACATATTAGAGGGGACATGATGGTGAGTGCTTCTGAAGCATGTGCTCTGCAAAGATCTATTCAAAACATTAATCTTTGAAAACCCCAAGTATCCTGTCTTGTAATAAAATAAGATGACAAATCTCATCAGGAAAGTTCTTTTATTTAGACTTTCTTCATTTGCTGAAAAATGACTTGGGGAAAACTACCTGAAAGTCAAACCAAAAGCAATAGATTGTGCCTGTAAGAAATCATAAAGTTCATTATATACACAATGATGTGGCAGAGGAGGAGAGCTGAATTTTTAGTAGCACTGGATGAAAATTAAAATAATCCTGGGTAAGTAATATGTTGCAAAGTGATCGTTCAGTATGTTTGGAACTCATTTGAATTCAGCACTGATAAGTGAGATCTTAACAGAACATTGTAGAGTGTCTTTTCAAGTCTATAGTCTGTAGGACAGAAAGGTTTTTATTTTATACCTGCATAAAACAAACAAAAAAAGGTTTTTTCCTTTCTTTTATAAGATGAATTTAGAATACTTGTCCAGCTTTATGTGTTCCCAGGAAAACCCTTTGCTGGGGAGATAGTCTGTCAATTATTCCTGTTTTTCAGTTCAGATTTTTACATTCTGCTCTTAACACAAAGGTGAGGAGTAAAACTAATTTCCCAGGTGATTTTGTTTTTCTTTGTAATGAGAAAAGTAATTTGTAATATTTCAGATTATGTAGAAATCAGCTGCAGATTTAAACAGCAAATTTCCCTTTTTCATTAATATGAGAGTCCATTCCAGTTGAAGAGCCACCTTTCCCTGCATATGTGGACATCCTGCCATACAAGAAGGAGATGCTGTACTTGGGAAGATGGTGGGGTTTTTTTTTTTGGTTTTGTTTCTTAAACTACTTTATAATGAGCTGTAGTCTCTATCAGGATTAATTTCAGGATACAGAAGGAGAAGCCCTTTCTATTTGAGCTCTATTTGCTGTAAATAAGCAGCTAACTGAGAGAGCTACATAAGCCACCCACCAGCACAACTGTAGTTTCAAATCTAAGTAAACATATAAAGGGAACAGCCCTGAGAATTTGATGCCACAGGAAGTTTAAGGTATTTCTAAATGTTTATGACAGTAGTTTACCATCCTAAAAAAAGCAAATTATCTTCCTGAATTTCTATTAGACATATGGGAAGAAGTGAAGAATTTTTATTTTGTGAAGGACAGTTCAACAAAGTAACCTTAGTTTTGCCTGGCGTTCTCTAGTAATGTCATGACAGAGTAACAATTTTAACCAGCTTTTAAAATAATGGTCTCTAATATAACTCCCCAAATATGTACGTTAACATTTTTTATAGCCTTCACTTTCAAACAAGTAGTATGGGTCTGCTTTACACTTCAGACTTTTTTTTTCCATTTTGAGGCATTTTCCCATAACATTCTTCAAAATGCAGAGCTGAGGGCGTGCAGGTTTTGTCTGGATTATCTGGACAGGATTAGAAGTTTCTGCTAGTGAAGGGACAGGAACAAGTCGTTTGCTGGTGTGGTGGCTTTGGCTATCATTCCCTGTGCTTGGACTCCCCAGGTACTCTCCAGAAGTTTGAGGTTTGCAAAGAAGATTGTGGCTATATCTGGAAATATTACCTCAAAGATAGCCTGCGTATCTGGTGAGAAATTACCCTGATGGTGCTATTGTGTTTTGTTTTCATGAATTCAGAGCTGGGGGTCCTGGTGCCCTTGCCAGACTGAACTAGAAAAGAGCAAAAAGGCCATGCTTGCCCCAAGGAAATGATGGGCTGCCAGTAAAGGCAGCACACAGGCAGGACGAGAGGAGTAGTGCAAAGAAGCCACACAGTGGTGCTGGTTGAGGTTATGGGCAACTGGTGGCGTGGGAATGTGAGATGAGAAAAACAATGATCTGTCTTACCCAATTACCTCTTTTCACCAGTGGCAATACAGTTAAGAGGGGGTATGGGGCAGGGCAAACTTGCAGTGCTGGACACTGCTGCTCTCCTAGCCTCCAGGAACTTGAAGCTGATGTGCTTTCTGAGCCAGAAGTGTTGTTTCTTTTTTAACTGTCAGCGTTTCTGGAGGAATCACAGAAACTAGGAGGAAAAATAGGAAAACCAGTTGTTCTCAATGGTTTTTATGGAGAACGCCTCCCTTAAGGCAGTTCCTGGGAGGGACAGTCTGAGGAAAATGCATTTTTGATAATTTAATACACAGTTAGTGGGGACCAAGATTAGAATTCCAAGTAGGAGTTGCCTTACTGATGTGGAATGAGAAAAAATAATTAATTGTAGCATGTGAGAGTGAGGATTTCCTTAGAAAGCTAGACTACTGTTGTTTCTGGTGGAAATGACACTATTCCCTTGCCTGTGTTCAGATGCCTCTTTCCTGTAGCGTTTGAAGTGGAAGAGACACTGCCCCAGGGACTAAAAGCTGTAATACCCGTTAGTTGTACCAAAACTGAAGTCAAGATGCCGTTGGGCTAAAGGGTTAAGAATTGAGTAGCTAAGGTGGTAGAAGGTCTCAAGTGCTTTCTGAGGTTTTACTGAAGTGCTGCCAACTGACTTGAAACCTCTCATCTGAACAAACACTTGAACTGAAAATATTTCTGTATTTTCCCAGTGAAGTATTTCATTAGTCATCAATAACTCTTGGGGTTAGGTACAACCACCTTTACAGGTGTTAACAAATAGCTTGAAATCAGAGAAGACATTATTTAAGAAAAGAAAGTAGAATTTGATTTTTTTTTTTTAAAAACCTGCCTATTCCCTTGTCATTTTCTGAATAAAATCAAAATATAGCAAAGTTGTTGGTTTTTGAACAAAAAGTTAGGTCTAATTTTGATTGTGTCATCAGAACCCCTGACTGGGTTGTCAAAGTATGAGTAGCACTGTCATATTGAGTAAACATTTCACAGCACAGATGTTATCTTCCTCCTCTTTCTTTTTAAAGCGATGTAATATTTTGTGAGATGGACTGCTGTCCCTGCTGGTAGGTATGTAAAGGAAAACAATTTTTAAAATTAAAGTGTAGGGGAAATAATTAAGAAATTTGAAAATTAGAATTATGTACAAAACAAATAATACTCAACTTTTCTATTAATTTTAGACTATAGTTACTTTTTATGGGCCAGATTTTGGTTAAATCACTTTTCCAAAGCAGGCCTTATATTCTGATCATAATTTTGATCCTTGGCAGATAATAGTCTTTCTTTCCTGGACACTGACAAGTTCTGCATTTCCATCAATTCCAAAATGTTGGCTGTTCGCTGTTCCATTGGTTAGCTCTCTTCACAATCTGAAATGTGCATACCTGGACATCCTGGGGCTTCAGGATGGGGTCAAGGTCAATTCAACGATAATGACCTGATCCAGGTGCTGTGGAGAGAATTTCTTGGCCATGCCTGTGGATATGCAGGAGCACCCAGACAGGCTCAGGCCAGGCCAGAGGTGAAGGACAGGCTGTTAATAGGACCTACGGCATGACATTTCCAGTAAAATAGTTTTCAGCCTTTGGCAGTCTGACTTCCTTATCCCAATTACATGTAAAGCATAGTATTTGGTAACTGCTGAAAGCCTGAAGATTTTTCTACCTTCCCATGCTTTTGGTCTATTTGCTATATTCTAGCAATGCTTATTTATGCGTGCTGAGAAGAAACAATTAATATTTTGGTGGGTTTAGACCTGTTGCCTGAATTGGAAATTAGGTATGTTGGATATCTTGTAGTGGTCTGACTGCTGTTAAAAGTGGGAAGAGGATGTGTTATCATGCAGCACAGAGAACTATTTTCCCCTTTTTCACAAATAAAATGTAGGATTTCTTCTGGTAACGGTGTAGTTGTGAACTGTCTCTGCTCTCTCTCTAACCAGCTTTAGTGGGTGGGGGTTAATCCCAGAGCCTCGGATCGCACTTGAGGAGATTTAAAAAAGTATTTCACTAGAATAATAGCAGGATCATTTATTTTTAGTGCAGTGTAGCTAGTGCATTTTATTTTGAGATACTATTTATAGACTGTTTAATTTTTTTTCTGTGACACAGCTTGAATTTATACTCTTACTGCTCTTTAGCAATAATTAGTTTGTTTTGTATAATCTTAGCTATAAGCTTATAATAACCGAAAAGAAACAATGAATTTGTATAGCTTCTGAAGTTTCAAATTATTTTTTTTTGCTAGTGGCTGTCTGCTATGAAATCACTTCAAAGTTTGGTATGATCCTTAGGTATGGCAAATGCAAGATTTTTTTGAAAAGAGGCTGTCTGGAGAGTGGTTAGAAGGTTGACGATACTGAAATATAGCTTGGATGAAATTTGTGATTAAATAAAATAACTTGCTGTCTTCCTCTTCAGGAAACATGAAAACTGCATTACTCTTGGTGGTCAGTTTAAATAACCATTTCTAAGCAAAGTATTCTAGATGAACTTTCTTAGGGACAAGAGCAATGTGAGTAGTTGAGGAACATGAAGTACTCCCTCTGAGAAGAACTGGTTACTTTATGAGCTTACTAAGAGGAAAGATGGAAACTATGTATTCATGGTGATCAGGTTTCTGTGAATTTATTGGTTTAAACTGTGGAAGGGTGAGATGGGGATTTATGTCATGCAGCTTCTCCAAAATGGAAGCTAAAGATTTTAAATCTGAATCAAAAGGAATCAAAGAGGTTCTCAATTCTGCCATATTACTCAGTGTTAAGAGAATACTTTTTCCAAGTAAACTTTTTTGCAAGATAGAGATATTGCCCTTAAATTTGAGCAATCTATGCGTGAGGCAGGAGCTAGTCACTGTCAATCAGGTGGTTTTCACTTTCTTGCTGCTGTGCAAGGCAGCCAGCAGGAATTTAGCAAGATCTGGCTGCTCAGCATCTGACTTCACCTTACATGAGGCAGGCTAGGATTTCATTTCAGACTCCAGCTTCTGCTATCTCAGTGCTTAAAAGTGCATTGGGAGGGAGAGGGTTTGGAGAGCAATGATAATGAGCTGGGAAATCAGGCAAGGATCTGATAGGAGAAAAGAGGAGGATGTAGGAAGTCCAGGTTTCTCTTTTATGGGATATAAGCATGTTGAGGTCTCCTTGAATTTAAGGTCATTCTTGGCCTCTTATGTGCAAATAAATAAAATAATGGTCTCCTTATATCCAGGTGAAGTTTGGAATTTCTCTTTTACTTAATAATTTGAAACTGCTCTTCTTTCGATGGAGCAGCTCTGCATTAATACATCTGAGTTCAGAATTTACCCTAGCAGTATAATGAAATGGTCTTGTTGAAATATGGTATACATCACCACCTGGTGATTTCTGGGTTTTGGTGAGAAGGAAATTGGGTTAACACTGTGCCTGAAGTGAGAGTGATGCTACTCTGAATGACCCAACACTGATACAGCCTTTTCAACTTCAGCATCTGTGTTACCGGGAAATCTTTGGAGAGTTTTCAGCCTTTGTTTCCTCTTAGAAATCCTTCGGATAGCTGTTGTTATGTGCCATCTTAAGGGATAAGAAACTAAATCCAACTTCCAGTCTTAGCTTTGCCTGTGTTTCACAAAAACTGTGGTATGCATCCCACAGAAAGGCACACATGCAGAGTCATTGTTTTCTCACTTGAAAGACAAACTATATATTACTGCCTGTTGGAACTTTTTTCCCTTCTTAATTTTCAGTTCACATGCACATCTTCTGTTTTGATCAGTTTGATGAGTTGAAATGCAACCTGAATGGTGGTGTTTATTTCAGATTTGACTAGAACAGAGTACTTTTGTAAATATTCCCATATTGCACACATATTCAAACCTTTTAACTCAGATTCTTATTGCTTTTATAACCTTTGTGGATAGCTATTACATATGCCTGGTAATTTCATATATTCCTTTCCTACATTATTCAGGTAATCCACCATTACTGCAAAAATGTCAGCATTTATTGATGAGGAAGACTTGGGGAAAAGTAACTTAAAATGCAATCAGAAAGAGGCTTTCAGTGGAAACAGTTACAGTTGTAGCATTATACCTGCCCTGTGGTCCAATTACCTTGTCAATGAGTGAAATACACTCTGAAAAAGGTAGTGGAGATTAATATACACAGCCAATGTCTGAAGATCAATATAGTCTTGGATCCATCTCAGATTTATTAGAAGTGTGGATAGCTCTATGGATGTAAAAGATATTTGACAGAGAGGGATGTATCCATAGTTTTAAAACTGATAGGCAAATTTGATCTTCAATACTTAAAAAGAGACAATTCAAAATGGGTTAATTTTCTAAAAGTGCCAAGATGCCACACGTTAAAGATTTGGTGTCTTTGGGGGATTTCTAATTGAACATTGCTCCATAATTGAGAAAGAACCAAAAATAGTCAATTTTTATGTCCTAGTAAAGTTCTCAGTCTCAGGAGCTTCCACATTACATATATTATGATGTCAAGAAATAAATGAGAACTATCAGCTGAGGGTAAAGTAAAATGGACCACAAAATCTCACAATACGGCTGTGTAGCTTTGGTGCACATGTAATGGTGATATGCAAAAGAATAATCTAGTAATAGTTGCCACCCTGACTAAGGTTATTTTATCCATATTCTGAGATAAATGGACATGAAAATGCTTCAGAGGCTGATGCTAATAATACAGTTCCATTATGAACTGCCTTTCACACTGTACATTGGCTTTTACATAGTTCAGCATAATGAAAGCACCAACAAAACAGTATGTGTTGGCTGTCCAGTGTGAAAACACAGCTGACACTTTAGTCAAACACCTTACAAAGCAGCCCCAAAGGTTTAGCAAAAATCTCAGAAGATGTCACTGCTAATTTACACAAAGCAGAACAGCAACAAAATGTCTTCCTCAGGGAAGATGTCCCAGCGTTGTCTCAGGACAACAGTGGAGAACCTGTTGTCTTTGAAAAACAGATGTTATGCAGGGAAGATGAGAGACAACTGGGAAGGCTGACCAGACTGAAAGATTATGCAACCATACATTGCTGCACTATGGAAGTCAAATGCATTTACATTTTCTGGCTAATAGGGAAAGCTTTACAGTAAACAGGAAAGTCTTGGAAAGGGATAAGAAGCACCCTTTTCTTCCTCAGTAATTCTGTGCATTAGGCAGAGCAGACTGTTCCACTGTTTGCACTGAGAAAAAGGACAGCAAGGGCAGTCCAGCCACAGAAGATGGTTGATTTGTTCAGGGTTGCAAAAATAATGGCAAGTCTGAAACTGAGCAGAATTTGTGTGGCTTGAATTCTTCTCTAGTTTCAGTCAACAGGGACTGTGCCTTTCTCAGCATCATTCAGTGGCTAAGCCTGCAATGATTCCAAGTTGGTGTTATTTTCCTTTCCCTGTCATTTTAGAATTTTGCAACCATGGTTCTGTTTTTTGCTAATGTTCATTAACCCCCCTCTTGGATAATACGAGTTTTCAAAAGGTGAAGCTTGTTATACATTTAGACAGATCCTAACTATTGATTAACACGCTTCTGTACTCGAGGAGGTCTGTCGAATTACAAGCATACTGCAGGCTGCATAATCCACTTTCTGACTGAGCGACCCCTCCATCCTCTGCCTTTGTTATTTACCAGACATCTTAATTTTCTGTTAAGGTAAGACTGATGGTTGCCTTTAAACCTGGAAGAGTGTAGGATCCTGTAAAAAATAGCATGAAGAAAGAGTCAGGAAAATTTGGTACATTTTCCCTCTCCAGCAACTTAGGGTTTTCAGTTCAACACAGATTACTATTGAGTCCAAACCTCTGCAGATCTATCTCTTTCCAAACCAGCTCCTTGCCAGCATCTCCATTTGAACCATTAAGCATTGGCTTTGTATTTCTTCCTGATCACTATCATTTTAGCTAGGAGAATTAAACATCCTTCTCCATTCAGTTCAAAAACGATTTCTTCAAAACTGTCCTGTAAAATTTTTGCCCGACTGTCTTTGCTGTCTTGCCCTAATAGGAAAATGTCCATCTTATGTTTGAATCTGGCACAAAATATACACAACCTCTTTTATCTGGAATAAAGTGAAGTTAGTTTACAGATAAAGTAACATCTTTCCATTCAGGTGAACTATAAATTTTGCTGAGTTTATCAAAGCTAAGTTACCAAAGTAACTGAGAGAAGTTACCAGTTTTTACCTGTAGTCCCTCTAATTTCTTGATTTCAAGGCTATTTTGGAGACCTGCTCTTGATGAAGACTAAGATGCACTTGCAGGGAATCCTAATCAATATGAAGCCAAAGGACTATGGAAGCTGTAACTGCACAGATAAAGCCTTGCCCAGTACAAAACAACTGGCACCACTGTTTGGACTGGTTGACTGGTTGACTATTGTGGTGTGTGTTTAAGCAGGTAAACCTCAGCTGACCTCACTGAAATGTTAAGCTCAATTTTCTCGAATTGATGCACAGGAAGGAGGTCACCTAAATCAAAAGCAGATTTAAGTCAGTTCTGTCTGGTCAGTGTCCAGAACTGTGACAAGCACAAAGAACATGCATTGCATGTTCCCTGAGACAGGCAGAATTTCTGGAGTTCTTTGGCTAGGCTAGATACCTTTCTGGCATAATGTGGCCTCAAAATGCAAGGCAAAAAGTGGGCCTTGGGCTTCTGATGTCTGAATACAAGTGTTTCTCCTTAACATCATACAATACATGAAAAGGAGCATCAGGAAGGAAATATACCCTGTAGCATCATTCTCAAGGGAAGGTATACTTCCACAAAATGAAAATAAATGAGTTGGTATTATGATAGTCTAATACTGTGATGTTATGTACAACAGATGCATTTTTCTGCTACGGGTTTAATCCCTTCAGGCCCATTAAGCAAGGGGAAAAGTTTAGAAGGGATGCTGTTAAAAGAAGACATTAATGCACCTTTAAAAGAAAGTAGTTGGAGCACAAATCCCAGGAGAAATACAGTACAAAATAGTGAATGAAATATTTATACTTTCCACTGAAGCTGAGTTTATGCACTTGAGGGAGAAGCCCTGATGAGATGGTCTCCCCCTTTGTTCTGTATCTATTTTTCCAATTGCTCAGACACAGCTGTTGGTTTCACAGTCACTCTGAGGCTGATTAGATTAGAAATCATAGGCCTGTCTGCTCAGCATGGCCAAAGACACACAGGAAGTTTGGGATGCATTCTAAGCATGTAGTTTGGGTAAAGGAGATTTCTTTTTGTGTGCTTCCAGACATAAATTGGTTCTTCAGGATTTAGTGTGATTGGATCAACCTTCCTGTCTTATTCTGAACAAAACAAGTTAATACATGATATAAAGCTTGTATATGTTCATGTGAAATCTCACTTAAGGGCCAAATGTGCCGCAAGCTTCACTGACTTATCCAAGGCCCATGACTCTCACATTTATATCCTATTGCTTTTAATTTTATTTGTTCAACATGAAGCAAGGCTGCATAATAAAAAAGCTATGAAAGTTTTTAGCTTTCATAGCTAAAACAGATGGAGGAGGAAGGTGCCTGGCTGATGAGTGAATTGGACTTTGTGCCTTCTAGAACCCTTTATTTCTCTTTGGACTTTGATACTGGGA
Source organism: Pardalotus punctatus (assembly GCA_013400915.1). Taxonomy (NCBI): domain Eukaryota; kingdom Metazoa; phylum Chordata; class Aves; order Passeriformes; family Pardalotidae; genus Pardalotus; species Pardalotus punctatus. The sequence goes on from VZTX01014581.1 coordinate 304,139, forward strand.
TTGCTTGTACATGATCATTGTCCTTTTAAAGAAATTATTTATGGTTACTAGAAGAACATTTTTTATTTTCAAATACCTTCTAAAAGAAGAGCAAAACTCAAAAGCAATTTAGTGCCTTTTATTCTGCAGAAGGGTTCTCATGTTTTCTCTGCATGGCTCATTTCTTTCTAGAGGGTCTTTTCCAAATGCTGCCCTCCTATTCAGTCTTATTTATATTAGCTACTGCCATTCAGCTACCTACATCCCTCAACACAACTACGTCAGTTGCATAAGTGCAAAAAGTGAAGAAAAGGTGGTGGTGTGTTGTTTGGTTTTGCATTATTTTTTGGTTGGTTGGGGTTTTTTGTTTGTTTGTTTGTTTTTTCATTTCTCCTTTTTTTATGGTTGGTTGAGTTTGTTTTTTTTTTAATGTACTGCAGTTTGTAAATATGTCATTTGATATAAAGGACAAAATTACCTTGCCATTGTTCCTCTTGGGTTTGTGCTTCCTGAACTTTTTTAAGCTCACAGTTCCATGATCTGATACAATAATTTCATCTGCATTTTACATAGCTTCTCATTAAAATACACAGATCTCTTGGGCAATCGCATTAGTTTTTACATACAGAACATTTAATACTCTTGGGGTGGCATGTTTTGGTTTTTTTTTTGCTTAGAAATGGCCTTTGCTTTTCAGGTTTTTCAGATTTATTTCAATAAATATAAATTGATTTTTAGAGATTTAGATAAATCTGCAAGGTGCAGAGGCATATTTCAAAATCTCTGAAATTAATAAGCACCTAAACTAATTGTCCTCAAATAATTTTACAAGAGGCAGCAATAACATGCTTTGCGCATGCTGTTTCTCAAGGGAATATAAGTATACTTATATAGTATAAGTAAATTTATAAGAATGAGCTGGAATGGACATTAGAGAAGATAATTGGAACAGAAAGTCTTAAAACTGTGGCCCTCAGGAGTGGTTTGGGAAGATGATTAGAGTCCACTGAATAACATTTTTATTTGTAGTGTCAAATCAAGAGCATATGTATGAGTGGAAACCATTCCTTGAGAACTGTCAAATCTGATCTTTCTGCATTTTGCTGCATTAATGAGTAATTGATACATAAGGAAAGGAAATGTAGTAATTTCCCTTTGAAAAGATCTTCAACTCAGTATTTCAACAATATTTAATTCTTATGGAGCCTTTTGCTTCCTCAGAATATGTTAAAGATGTGAACTTATTCAATCAATCCATGTTAATTTTTCCAGCACTTCACTGAGTGGCAGTTATACACTACTGTTTCTGTCCAGGAGGAGGATAGGGCGGATTGCTTAGGCTGCTTCGTTAACTTTTTTGTGGACAGGAAAAAGGGGCACAGTTGGATCCTGTTTTAGAACTAAGGATTTCCTGATTTTCAATCTTCTGTTTACACAACTGCATTGTGCTGCTCTGACTTGAACTAAGTATTCCCTGGCTTACGGGACCGAGGTGTGGTAGATGTAATCAAGATAGCCAAGCTTGCCTATCTCCAGTAGGCACACTGGGGCTTTGTTAGTTGTTACCTTGTGCTTCCTGAAAATCATTTGGTGTTGTCCAAATAGGTCTCCTAGTTGTGAATCCATTGCTGACTTGCTAATTTAGGATGCTGGATTTTCCCCATAATTTTAAATCTAAATGCCATGAAACACTGAGCTTTGCTATTTCTTTTACTGTATCGAACTAAAAGGTGCTTTGAGACATTTGCCAATGATGTATTTTAAGGACAAGGTAGCAGTTTTTTGCTTACTTCTTAGGACTTTTTCTTTTCTAGTATTAAGGATGCTTTTTCAGGGTGGAACACGGGGAATTTATTGTGTAACATCTGTTAACAAAAGAGGAACTTGATTAATTTCCCACTCATGGTGCTGAGACTGTTCCCCTTTGTTGTCATTTTCTCAGGGTTATTACTCATTACCCTTATTCATTCTGCTTTGATAGAGGTAAATAGCTTTTAATTCCCCCTGCCCCCAAACCTTCTTAAAGTTTCCTTTGACAGCTTGTTGTAATTATGCCCCTCATTGAAGACACACTCATTATTCTCTGTTGCCCTGAACAAGATTATTTAAGGCTCATTTTGGATTTACTCTGTGCATGTGTGTTGAATGTATTTCCCTGAAAAATAGAAAATAGCAATATAAGAGCAGTGTGAGATGCTGGTAAATGTATTACCAATCACAGCTTGTATAGTTGGAGGTATTTCAGTAAACATGAGCAATGTCCTTGTCATTACATGACAGACAAGAAAAAAAGAGAAAAAAAATGCCAAAAGGATACAAGCAAGAAACTATCGAAGGCTTCCATACAACATGCTATTGAGTAATTGTTACATACAGTTTACTGTTGAGCTGTCACTGTATCCTCAGTTTTAATAAAATATGAGCCAATATTAGGAGTGTTTTTTTGCTGTATCAGTAGTCTTATTTTGGAAGATATCCGATGGCATTAGGAATGTTATTCATAATGTTATAATATTGCAATGTGAAAATTAGTACATCCTCACTTCTTTCACATCGTCTCCCCAGACATAACTTACTGGCCAAAATTAACAAGTTCTTGGGAGTGTCAAGATTCTTGATTTGCCACAGGCCTTATTGTTACTGGGACATCTCAGTGCCGAGGCATTTAACAAATAGCTCTGGCCATTCCTGAGAAGCCTTGGTTCTTAATTTTGTGTCTTATTTACTTTCCCTTACAAAAGGATCCTGCTTGGTAAGGCTTCTGTTCCTTACTGCTAGGGCTGTTAATTCTTTGACAGATCAGACAGCAGGAGTAGTTCCAGAAACATACCTTTGCCCTTAAATGAACTTGAATTCACTTGAGTAACTGTAATACATGATAACTCCCACCCAGGAAAAAAACTCCTATAAAAAAACCCTGTAACTATCAAACGACCACAGTAGTTATGCACTTGCTTTTATAGATTATATGTAAGTCATCACATTTGAATTATCAGCTCTTGTAGAACCTGCAGTCACAGGTTTTCCAGCTGCATTGCACCTCGATGCTTTTTATGTGGAGACAGCAGGTCTCTTTTGCTTATGTCCTTGATTTTGTCTTATTGCCTGTTCCCTTTTATGTTAAGAATTGCGATGTTTTTTATATTCTAACAATCTTAGGCTATTTTGTAGTAGTCTAATTCATTAAGGTTTTGGCATTTCTAGTTATTTGAAAACAGTAGTATTATGCAAGGAATGCTATAGAGATTTAAGGGAAACAATAGTTACTTTTCAAATTAATAAAGAACACTAGTTATTACCTTATCATCAAGAGTATCTCTAGTTTTACTTTCATAGTATTAAATTCTTTGGTTTATGGCAAATGTATTCCTGATGGGGTGAATTTTCAAATTTGGACTCTGTTTTGCCTGTAAATAATCCATTGAGAAATGACTGCATATGCACAGCTTTTAAAGTGGATATATTGAGTTAAATTTAAAAAAAGGAAAACAAAAAAAAAAAAAAAAGAAGGAAGAGGTTTCTATAATGACCTCTCCAAGTAAGGCATGTCTACCTTGGAAAGCAGGTAGTTGTATTTTTACAAAACCATAGGCAGTAGGTGCAGATACAGACTTAAAAACTTTACTTTTATAATTTATTTTTTCCTGATACCTTATGCTTCATCTAAGCCACAGAGAGTCAACACCTGCAAAGCTGTATGTTGGAGGAGATCCTTCTTGTTGAAAAGGAAGTGGTTGAATATGGATCCACAAACAAAACTGGGAGCACTATGGTGTCTAACCTTGAGTAGTCCCAGGGTTTGTGTTTGCTGGTTAGTCCCAGGGTCCATGTTGTATTGCACTTGCTGCCCACCTGACGTAGACATGCTGTGAGCAGCAGTTTTTCACCTGGCCTTTCTGGATGTCTGTAACATAGGCTGCCAGAGCACCAAAAAAAAAACAACCCTGAAGCAGTAAAGGAGTACCTTGCATGACAAACGGTGAAATATCACACTGGTTAGCAGATTTGGCAGATCTGCCTTTGCTCTAGGACCACCCTTCCTGTAGAAATTAACTTGTGAATTGTATAGCTACACATATTGTGTGTGTGGAGATGTGTAACTTTCAGATGTACATATGAGTTTGTGATTTACAGTGGGGTCTCTGTGAATAATCATAACTATTGTGCATGCACACAGATTTTTACAGGATGTTTCCAAGAATTTTGAACAAAAAGGACACGGAGCCAGGACATATTTCAAAGATATCATCATCTATACATGTGCCTCTCCTTGCTTCTTACAGTCTGAGTTCCTGTAAATAGGAACAATCCCAGTCTGAGAAAGAAATGAGAAATACTGCAAATAATATGGACTTTTTTTTATCATAATGGTCTGCATGTGCCAAATTTAAATGTGCACACAGATGCCACTGAAATAGAGATGGCTCCAAATCAGGCTCATGCTTTTAGCCTAGAAAACACTTTTTCATTTCTCAAGAGAATGCAAAATCCCTCACTGAGTATGAGAGAGTGTACCTTAAAAATTATTTCAAGTGATTATATTTATAGGCTGTTTATGAGGCTCATTACTATGTACATGAGCACATAAATGAAATTAGCCTCACATGAGGCATTTATCCAAGGACACACAGGATGTCTGCAGCAGAGCCAGGAACCAGAAGATATCTTCCAAGTTTAGTCCAGTATCTTAACCACACTGCTATTTTTGCCTACTCATGTCCTACACATACTCCATCAGTGACTAGAAATCTTCATGTGAACACCTCTGCTCTTTCTTTCCAAAGAAGATCATGTGTGGCTTGTATGTTCCTTCCCATCATATTATGATATCCAACAAGAATATGCACTTGTGTCATCAGTCAAGATCCCTATTTCTAAATGACTGAAGGAAGTAGCAAGAGAAAACACGAGGCATATGTAAAGTAAGATATTACTGATCTTTTTAAAAGAATATCTCATGCTTCTACTATAAAGAAACATCATATTCAGAGAAATCCATTACCCAATTTAGTATGGAGGGGATAATCTACTGTGGATGTTAATCCTTTGGAGTCTATTTTAGCTCTCTATTTCATAAAATTACTGCTTCATTCTCTGATAATTTTACAATTCAGTATCATTAATTTTATATATAGAAAAGGATTGATGGAACTACTTATTGTTAAGATTTCCCATCCTTTCCCATTAGGAATCTTCAGTTTCAGTTGCTATAAGAGTAGGATTAAGTTTACTGAGCAAGAAGATAGAGATTATCATGTGGGTCTGGGGCTTGCACCTGCCTGCCGAGGCTCATCAGGTCTCTGTGCTGCCAGGATATCCGCAGGCTCACTACTGCAGTTTGGTGGGCTGATCCCACAGGGGAGGACAGGAAGGTCTTGTTGCTAGTGGTCACTGTTTGTGGCTGATGACTGTTTGAGAAGGAGCTGCAGGTTTTAATGTTGCGGACAAGACATAGCAGGGATGGCTTCCCTGAAGCCCCCAGTTTACATGAGTTGTGACCAATAAGCCCAAACCTCCTGGCTTGATCTTGAGCTTTGAGCATAACTGTGCCATATGATACACAATATTCTGCAGATGTAGGTCCTTCCTTAAAATGTGCACTAAAACCCAGCGCTGACTTTTTGGTTAATTTTTTATGTGCCTCAGTTGCCTACCTGTTAACTGGAGATGAACATAGTTCTCTGTCTCCTCAGGTGTTTAGAAGATAAATTTACATGTGTTATAAAGCACACTGTCACTATAGTGAAAAAAAAACCTGCTTTAGAGTATATGCAAACATTAATAATTCTGTCTTCAGAGCAGAGTTTGAATGCTGTACAGGAAATATGGTATGGCATTAAAAAATGATGAGAAAATAAAATACGACATATTTGTCATATGGTTAGCAGTGGCCATTCAACACTGAGAAAAAGGCAAGGGGCCTCCCAATAGAATTAGATGCAATTCTTCAAATTTTATTCTAATGAAGAGACTCAAGGATGTATTTAAAGTGGAATAAGCAGTCTTAATTCCAGTGCTCCAGAAATTTTAGCTGTTCACTTTGTAACTTGTGTTTGAATATACTATCTGTTGTGTTATATCAAGTGGCTAAGGTGGAAATTTAGAAGCTCCATCAGGAGCTACACTACTCGTAGAGATCCTAGTATCATATTCCAGAAATCCCAGGCCTGGTATGACACCTCTTCCCCAGCCAAAAGGCACTGGTATTCATGCTGGCAGACGTGCAACAACCACCAGCTCTAAGGAGGGGGCCAGAGTTGGGGACTGAGCACTGAAGGTATTCCAGAGCCACATAGAAGCAGAGCCACAGGCGCTGTAGGGTTCTTAGGGGAGCTGGAGTGAGTGGCAGGGTGTGCAGCTTGCAAAGTCCACTGCTGGAAGTGGGTTTTAATAGCTGGTTCAGGAAATGATCATGATGTTTAAGAGGGAGTTCTGCTGAACCAGGTCCAATTCCTCCCAGACAGTCCTGTGGGACCAAAATGTGCCATGGCACCCTGTCGTCTACCCAGCCTGCTTGGATCATGGGTTACGTGTTTATAAGTTTGTATATAGGGAGCCATCCATCATTTAATTTCAGAGATGGTCCTTTTCAATGCAGCATGTTGGAATTTAGAGTATCTGTTTTCATTCATCTTTGTAGGAGTTATACAACTAAGTATCCATACATCACCTGGTTTGTTTTTCCTTTTTTCTTTTTTTTGCCTTGCTGGTTAGTGCTGTTACAAGACTAGTTCTTGAATTAGGTGTTACTGTGGTCCCTGCATGCAAGGAGGCAGCAACTAAATTATTGCATAAAACAGATACATAAATGTGGTGAAGTTCATATACTGCTCTTTGTGATGCTGAAGAATAAGTGAATGACTTGCTGTGAAAGTGAGAGCATGGGATCTGTCACCTTTTTCTTATAGCCAAGAACTTAATAATAGAAAAGACCGATTCAGAGAAGCATGCAGAGAGGGTTTTCATTTGCCCTATCATTCTTCACTACTGTTTCCTCCTACTTGATCTCTCACTTTACACCTAAGACATGTTTCTCTTGCTGTTTGAAGAGTGCTGACTAGAGTTTGACTCTTATCTAATATTATTTAGTGCTAACTCCCCTTTTCCACTCAGACTGCAATGACTGCTTCAGGGTCATGCGGCTGAAAATGAGAATGTGTACTCCACAGGTAGTCAGCTCACTGAGCTGGCCCCCCAAAGTGTCTGCTCTTTACTACAAACAGGTTTTTTTTCTTTTATTGCAAACAGAAATCTCAGCTGCCAAGAGAACCACCTGCATATAAGCATGCAGGTAGTGTAGCAGTGGTTGCTATATGGTACACATTAGGATTCCAGTCTGAATGATGCAGATGTTCAGGGACTTGCAGTGGCTTTAAGGTGACCCAGAGTTGCTTGAGTGACAAGGAGTTGGGACAGTCCTATGGGGCATTTATTATTATTACAATACTTTGGAAACAAGAGCTTAGAGCATGCTAAAAAGCTGACATTTGCAGCTAAAATATGTAATACCTGAAGAAATGCAAAAGCAGCCCTTATTAATATTGGCTTTTCCTAGCAGTAAACTTGAAATATGATGATAGCCTGTAAGCATGCAATGCCTCTTTCCAATTAAAAAATGTGCCTAGTACCATGTCTAAGCAGGAGTCCAGCAGTGAAGGACAGCACATAAAACTAAAGTAAATCAGTGCAGTGTCAGATGGAATCAAGAAAAGGGTTGATGCCACGCTCTCAGACACAACCCTGACTGAATAAAGTACAATATTTAATTGTGTCCCAAAACCTTGTTAACTTGGCTTCCACTGTTAGACCAATGGGAAAAGCAAAGTGCAGAATCAGAAAATTTTTACAAAACTGTCATGAAAACAGAGGTTTTAAAAAAGGTGAACCAAGCCAAACAGTTTGTAGCAAGTTCCCAGTTGTTGAAATGGGAATTATGAATGTGCAGAGAGGCAATGACCAAATGCATCCCTCACTATCTCCTGGCTGTTGCTCAGTGAGATAATCACTTGCCTCTTCTCGTACTCAGTATGAAAATTTGTTTGAAAGGTATCAGGGAAATATGAAGACTGCAGATGGTGTCTGGAGATTGTTATATATCATTACACAGGCAAAAACAATGTTAAAAAAGCATTAAGGTTGCAAAGTCAAGTGTTCAAAGGGTATAAAATTATAGTGGAATGGCTGTCTACGCAGTTGTAATGGGCTTCTCTGTGAATACTTGTTATCGTTTTATTATTCATAATAATTATCCCATTACTCATTAACCTTAAATGTGGGATCATATGGAATTTTCCCATTTGTTCTTTTAATTTAATTTATATGTGAAAAAGGTTTTAGCTTTGAAAAATAAAGGAACCTGAAAATGCCATCCTATGGCATATTGACAAATGAATTGTCAGCAAGCTTGAAATCTTTCTATTTATCACAGAGACATGGAGAGGCTGGCAGCATTAGATTTTAATAGTCTGTGTGGACCAGTGCTAGAAGGGGCTGGATCACTTTGCAGCTGGGTGTAGATGATTTTTGTTGACAGCAGAGCAGTGGTCAATGTCAGGAATTTGGGGGTTACAGCCAGGATGCAGAGGGAAAAGAACTCTTTTCTTCCTTGTATGTCCTTTTATATTCTCACCTATTTTGGCTCCTCTCATGTCCTGCCTAGCCCTCCAAATCAATTTGGCTCATCTTAACTACCTGATTCCCATCACTGCTGCTTTTTCATTCTTAATTTTAGTTGATTCTTAATCTCAGGTCCCATTTTGCACAGGTATTTCCAGATCCCCATTTGATTCTTCTCCTCTTCAGACTGTAATGCTTACTTAACCCTGGGCTCCTTTTACAACATCAGTGCCTTGATGTATTGTCTTCACCTCCCCCTGCAACCAAGGCCCATCCCTCTTTCACTCAGTCTCCTTTTGTGCTCCCTCTTCCCCACATCCTCATCTCAGTGAGTCATGGGCAACACCCCAACAGCCCAGCAGTATCATAATTGCAGAGATAATGCAATACCCCACAGTACTACTAGAGTTATGTGCCAACATCTCCTGCCATGGCTGTGATCCCTGCCTCCTACTCTGTACAGCTCCAGTTCCTGGGAGGAAGACACCATTCCGTGTCTGTCTGCAGAGGTCTATGGAAGCTGGGAGGGAAGAAGGTATAGGGATTTCAGTGAGACAGAAGCTGAGGATGCAGAGACTGCATTTTTCTCATGGGGCCAAACTGGGAAAGTTTTCACAAGAAAGGTAGAAGGTACATCCCTAGCAGAATGAGTCACCCATTTGGCCAAATTTCAGGTCCCCTTTCCACATGTTGTAAGAAACCTTGCCTTCCTTCAGGCTCCTTCTAGCCGCTATCCAAGGAGAAAAAGCTGGATGAGCTTCACCATTTTTGTCTTCATTTGGCATGACTTTATTCCAACACAGCTTGAGAAATGGGAAGAGGACAAATGGTTTGACTGAAATTTCTCATCATTAATTTGAAGGGAGAATGTGATCTGTAGGATGGAAATATTCAACTGCAGTCCTAGAGATCTGGCAAACCAGTAGTTCACTCCAGTGAATGTCTGAGACCATGGGAAATGTCAAGCCCCCATAGTGACAGAATGCTACCAGCCCTTCTGATAAAGTGTTCAAATAACTGACTAGCACAAAGAAATATCTATTGCTAAAATACAATTTCCCACCTAATTAAATTAAATACCTTTTTTTTTTGTTTTTTTTCTCCTATAAGCTCTTCATAGTACAGAAAAATCTACCTTTGCTTGGTGTGAATGTACCAGATGTCCAAAGCGCAAATTATCTGCAAGCTGAATTTGTGTCAGTATTTCATCTGAAAAACTATATCAAAAGATTAATATTTAACTGCTACTCACTTTCAGTCTTTTCTGCTTGTAATTTTTACCCTGCTGTATGGGAGATGAGAATTCTTTGGCAAAGACTGCTTTTACGTTTTTAAGCTGATATATGTTTTGCTGCTGTAGGACCCTGAAAAGACAAGCATGTTGATGTCAAGGGTGTACAACTTGCAATTGTGAGGAGAAGGGAACCTGTGTACATCTGTACTTAGCAGCAATATCTTTAAAGCCCTTTATTGGAAAGAAGTCAGTAAGAGGTGAGATTGATTGGATCCTCAGTTTATGAGACCCAATTTTTCCTCTGTTAATGAACTTAATATTCTCACTTTCTACTTTGTTTTAACTCTGTCCACAACCCTATCGAGGCACCTTGGCTGACATGACTTTAGATGTTTATGGCACACTGTGCTCTCTCTTCCCATCTGGTAGGATGGATTTTCAAGTTAAAAAGAATAGTGCAGTGGTATCTTTTTCCCCCCGTGAATATTTTTGTTCTGCATTCAAAGAACTGCAACATAAGTAAGAAAGCAGAGCCTAAAGCATCTGTGACTGAGGAATGGGGGCAACAGAAAAAAAATAATGGAGAAAAAAAATTGAAAAAAAGAAAGTCCTTGTGCTGGCAAGATGGGCAGTTAGGCAGGGACAGAAATACAGAGGAAACAAAACAGATGAAGGATTACAGAGTAAAAACTATTTGGGAATAGGATGTTGGGAGATGTAAATAGGGTGGAACAATAGGGAAAAGAATTTGCTGAATATGAATAGAAATCATTATAAAGTTTCCACCATCTCCTAATAAAAATACAGTAGCCTTGAGTCCTTGTGCTTTATTAAAAACTCCAGCTGGAATACATAAAAGAAGGCAGGCAAATTATTCTCAAGCCAGATAACTTTCAGATGAAGGAGAATGTAGAGATTTGAAGAGATTTTTTGAAGGCAAAAAATATTTCATGAACAAGACTGAAGAAAAGATGCACCAAAGAGGGGACAAAGGAAAAGAAAAAAAGAAATGGCAGAGGAAAAAAAGAGGGAAGATTTGAGCTATAATTAACATTTGTCTGGTTGCAGGAAATAAATGCTCTCTTACCCAAAGAATTTTTCTGGTACAGGAAAGTGTCAGTCCTAACCCTGTTTTTGTTAGATGTCAGGTATTACCCTCCCTTTTATTCTGGCAAGTGTACAAGTGCAGGATTAGGAGGTTAAGCATTTCCACAGTGTGCTGTGTTCAGAATGGGCTTGGTACTGTTTAATGCACAATGAGCTATACCGCAGCTGACAAAATACAGGTTTTCTGAACCAAATATATTCAGTTCAATACATTTTCTTTGGTTATGATGGGCATAATCTAGTGTGACATAAGGCTTGATTTTGCATGGTAGGCTGCATTGGTTCTGTGGTAAATGGAAGCTGTCCATAACAAAAAAATGCCATTATTCCTATAAAAGAGTGAACTGATTTGAAAAACAAAGAATTGGTTCAAGTCTGCGGCTTACCTGCATGTGGAACTTTTTACCCAACTCCCAGTACTGTACTCCTCCATTTGCCATGCATTCTCTCCATATCTTAGTGAGACAGAATTTGAGAGCCGGAAATCCCCCCTCTGTTGGGAATCGTTACACGCAATCTTTTGATTCCATATTTAGTGGACACTTATAATTTTTCTTGTAATGCTTTTAGGGAAGCTTTACATGTTGATAAGAGGGCACTAGCAGTCCTAGTGAGTGTTTTTATATGCTTTCCACTTCAGTTCACAGTTGTGTTTAGGTGAGAAGAAAAAGAATAGCATTTTGTTGTGGCTGAAGATTACAGTTCCTCCCAACCTGTGATTTTTCTTTATTTATAAAATACTTTGGACTGAATAGACTCTGAATTACTATAGGGCTTACTGGTGCAAGCTAAAGTGCAGATTGCTTTTCCCAGTCATGAATTTCAGTTAAAAACAAACAACTGATGAACACATTTCCCTAGAGACTGATTTAAATAGGCGTATTTCATTTGTTTAATTCCTAAATAATATATTCATGCATGTGTAGAGATAAAAGAGAGTTTTTGCTTAGGATATTTTGGAAAACATATTGGAGACTTTTTCTTAGACTTTGATTTTTCCTTTTTCAGGGGGACCAAGTAGGAAAATATGTATTGCAGTGGGGTGAAGGCAGAATTTTTATGGAAAAATTAAAATTAAAAAATTTGAACTAAACTGAAAAAAACCGTAATATTTTGAGATTACATCAAAACCATAAAATTTGCAGTAGTTATAATGAAAAACTATTTTTACAAACAATTATGAATGAAGTTTTGGGCTAAATTGCAAGGGCAGTGCCATAACTGTACTGTGTTTCAGAAGGGGGTCTATTAGGAAATGAAATAGAAATTGTTAGCAAAGGCTCCTTCAGGTCTTATTTACAGCCAGCATTAGATAAAGTGTTAGTGGGCAAATAAGCCTGCCAGATATGAAAGAGAAAAGAAGAAATGTGTCTTGGCATGCTGGGGAGGATATAAGTATGAAGAAAGCACAATCTATTATATTTGATAGTGATGGAATGTCGCCTGAAATGACCCTCCATTCTTGCCTATTGTTAACTTTTTCCCATGCAAAGAAAAAAAAAAAAGCCACAGCCTGTGAATTCTATAATAGCAGCTGTCTGGATGGTGGAAGAAAAAACTGTTTACATACATTATTACAGATTTCTGCCAGATTGTTCTGGTGCCCTACCAAAATTGAGGTTCCCCTGTGGTACTGTAAAAACATAGAGATTGCTCTCACCATAAAGAGTTCCAGTCGACACTCATGAGACAGAGACAGACAGGAGGGAGCAGAAGTGGTTTGTCCAAGGTCATGGTGTAGGTCAGCAGCAGCACCAGCAGGAAAACAGGACCCAGAAGTCTGGGTTTATGTAAATAGGGGCATTTACCAGCATAATCACTTCTAGGGAAGAACGCCCATATGAGGCATTACGTGAGTATAACTAGCTATCGAGGATGCTGGTGCAATTACATAAGTAAACTTTCCCAGGCGGATGAGCCCCTGCTCATGGGCTTTAAGCACAAAACCCCATTGCAAGGAGACCTTCTGCCAAAGAGTGTTGTTGGAAATCTAGCAAGAGGAAGGAAAGAAAAAAACAAAACAAAACAGCCCTTACTTCAATTAGAGGAAAAGATAATTCCTTTCAAGTTGAGAGGCTCGACTCCTGCTGGCCTTTGTTCTTAAGCTTACCCTTGCTGTAATTTCACAGAGTAACTTGAATAATGCCAGTTTGTTCTGTGATTACCCTCAGCTGGAGCACAAAATTAATATCTCACTAAGTAGTTCAGTACATGATGGGTGAACATTTAGTCAAACATGCCCTAAAAAGCTAGGATTTTCCATGTTTGCTACAACTCTTTCAGTGACAATTGATTGCCTGTGTTCGTATATGTTTATGAGCCTCAGTAAACAGGCAGCATATTTACGTCTCCCCATTACCTTCAGAAATAAACTTCCTGAAGAGAAAAAAATCTCATGTTCCCTGATTACAATCTAATTTTAAGTAAACAAGGGGTGGGGAAAATGACTAGTAAGCAGGACTTTGGAGGGAGGAAGGTGGGAAGTTAAGATTTTTCTCCCTCTGGAATCATACCACATCTAATGCTGGTAGTATTAAGTTAATATGCTGCAAGATAGAAATGGCCTTGGCTAGTCATCTTACTGTTTGGGGGTTTGTTTGCCTTTTTTGTCCTAAAAGTTTAGACTCAATACCAGATGCAATATTTACTAACTTGTGATTTGGAGTTGCCATAGAAAATACCACCTTTGAAGGGCATGTCTTCTAACCTGTTCTCAATCCTGGCATTTTCTGAAAGCCCTAAACTATTGATGCATGATCCTACGATGTGCTACAGCCAATGTCTCTCTCCCATTTCTTCACATTGCATCTCACTGCCATTGCACTGCTTTCTTTCCACATGAATCCCTTCCAGAACAGAAAGAAAGTACCAGTCCTTTCCCCCATCAGTCTTATTTGCTTTGGATTTTACCATGAAATGAAATGAGGGTTTGTGAGGTGAGAGTAACCCACCATTTTTTGTCTCAACTGAGGCATTGCCATGCCACTGGTCATGTTACTTAATCCTCTTCCACACTGCAGGATGAATTAACCCTTGCAAAGTGTTCTGAGATGTGCAGGAAACAGACTGTAGACAAAGGACTAAGTATTATTTACTTTGGTTGTATCTTTAACATCTGCAGAAAGAGGACATTTGTGCATAATTTCAGTCTCTACAACTGACTGCTAGTTTCACTTGTGCTTGTAAGGGATTATGTCAGGTGGAAAACACAAACAATTTAGTGAATGTTCATTGTTGCTCACTTTTTCATCTAAAATTTCTCACTCTGCTGCTGTGCAAAGATTTCCTTCAGGATTGGGTCTTTAGGTAAAAGTAGACTAATGGAAACACCTGAGCCATGATGTAAAGACAGAAGATGATAAAGTGAAAAATTATGAAATATGATGATAGATGGCAATCCTTTGCTGTTGTCAAAAATCTTATCCATTAACTCTTTCAGATTCAATTTAGGCTGTCTGTAGCTCTGCCTAATTCTAGATTTTGTGGTGGTGTGATGGTTAATGCTGAAGGTTGGAGAGCAAACCTGGCTGTTTTTTTCATCAGGGAGGGAAGGGGTTTGTGTGTGTGGGTAAAGCCACTTTCGGTGGTGTTTGGTCTCTTATGAAAGGAGGGCACCTGATAACGGTGGCATCCCCCAATTCAGAGAGGTTCTGTCAATCCCAGACATTTAATGCTGTCATTGTTAAGCTAAGTGCTTCAATCCTCTGTGTCTTTTTCTCCCCACATTCTCTGTGGCTATCCCATGCTTTAATGATGGTTGTACCAGGATATATCACTTCTTAGAAACTCTGGTAGCTCTCCTTAGGTATATAAGCTTGATAAATGAGCCATTAAATAGTAAAATTCTGTGTTCTCCAGTGTAGTTTTAAGGTAGCTGGACTGAAGGAGCTGACAGATCAAAACATAAAATCAGTGCTTTTCTTGTAATCCATTGTAAACAAGCTGTCAAGCCTCACTATGGTCTCCTTTGTAATAGCTTTAATGAGTAAATAGTGAGAATAAAAGTAGAGAGACAGTGAAAAAATGTAAGCCAAATATAATTGTTCTTTTTTTTTTTTAAATTTTATCTTATTATAGGTGGTTGTATCTCTATATCTCTAGTCCTGACTTAGAACATTTTGACATAATTTTGTCAGAAGTTAAATCTTCTAGAATACGTATTGCTGCTTTTACAGAGCAAGGAGCTAGAAAATGTTTGAATTGCTCCCTGGCTCTGATACCCATGACTTTAGAAGGTTTTAATAGGATAGGTAAAAAGCTTATTAAAAAAAAAAGCGCGTAAGTAGAATTGTATTTTATCAAACAAAAGCCCCTGAATTTTCTAGTAGGTGTCTGCTTTTTTCTTTTAACTCAGTTTCTGTGAATGAAGAAATCTGCATTCTATGAAAGGTAAAAATACATCAAAACATGTAATTTTTCTGTACTTCAGGCTGCCAGGAGAAGGAGTATCTTTCTTTTTTTTTTTTTTCCCCCGTCAGTTTACTCTAGGTTTCTTATCCACAGCTTTGGTTGTTGCTGGGTTAATATCCTTTGGTGACTCTCTTTGAATGTATTTGGCTGACAAGTTTACAGATTGTGTGTTCCCATTTATTTAATTTCATTTCTAAACTTCCCATTGAAGACATCCTTACTGGTCACCTGGCTTGTGAATCTGCCCTCAGGTCAGTGACACCAGTGGCACCAGTGCCTTTGCAGATGCACTGGGACCTGGATCGTGCCCTGGGTTCCGGAGGCTGGGACTGGCTGGGGCTTGATAATGAGCCCTCCCATAGGAAGAAAAAAAAGTTGTGAAGTTTGCTCACTGTTGCTCACTGGGATCGAACAGCTTGTCTTTTCTTTTGAGGAACATTTATACTTAACACTCAGTAGGCAAACTGCTATTTCAGTTTGCAAGTGGATTCAGTTATTCAAATGCACAGGCCAGAAAATGAAGGGGATTCTATTTAAACAGTGTTCTCCCAAGTCACAGATGATCTTTTTGATGTCTGTATTTTGCAAATGGAAATTTTCCATTTTCCAGCACTAGCATTTGTTCAGAGGCTGTATGCTATCTAAATCTGCTTTTGTGGCTGTTCATTTGCATTTTTGCTATGCTATATTGCCTCCTGTCTTCTCCCCTTGGCCCCCCACTCTTTTATATTGAATTCCTATTTTTGCTGCTTCCACTCTGTCTTGCGTCTCTGAAGGCTCAATCATGCAAGATGCTGAGCACTCAGAGCAAACAGCAGAGGCTGCTCAGCACCTGGTCAGGATTACAGGTGAAAAGGGAAATGCAAAGTGTCTGTATATTGAAGGCTTTTGCTGAGAGACAGCAGGAGAAAGGTGGAGCTGTTACCCACTCAGATAATAGTCCTACTTGTCCTGTAGCTCCCCACCTTTTCTCAGTTGCGAGAACTGCTGGAGCTACTGGCCAGTGCATCCGATGTGGAAGTATGTGGAAATGTTGGGTTGAAATTTTATGGCATGATTTGAAATACTCACAGTAGTCAGATGATATAGCCAAAACAGTCCTTCCTGGATTTAAAATAATGGCCACAGAAACCCTTGCATGTTCATGTAGATTTCTTCGTCAGAATGCAGTTTTCTACTTCCTTTAGTATTTATCTTTTATTTCACCCTGTACACATAGGTTCTTTCTTCTCCCAAATCTGGTTACATCCACTTCTACAAGCAAACCGCTTAGCAAGAAAAACTGCGTTAATATCCTGAGGGAAAATTGAGGAGGTGAGGAGAGAAGCACAACAACTTAATTCTGGCAGTTGAAAGAACAATTTGAAAGTTGTCTCGGCTCAAAGTATCACATACCGTCAAGTAATCACTATTCACTTCTGCAGATCCCAACCCTCAAACAGTCTATTTCACCCTCAGGGAAAGCCGGGGAGGGGGTGGAGGGAGAAGAACGCGTAAGCAAGAGTATCACTGGAGTATCAGGCACTACAATCAGAGGCAGCGTATTTAAAGCTGAGCTGTGATACAAACCCTGGGGCTGGGAGGCGGGGATTGCAGGCTTCTCCTCCCATTCCTATCTTTTTTCTAAATTCACTTCTCAGAAGAGGGACCACATGGTCCAGGCCAGCTTGGAATTCATTAGGGAATGAAAATACTCAATAGTTTACCCAACCAGGCTTTTCTGAATCTGTTTGAGCAGATTCAGAAGCTGGGGCGATGGTAGTGCTCCACAGGGCTCATCTGGATGTGCAAGAACCTGGTGAATGCCTGTACAGAGCACGCGTTTTACAAAAGTTTTTCTCCTGCAACAGGGGACAAATACCTGTGTGAGCATGGCATTCCCACTGTATGGCAGAGGGCTGGTACCTAACTACCAATGATTATTAATGCCTGGTGATGAAAGCAGAGTGTATAGGCAGTGCTTTGAATGTGTATATGGCTTCCCACTATGCCCTTTTCCTTCAGCTGCTTTCTTTTGCTCATGGACTAACTGGCTATGAGGCAGTTATGGGAATCCATAACAAAACCCTCTGCTTACAAGAACAGCAAACTGCAAGAGTAAAGCGTGATATTTCCATGTTCCTGTCATGTGCAAGCACGTGCCCACAAACCAAAACACAGCTGGCAAGTCTAATTTTAGCTCTACCAGCCTTGAGAAGTGTCCCTTTAAAGAAATTCTTTTTATAATTCTTTTTCTTTTTTTTTTTGGAAGCAATTTGGTTGATAATACAGCAGCTGACAATCGCCCTGCAATACTATGGATGATTTAAATAAAAACAAAAAGAAACTGCTGCCCCACATTTTTTTCCCTCAAAATTTATAAATAGGCAAAACCACTGTGGAAAGGCCCAGGAATCTGATGACATGTTAAAGAAATAAGTTTTTTAAAAACGAAGAAACGCTAGGATTTGTGTACAAGAGGAAACATTTTGTTATTCATGCACTTTTTTTTCCTGATGATTTATAGCCCTGTTGTGAGACAGACTCTTCCTTCGAGTCTTTCAGAGGATAAATATTTGGGATCGGGGTGCTGACACAGGTCCTGCACGTCTGGGATATGTGGCAGGTGTGGGACCCTCGGCCGGACGTGGGGGCCACACCTGGCCCTCACCTGGGCCCGGGCGGCGGCGGCAGCTGCTGCGTGCGGAGGTGCCCGGCCGGGGGAAACGCAGCCGCGGGTAACTTTTGTGGCACCGTGGTATTTTCACACGTCTGGGGGAAGGCACCCGCACGTCAGGCCGGCCGAATTTCTTTACCCTCTTCCTCCATTTTGTTCCAACTTTAAATAAACCAAGTCTTATATAAGCGGTCTAACAAAGTATGTATTTAATATGTCTGGCCCGGGGTTGCCTCTCCGCGAAGTGCCGGATGACGGCGCGGAGTAGTTTTCTGAAAGAGGAGGACGACGACGACTTCCCTGCTCTGCGACCAGGCTCCGTGACCTTGCCCCGCCCGTTTGTTAAATTTTTTTTTGTTTGTTTGTTTGGTTTTTTTTTTGTTAAATTAAAATCATAAACATGCACCCGCGTTTTGGGGCTGCTCTCCCTCCTCCTTCGCCCCGCGGCGTTAGGGCTTGCTGAGTCCCACGGCCGCTTTCCGGAGCTGCCCCGTCCGGCGCGGGCGCGGAGCGGGCGGGGGCGCGGAGGCGGCCGCGCGGCCTGCGCCGACCTC
>VZTX01014581.1:323531-393193 GCA_013400915.1 Pardalotus punctatus
TAAATTTGGTTGGAAGGGGGGTGGGTGGGGAAGCGAGAGGGGAGGGCTCGAGAGCGGGGCGAGCCGAGGAGAGGACGAGGAGAGCGAGCGAGCGAGGGAGCGAGCGAGCGGCTCTGCGGAGATTTGGAGTTGCACTGTCTTCCCGGCTCCTCTGGCAGGACGGTTCCCTCCCGAGCCGGGCAGCGGGTACCGCCGGAGGCACGCTGCTGCCAGCGGGGGAGGCGGGCTGCTCCGCCGAGGGCACCCGGGCACGGGGCTTCCACCCACCCACGCACACACACTCGCACACACCCCCTTCGCGCACACACACACTCACACACACACATACACACGTATATGTTCGTGCGGGCGCGTTTTTGGCTGCGCTGGAAGTAGCGCGCGGTAGACTGCGAGGAAGTCTCGGCAGCCTCCTCTGTCGCCCGCGCTGTCAGGAATAGCGGCGTGAGAGGAAGAAAGGCCCTGGGGCACTACACCCTGCCAACGAGTTCCCCGTACCAGCCAGAAGGACTCCAGCTACATGGGCAAACGCCTGGACCAGCAGCCAATGTACCCCCAGTACACCTACTACTACCCCCACTATCTCCAAACCAAGGTAAGGGCTGGCGGGGCCGGGCGCCTGGCGGGGGATGGAGAGCGGAGCCGCGCGAATTGCGGGCTCGCCTCTTCTCTTTGGCGATTTTTCTGTCTCTTCCTCCAGCTTGGTGTCACACAGAGCCGAGCTGGTAGGCAGAAAGCAGGCGTGAGAGAGGCAGGAAGGTTACTGTCTGCGCTCCCCTTTATTTATTTAAATTTTATTTTTTTTTCCCCCAAGGGCTGCTGGCGTCGGCTAATTCCTTTTATTGTTTGGGGAGAACAGTGCGGTTAACGCTATCGTAACAGCGGGCAGGTAGTGTGTTTGTTATGGCATGGGATAAAGATTGCTCTGGACAGCATAGGACATGAAACACTTTTGGTGGCTTTTCCAGTGATGTCTACAATTTATTTGACGCTTAAAAGCATTTTGCTGTTAGAAAAGCTGTCTGTGGCAACTCAAACTTTTGATCAGCTGAGGAGGAGATGCTGTGGAGCTCGGAGGAGAGCACAGAGCTAACCGACTGTAAATCTGGTGGAGTTTGTTTCAGTGTGTTGCACTGCTTTTAATATTTCATTAAATATTGAAGATGATATGGCTGTACTCTGTTGCATTTAAAAGGTCTAGATATAGAGGGTGTCTACTTTTGGAGAGTGTATCCACGCGCGGACGCTTCCGTTTTCTTTTCTTCTTTTCTTAATAATTTTCAAAATGCCAGCAGACTGGAAAGCAGGCCTGCCTCTCCTAGAGAGGCTGAGTGAAGTCTATGCTACCTGGCCGTGAGTTAGTTAATTAAAGCCTTATTTTTATAATGCCATTGTATAATAGTCTGCTCTCTGAAAAGATTTCCTGTGTGACCAAGGGACAGTAACAAAAGAAAGCCCTAAACCGAAAGTTTGCAAACCCTGTTAGGACACTGTATTTAGAGAAAAGAAAAAGGAAAAAATACACACTTCACAAGGTGAAGTGTGACCTCACAGCCACAGATTAACAGTTTCAGTAAAACGAACGTCCTTTAGGAGGGAAAAGCCAAGTCAGGGCGCACACACGTGCGTATGGCACTGCGTACACATATACACATTGCGCTTCTGTGGCAAATTTAACACATAGGACATTTGACGTGTGCATCTGTGTGTGGTGAAGTGCCACAAGGGAGACTTGACTTCTCCAGACTTTTGGTTTGAAACACATTGATTTGGCTGCTGTTGTGAAAGGATAAGTTATATTCCTTGTTAATAAAAATTACTTTCCTGTTAACATTTATAGCCCGAGTACTGCATTATATAAATTAACTAATTCTAAAAAACTGCGATTCAGGCTGGTTGGAGTTGTGATGACACCAGAAGCACTCAGTATGATTACAGCTGTGTAATTCATGATAGGGCTACCTCTCACTTCTTTGCTCTGCTGTTTCTTTTACTGCATCATGCAAATATTTTTTTGGTATACAATTAATCCTTTTGTATTTTGCAGTGAATTTTATCATTTCTCACCCACTTCCTTTCAAGGTCAATCCAAATAGCATTTTACCTTTGTGACCATTTAGTGTGTAATGTGGCCGTTGCAGCAGCAGCCCGTCACTAGCTTGACTGCAATATTGCCTATTGCTTTAACTGTTTGGGGGATTGGGGGATGCAGGCTGATGCTATTCCTCAAAACCTGGCAAGCCAAGGACATGAAACAATTGATGGTGTTTTTTTGAAAGAACAATAGCCTTGAGTATTGGAGGAGAAATATTGGACATTCCATCCCTTTTACTCACATATCTTACATTTTGCCAGTTGTCTTTTTTTTCCCTTCATTTTTTAAACTTTGTAAAATAAGCTTTTTGAGAAAAATTAATCTTATATTTGAGCTTAAAGTAGAAATAATGGCTTTTCTGTGCTACGACTTTTTTTAACCCCTTGCTTTAAAAAATAACTTAAATACATTTTTATAGCCAATATATAAAATTATCAACTCTGTGAAAAGTCATGTGTATCTGTCTTGACACACTTGCACTATTATTATAAGGACAGGTAAAATTTCAAATTGGTGATACATTTTATATGCCGTTATTTTTTCTTATTTTCCTTGGTCCATAGCTAAGCGCATACATAAACTCTAAATGATAAACACACATACACGTTATATATACAGATGCAAGTATTTCTCTTCTATAGACCATAAGACTTTAAAGTAGTGCAGACAGGCAGCATCTGGATTTTGTTACCTTAAAGCTAGCCATCAGCTTCTGGGACATTTTAAAGCAGTTAGATCCATTGTATGTCTAAAGCTAATAGTTGGGTAATCAAATGATCTTGTGGTAGAGAGCTGTATCTTTTATCATCCCTATTGGAGCAACACATATAAATAAACCTTTGTATGATTCCAGCCGGCCTGAGAACTTCAGCTTCTTATTTTCCAAAAACTGCTCTTTGTACCAAGCGTGGTAGGATTCAGCTCTACAGAAAGAATGTGTTTTTATGCTCATAGTCGTGCATACTGGGGGGTGTGTGTGCATTCATTTGTAATTAAGAAAGAAATTCTAGGCTTTCTTATGGCATTTCTGTACAGCTTCTGAAATTCAGAGTGGCAGTGTGTTCAACAGGCAGAGTTTGGAAATTCACATTCCCCAGCGTGTTTGGGTGAAGTGCTGCCTTTGCTTTGCTTGTTTGGTGAAGTTGCCTTGGTTTTCCTTTGGGAAGTACCGCATTAGTGTACATCATGTCCTTCTCACAGAGGAGTACGGAGCTGCGCAAGATTTCAGCCTACAGTCTTTGTGTGTGTCTTCTAACGTGGCTAGCACGTTGTTATGCAGAAAGGGTGTAAATGAATAGCTATATGGGTAATGGGATTATAAATAGAAAAAATGGATTCCATATGTTTGTCTGATTGCTGTAACTTTTTAGTGTTTTGTGGCCTTTTGTGGAAAACAAAGCACGCGGTCGTTCAATTTACTTGTGATCCTTCATTATCAAATGCCACCACTGAAGCTAAAACTTTTATTTCAGGTTTAGGAAAAGTCGTTGTCATCCAAAAAAGAAAAGGAGGGGAGGGTGTCAGTCCTTAAGAGACAATTGCAAGGAATTTAACATGTCTCTTAAGGACAAGCGCCGAGCTTGAGGAAAGACATAACCTTATTCCTGTTTTGGTGCGATGCTGTATGACAACTTCAGTTTGAAAGTACAGTTTTGGAACTTCTTTAGGCAGATGCTGAGAGTAGGGTCCAATTGTCCAAGGAGTTTATTTCAGAGTAAGTGTTCGTGGTTACTGTTGTAAGTGAAGCATAGTCTTGTGTTCTTGTTGCAAAAAATATTGCAGGGAGGTGGTTCAGCTCATGTATATCTGATGATAATCTGTAGTAGTTTTTTATTCTATATTGAGATGTTAAGGGAATTTCCTTAGTTGCATCCTTGCTAATGGTGTAACTACTGAAACAACTGGTTTACAGGAGTATGTTGCAAATTGTCATGTAAAATGTTAGTGATGCCAAATCTGTCATTGTGGTCTGAATTTCTTTATTTTGTTTCTTGATTGCCAAAGCAAATTCTTTTCTCTTTACCATTTTTCACAGAAGAAAACAAAAATAAGCACTGTGAAATATCATGTAATGATGTGAAAAAGGGGGGAGAAATAGTAACTCTGAATATATTTGAAAGAGTCTCCTTCATTTAGTAGATGCTGTGTTTTATCTTTGTCCTCTGCAGCTTATGATTAGATGTCTTGCTGGGGTCAGCTTTCTTTGCAAACAGTCTACTGAAAAAACCTGAATCACTTGGGTAGAAATGAGGAGGTGCCACAGTTACCTGTCGACAGGAATTATGTGGTTTACGATCGCTATACCTGCACTTGGGGTAAAAATATGCCAGTTAAGCAGCTATTTCCGTGCGGTTTGCTTTCATGTATTCTCCAGATATTTCCTACTTATTAGTCATGGTTTGGGTCTGGTAGTTTAACTCTCATGGTGTTGACTCTGTAACCCAGTCAGATGGCTGAAACACCCCAAAACGAGAGACAGTGTTTACAGTACCCACAGTACCTCCTCATCTCTGTGTGCCTGATGCATGTGTGAACACGTGCAAAAGGAAGAAGTGTGATTTCCCAGCACCCACCTGAATGGAACCCCATCCCTGTGGCTGTGCAAGGTATGCAGACTGACCTGCAATCAAGAGGGCTTAATGAGCATGTTCCTGAAATGACAGATACGTGCCCCAGCTGAGGAAAAAAACAATTAGGAAGTTCTAACAGGTGTATTCAGAAGAGTTTGTTTGATATAATGATTGTATGGGCACACATTTAGGTGTGTGTTGTGCCACCTTTTTGACATTTTTTAGGGCATCTTTTGGCATGAGGGAATTGGGGACTTCTTTCAGTTATGTGCCATGAGCATAGCTCCCTCCTTGCTCCATTAATCTCTTTTAGAAAGTGTGCACTTGGAATCAGGGCAAAGCTCTTTCCTCTCTTCACCTTGTACCTACCAATCCCGTGCTCTTTTGTCACGCACGTTTCTGTTTAGTGGGTTTACGGCATTCCCCACTTTTGGCCATCTGGCCATACAGAAGGCCTTGAAGAAAGCGTTCCAGATACGGAGATGCCTGACAGGGCTTCTCTGGCTGGTAGTGTTCAGATTGTGTTTGGTGCCTGGTGTGAAGCAGGGGTCAGGTGTAAGGAGTAATTCATCAACCACACACTGATTTCAGGCTGCATTTCCAACCATCTGCAGCTTGGATCGCTGCCAGAGCTCAAAAGTCTAGCTGGAGCCCATGTGATCGTGCCAAAGTAAAGGCAAACACTTGCAAATAGAGAAATGCATTTCTAGGAATGAAGTTTGTTCGCACTTAGCCTGTTTGATTCAGTATGTCGCAGCATGTTTTAAATGCCTCCGAGAGCTGCCCGAAAGGAATATGAATTCATTTAAATGTTATTTAAGAATATTTCAGCCTGTAATTTTGATAGTAATATTAATATATAGCTCTAGTATTTGCCAATTGACTTAAACAATGAGGAAAATAAAAATTTTGTTCCTCTGAAAAATGCAGAAATGTATCAACTCATTTGCTTTCCATTTATCCTTGCATGCCTGGATAAAAATACTTTTGTTGTTTTAAGGGACATGATGATATGTATTAAAATTGTGTTAAATTTCTTGATTGATCTTCCTTTCATATGTTGCCTCAATGCAAGTTTATTTAAATTAAAATCCAACCAGCCCACAAATACCCACAAAAAGATGCACCAAATAAGAGAAAAACAACAAACAAATAGAAACCCCCCCAGACCAAACCTGGGGGAAAGGAAAATTCAGATTTTTACTGCTTCAAACACTTATGTACTATGATAATCTACGGATAATTATTTTGCAAGCAGATATTTTATTTCTGTAATAAAAGATGGAAGTTGCAAGTATTTGCCAGATTAGGCTACAAAGATCTTGCTGTGGCAAGTGCTGTGTGTTAATAGTTATAATTTAGAATGCCTTATACAAGGTGCCCTTTCAAAATAAACTGCAGTAGTTCAGAAATGAACTGGTTTGGTTTCTAATGCATGAAGTCCTGTCAAAGAAAATATGATGGTATGCTTGCGCTTTAATTCAAGTATCTTGGTAAAAATCATCAGACTGTCGGTTCTTAAATTTCCATGAATTAAAAAACAGATAAGAAAGGATGCATTTCAAGTAGGATGTCTGAGTTCATTTCAGGTCTTGCTGTGAGTAGCCTGCATAGTATTGCCTTTGCATATAACTGCAAGCAATGCTTTCTAATTCAATTAATATTTTTTATAAGGTTATTATTTTTTTTTTTTAGGGGTGGGAAGTGAATTTTCCAGTATGTATACTCTGGGTGGGGACTTTGAGTTTGCTGCAAACAAACCCATTCTGGACTGTCCAGGAAGAGAAGCAGACTTTAAAAGAAAAATAATAGTCTGGTTGTATTTTTTTTTTTTCTTGAAGAAAAGAATTTTAGCACTAGAAATTTTATGTAGAGGGAAACAGTTAATGTGTCTCAAGAACTTGCTTCTAGTGCTGCATTAAAACTGTGTTTTGTGACAGTCTCATCAGCTACAGCTGTATGTGATTAAATAGTGTAATATCAAAAGCATGTGTGTATAAGAGCTTTTATGATATAGTTATTCCATACCAAAGACTGCAGATGGGCAGAGAAGGGAGACAGAGAACAGTGATTTACTCAGATATTGTCAGAGCCTATACTCTGACTGTTTCTGTAGTGGTGTTTTGCAATTGCTTTCCCACTCATATGGGCAAGATTGAGTAACAAAGGGACATTTAGACATAAACAGTTTTATGAAGAGAGCTATTCTAAACAAGCAGGTGTCAGCCCAAGAACAATGTCCACTGATGCAGAATGATGTACCAATATTTTAAGTAGAGGATTAATAATATTATTGAGTAAAAGTTACAGTGAGAGGAATCTGTTCTGCTTCCTTTGAAAAATCAATGAAAAAAATTCAGTCGTCTTCAGCAAGACAGAATCAGGCCCAGAAAGCACATACTGATCACCATGGCAAAACCAGGACAGCTGAACAATATGCAGGTTTAAAATAAAATGCAGTCTCAAGAGAAATAAAAACAGCCTATCAAAATGCCTCTATATTGTGCAAGGGGCTGAGGACATACCTCATGTGATACTTAACAGCATTGTATATTTGCTGTGGCTATAATTTCTATTTAACATTATTTATCATGATTTATACTTTCAGAGAATGAGCAGCATAAACCAGATGCTTTGTCTTTTTGTCTGTTTCTCTCTCTGCCAGTTGAGATATGATTTATAAAGAGCGTAAGTCTAATTGCCATAGGAGATGTCTCACATGGAGCCCAGTGCCTATAATGAAGATTAACAATTTCTGTAAGAGACTAAGTGCTGTTAATCCGCAAAAAGTATCAGAGATCTGGTTTTTCTTTTAGTTATATAATTCTTAAGATAAAAATACTATGTAGCCTCTCTGAAATTTGAAACAAGTCAGTTTTCTGTGTAGGTCTTTTCTGAGGATACAGTGTTTCTAAATGGAGAAGTGAAGCAAAGGTTGCTTCTCCTATCTCTAGCTGCAGATTGGAAGCTCCAGTTGAATCCCTCAGTCATACTGTCTTTTATAGTTTGTTGGTTTACAGCAAAGTCTAATCTCTTCTAGAAGGTTTTTTATTAGCTGAAAGGCTTCAAGTCTGACATTGTCAAATAAGAGGAAAAGTTTATTTTTCCTGCTTTTTGGATGGAAAGGTTATTTTCCCATTTGTTTCCTTCCTTGTTTGTTTCCTTCCTTGTTTGCTTTTGGGCTTGCTTGCAACCATGGTGGAAATAAGTTCCCTCTCTGCTTCTTTGTTGTAAAGTCGACTTCAATATCAAATGTGGTAGTTTATTAAAAAGTAAATATTTACATTTTTAAGTGCTTCATTTGTGGTATATTTATGCAGATGAAATTGTTTGGACAGATTTTCTATGAGGGTTCCTCTGTTAATTGTACTGACTTCATTCAGATGCAAATGAATGAAATAAACCACCTGACATATATAGATCATAGTAGAAGCCAGAAGACACACGAGATTGCATGTTTACAATGT
Source organism: Pardalotus punctatus (assembly GCA_013400915.1). Taxonomy (NCBI): domain Eukaryota; kingdom Metazoa; phylum Chordata; class Aves; order Passeriformes; family Pardalotidae; genus Pardalotus; species Pardalotus punctatus. The sequence continues at coordinate 331,661 of VZTX01014581.1, forward strand.
AAAGCACTCTGATATTTTGTTCCTTGTTGGTGTCTTCCTGACACATGTTTTATGGTTAGTACCATGTGGTTGATGATGATTTATGGGCTGTCATGTTGTGGAAGTGATGTCACTCCTGTGTGATTCAAATTTATTCAAGAAGATAAATTGTTGAACAGATTTGTATTCCCCCCTCCCCAAGTATAAATCAACCAGCAGTTTGGTTTTTTTCTGTGAGTTTGCATTCATAGACTAAATCCTGAAGCTGTGCTTAGATACTCTGCTGCAGAATGTGTCAGAGTAGAGTGGGGAAAATCTTACTGGTGGACCAGCATGATGTTATTGTATTTAACTGATTGCTCATTTGGCTTCTGTTCCACTCCCTTCCCCACCCACTTTCACAGCCCTTCCTCTGCCCAGCTATATTTAGAGACCAGCCATGTAGAGCCATTCAGAGCTCAGTATTGATGCTGCACAGGAGCCTGACCTTTCCGCCTCATGCCGGTGGGAGATGGCAGGGCTGGATCAACCATCAAGTCTTGTGCGTCTTGCCTGCGAGAAACTCTGGTTATTTGGAATGACATGGGATGCAATCTAGTTGCCTTCCCGGTTGAGAAGCCAGCAACCTTTGTGCCAGGGCTATGGGAGGGTGAGAGGCAGACTGAAGATGCAGTGGATAGGACAGAAGGTTGTTTTGGACGTGCAGTCCTGGAGCTGGCAAAACCTTCAGGTGGTGCATTTGTGACTTGTGAGATAAAGGGACATTAGGGAACTTCAGATGGAGGCGTTTCACCAGAGGAGATAAGGGAGCCTGGTGTACCGCCACATCATAAAAGGTTTTTAAAGCTAGGTATCCATAGTTACAACAGGAGAGTTAAAATCTAGATTTCAGGGACTCACCTGGTGTAATGTCCTCCTTCCCTTTAAAGAAGAAAGTATTTGGCAGTTCTTAAAGCTGGAATGATGTGCCTGTGTGAATTCCGCGATGCTCAGAGAGCTGTCTGTTTAAAGTTTGCTCTATTTTTCCCTCTTGTTCTAATTTTTCCGGCTGTGGAAAAAAATGGCATTGCAATTCTTAGCCATATAAGGGACTTGTTAGTTTCTTTATGTGGTCAGGAATTGTTTCTCCTTTTGGTCTTCAAAGGCTGTTGCTGCTGAATATGCTTTAAAGGGAAGGAACTACTTGCTTAGACAAAGGCTGCAATCCTTAGTTGTTCTCTTTCTCACTTCTCTCTGACCTTTTATTGGGGGACATGCATATAAATAAATTCTGCTTTTTAGTGTTGTGCAAGTTGATAGATACTCTTACAAAGAGAGAAGCGTAATGGGAAATGCAGTCTTCATTTCTGTTCTCTCATTTTGTAGTGATGAATTTGGTTTGGTGCCAGTTAGTAAGTACATGACCTTTTCCCTACATCTTTTGATTCATGACAGGGAGTGTCAGAGCTGTGTTAGTGATCTCTCATTTCAGCTTTTAACAAACTATGAAATATTAAAAATGAATTAGGTCACTTGGAGCTTGGCTAATGTGTCAGTGATGCAGGGTAGTGATTTCATATTAATGAAGCATAACACACAGCTTAAAATACAACATTCAGATTTTTGTGAACACAGACAGCAGGGATGTACCGCTTTTAAGTTAGGACATTTTTATCTTGAAAATGTTGTCTTTTAAAGACAAAGCAAACAAGATATTTTGCAAAGATGGTGTTATCGGTCACATTCATTTAGTGTTCATTCCAGAAAATCATATCAGCCTCTCAGCCTAATTGGAGCTAAGTTTTTCAGTGTATTTAGTTTAAGATCAGAACTGCCGACAAGACTTCTTTTAGTATCAGCTGAGATGTGTCTACACAGCTGTCAATGTTCTGCTTAGCTGCTATACACAAACCGATAATCTACCACATATAACTGAAGGGTACAATATACACTCCTTTGGTGTGCAAATGACACTTCTGAAATTGTTTAGTGGAAGAGAGACTGGTGATGGGAATGTGCTGTGAACGGTACAATGAACAAGGTAAAAAAATAGGACCGATAGCTCTTAGGCAAGCCTCTGCCTGGTTTTGCATTCATGAAAACTACCTTTAATACCGCTCTATACCTGAAAGACATCAGAAAAAAGTCAGAGGCACTGCAGTCCTTCAGATGTTTGACAAAGCGTGCAGCAGGACTTGGGAAGCTGAATGCTTTACCTGGGCTGTATTAAGATGACGTTTACTGTGTCAGTGTAGAGCTGCACTAAGTGTACTGTTAAACAATCCTTCGTGAAAACAAGCGTAAAACAGACATATTGCTGTGGCCTTTAGCAAAGCAGCTGGGAACTTTCTGCCTGGGGGAGCATCACACTCGTTGGATTTCATGTTTGTGCTCTTTGTGTCTCTTTGGAGCTTTTGCATCCTAAAGAAACACATGGGTTGATCCAAATATTTCCATATCCTTTTCAGCATTGCTTTTACTGTGGGTGTCAGCTGGTGGTGCAAGAAGGGATAATAATAAGTCTGGCTGATGTATGGTGGCTCCAAGATGGCACGGGATCAGTACATGCTGATCCCGTGTACCTGCCATTGCCTCACAGATAGATACAGGTGTGCAATGCACCAAGTTGTCTTGAATTTTTAGATTATAGATATAATTCCTGTCTCTAGGAACAGCTGTGAGAAAGATGTAGGCTCCTGGCCCACCAGGACATACTTGTTATCTGTGTGATTTAGAAGCCTTGCCGGCCACTCAGTTTCTGCTTTATATCTCTGCCATTTTATGAAATCACTGTAATTGTATACAGTTGTCCCTGTGCAACATGCAATTTCCTGTAGTTTGAAAGGCTTTCAGCTTAAGATTGTCTAAACTTAATAGCATAAACATTAATTTACTGTGTTAGATGGGTTATTGGGTGTTTTCAGCATGCATAAGTCTGGCAGTAATTGTGCTGGACAGAAAAAATAAGTTTTGTTTCCTTCACTGTCTGCCCTGCTTTGACTTAAATGGATCCCTGGTGATGGTAATACTTAGCATGTAGCAGTCATTTCAATTTTCAGTGGGCTGTATAAACATTAACTAATCTTCAGAGCCCATTCTGAGAGGCGCCTTAAATGCCTTATTTGCTCATGCAATGGCTGCATGCAAATAATGACCTCAGCTTTCAGAAGCCCATACCGGATTATCAGGAGCTGGGGGATAGACTTGTGTAGCATGCACACCTCTCTTTGGGCAGAATCTGGAGGCAGGAAATGTTGCTGCTTTGTGAGCAAATGCTGTGCGTGAGTGGTATAAGAGTGGAGACAAAGCTGGAAAAAAATAAAGGGAAGGCATTTTCAGAAGGTGATGTTCATCTCTGTTTTATCCAGAAGTATTGAGCTCCCACAGCTTTAGCAGATGGAGTTCTCAAAGACATTTGACACTAAACTTGACTCCCAGATGGGGCATCCAGAATTGCAGAACAATTTGCAAGACCACTTTCCTGAAGCAAGTGCCTGAACCTGCCTTCTGGTTCAACATTACACCTTCCTCTTGAGCCTTTCTGCTGGGGAAGAGCACAAATGGAGCAGGGTGAGAGGATGCACTTTCTGGAGGAGAGGAATTCCCTGTTGTGTCTCCAGTGTTGGGAAAAGAGGTTGACTTCAGTCCTGCTAAGGTGCCTGAAAAAGATGTTTGTGGTGTTTGACCAGTGCTAAGAGGGGAGGATCAGGGCTCAGCTTGCTGTGTTTTAGAGATTCAAACAGTGCTTGGCCCAAATGTTTCCAGAAGATAAAAAAGTAGCAGACACCTGGGCAAGATTGCAAAGGACTTCTTCATTCTTCCATGTAAAAGAGGGACAAATGCTTTGAAACAGTGCCTGTGCACAGCCCCCATTGTCACTGGCCCTTGCCAGCTTTGTTAGGCACTGATGGGAAGGTTATAAAAAACAATTGTCACAATTCCACCAACATCATGTAAGGAAACTGGTCTGTGTTTGAGTCCTTCAGGTTAATTTTTCAAATCTACAGCACCCTGTTAATCACCAAGGCAATAGCAAAGAAGTTATTTATGGGTGGGTGTTAGCTAAGTAGTAGTTGATAGATACAGAATTGTCACAGCCAACTGGCTTTGGTTTTCTCATGCCCGACGTCGTGTGCCTTGCCAGGACTTATTTTAGATTTTCTGTTGTCATTACTCTTTTTATTCCTCTCACCTTGGCTTGTAACACTATCATATGTGCTTCCCTCTCTGTTGCATTGGAAATAGTTGCATTTTTAAAAATCACAGCATGTTTGGCTCAAAGGTATTTCGTGGATGGGAGAGAAATGATGATATTCTTGATACTGATAACTTCTTGTGTCCCAAGGGTTTTGTTTTAAATATGTGAAAACACTACAAACAGGGGTTGATTATTGGTGTTTTAAAACTGAACAAGGAACTGTGCCAATGGCCACAAGGATGTAGATTGTGATTTTACAATGTGTGTTGAGGAATGAAGTAGGACTGCCATGCTCCAGCAACAGCTGATGTAGTAGGTGTTTATGCTTCATCTCTCCTGGTCTTTTAGCAAGGGAGTAAATTATTAGTTGTTTATTATTTCTTAACCTTCAGTGGGTGACTTCCTTTCAGCACTAGTCAGCTATTTTGAGGTAGAGATATGTGGATTTTATTTCCTTCCTCCTCCTTCCCACATTCTCATTTGCTCTCAGGATAGACTGTCAGGTAAGTTCCTGCCTTCTTTTTTACCAGACTGAGGGTCAAAGAGGTGATCTGAAGCTTAGGTGACAAGGACAGACCTTGAAAAAGCTGAGGCATAAGGGTATCATTAGCATGAAATGAATGTAAGGAACACCAGAAGCCTTATTTTTATTCTACACTTTCTCCATTATTTGTGATTTAGCAAATCTACCTCTTTACCAATGTCTTAATTTTGATTTCCCCCCCCCCACCTGCCATTTTAGTTTATTTCTTAACCTTTTAAGAACTCTGCTGGTTCTCATTTTCCTTTCACCTAATTCTTATGTGTATGCCATGGTATTTGTTCTACCATTTGACCATCACAACTTTTTTTTTATATATAGATATTGACGTTCTGTTTCCTAAGCCAGTCATACTCTTCCCCTCTTTATTTATTTTTTATAGTATTTTACTGTTTGCAGACTGCCTCTGACTGTGCACTTCAGTTGTGCTGAGCTGCATACAAAACCAGGGTAAGAGATAGTCCCTGCCTGCAAGAGTTTATGAGCAATGTAAATAAGGTGCACAAAGGTGGGTAAGAGCAGCAATGGAGAGAATTGAAGTGCCTGGTGGGAGGTTGCATTGCAAAGCAGTGCCAGGACCCGGATAGTAGATGGTAACTAGTGTTTGTTGTTTACCCATATACTGTATGCTACTCCATCACCTTGGGAATGAGTCATTCTGCCTTCCCAGTTCATGCATTGCTGATTTTTTTTCATTTTCTTTCCTAATATTTAGGGTTTCAGTTGCACACAGTCATTTCACAACTACCTTTGTGCTTGCTTGGGCTTTAATTTCTCCATCTTTGCTGTTTGGTGGCCAGTCTCCCGTGCACTGTCTGACAGATTTTGGGTGTTGCCTGTGTTGGTAAACTGGCGCTGAACAAACACTGTCTTAGCTGATGTTGCAGGCTGACTTCATAGAGAACGCAATGGAACTGGACAAAAGAGCAAAGCAGTTGAGGTCAGTGTGAGACAAGAAGTCTGTTCCCAGCAGATGAGAGCTCTGGAAATATCATGGTGTGTGATGGTTGGGGGCTTGTGCTCGCTGAGGATTAGAGCTGATCTTTTTTCGTGCTTGCTTCCCCTGTCACCAGGGCTGTAACGTTGCAGGAGAACCATGCTGCCCATAACTGTTTGGTGCTTTTGAAAAGTAAATACTAGGGGGGAAAGGGATGCATGTGTCTTGCACCTCGGCAAGTTGGCTGCTGGTAAATGCTAGAATTTCAAAGGGACGGTGTTTTGTACAGTAGCTTGGGGCCTCAGAGTCAGAAGTGCTGGTCACCTGCAGCTCCTATTAACTTCAACCAGAACCGTATGTACTTTGCATGTTTGAAGACCACGAGCTCTTTAGGGTTTAAATGTTACTTCTTCTTTTTTTTTTTATTTTTAAATAGAGATTGCAAGCCTACAGGAAAATCCTTTACTGTATTTTTTGTAGGGGAAGAAAAGAGGGTTGGGAAACAAAGGGAAGAAGTTTGGGTCTTTTGGGGTGGTTTTGGTTGTTTCTATTCTTTTTTACAGCAATGATAGAATGTATTTCCAAAAGCAAGTACCTCTCTAAACAGGTAACTCTTCATTTTGTTAGTGTATGCTGCTAATGATTTAAATAACTGTATTGTTTATTTAGCTCCGGCAACTTAGATTGGATAATGAAGAGGGATATGATTTATTCCCTTATTTCATTTTAATTTCTAAAAATCTTGTAGTGTTTGGGTTGCATGGACTGTCAGGAAATGATTGCTAGCTTAGAAAAAAATGCAACTGAAGCTTCTCTAGCAGTTATGTGAAGTTTATTTTTATTAAACATGCATTTTGAAAAATACTTAAATGCTTTGGTCTGTTACCAGCTCTTCCAGTTGGTGGCAGGAATTTATTTTTCCTAAAGGTACTTTAGTTCAAAAGGATCTAAATTTTCAACGTGTGTGTTTGTATATGTACCAGTTCTAATCTCCCTCTAGATTTCAGGGAAAAGTTTGAATGTCTAACCCAGATATACCTAAAAGGCTCAAAAGTCACACAATAAAAAGCAGAATGTAGTCTTTTAAAAAGCTTGGGATGTAACATCCAGCCTCACCAGGGCTCCCTATGTTTAGGTGTAGGTTGCAGTGCTGAGTATTTCTTGAGTTTATAGACAGTAGTTTTGTGGTTGCAGTAGTTTGTTGACTTTTTTTAATTAGACACTTATTTTGAAATTCTGGGTTTGTGTTTCATATTGATGCCAAGTGCTGCTCTATCTGTTGCTTACTCAGCATTTACAGTGGGAATATCCAAAGCAGACAACTAGAGGAAAAAAAACCCTGTGCCTGATTTGCTTAAATGTATTAATTTTCTTCCCATTGTGGTTGGTAGAAGTGATTTATTGGGACAGATGGAGTGCTTGTAGGGAGACTGGTAACCTGTGAGGTGTTCTCCCTTTGGGCCCCATCCTCTGGTCCAGGTGTGCTCACAGCTGAACACTGCCTTGTAAGCAACTGCTGAAACTGCAGCACTGCATAGGGGATGAGGGATTATTCAGTGGGAAGAGGACTGTCAGAATTTAGCCTTTAGGATAGAAATTTCATTTTGTGAGTGTATTACAAACAAGAGAGAGTTAAAAGATGAAAAACTGCTTCTAGAGAGAAAAATAATACTGTTTCAATTTAAGCCTTGGTTTAGTAAGCTTTCTTGGAAAGAAACTTGTTCCTGAGGGCATTTTATCTATTTTTCTCTCTCTCTTTGGGTTTTATACTGCTGCCCATCACTGCGGTATCTGAATGCTTTCTATATAGAGATTGATAGCAACTTTGAAGTCCCCAGTGAACTGTGCAATCTTTGACACATTTTTCTTTAGGGGGTGAGAAAAGACACTGGGTGGGATTTAAAAAAAAATTAAAAAATTGTATTATGTAATTTTACATTCTAATACTATTTTTTTTAGAATGTTGTTTTGGAAGATGTTGAATGGGTTTTTAGAAGTGTTTCTTCTCCTTTTTAGGATTTGATTGAGGTTGTGGGGTACAAGAAGTGCCAGTGTTGAATTCAGAATACATTATTGACTTCTAAATATGTGTTTTCCTAAATGTTGCATCAAGCAGATAATGGATAAGTTATCAAATATCCAGTGTTACAGAGGTTTTCTTTCTTGTTCATTGTTATCTAAATGGTTTGAAAAGCATTCAAATAATATTTGCATTTTTACAGGTGATGCATACCAGATCTTTATCAGCTAATGTGAATTGTTAGATGCAATCTTCTACCTTCTAAAATTATTCTAGAAGAGTAAATATTTAAATTAGTACATAGGATAAATTCTTAAAGCTAGCAAGATTACAGTGAAAGGATTTACTAACTGGTTTAGATATTCAGTTCTGAACCATTTCAGTATTAGTCTTATGCGGCTAATCTATCTATCCAGCTATGTAGTCTGTTTCAACAAGGTACTTGGCTCTTGCCAAATAATTTCAAAGAGAAGTAAAAATAACATCATTGTTTTCTCTCTTTCTTTCCAGTCTGTCAGAGAAACACCTTGATTAGTTTATATTTAGTTTATGTGCGTGGGTGTCTTCCTTGGATGTGAACAGTAAGAAATTTTTGAAGAAACTCAAGTTGTAACAACAAGAACTGTGGTTAATTCAGAAGATGACTGATTGTGTCGTCATTTCTTAGTTGTTGGTTTTCTAGAGCAAGCTAGACCTGTCCTACTGCCAACATTTATGAGTGCTCCCAGTGGTGTTCTAGTAAAGATAGAAGTCTGTGGTAACTTTTGACTGAAAAGTTACTGGTGGTCATTTCATAGCTAGAGAAAATTGATGGTAAACCACTGATCATTAAGGCATGGATTTGAACTAGGCTGTGCATTTAGTAGGCAGTTTTTGGAGAAGGAGAAATTCTGGTAGAGTTCAGGACAAATGGGGAGAGCAGGGAGGATAATCATGCAGTGCGAAGTTTCATTTTCTCAATATACTGAAAGCATTTTGTTAGAAGGTGTGTAGTATTAGAAGAGACCTCATGTAGCCCATGCTGCCTTCCTCAGAAGTGAAATCAAATAGATTTGCAGTATCTCTACCAGATGTTTCTCGGTGGCTTGTATTATAAGGAGACACAAGGAATTCCTACCTCATGGTGAGAGATGTGGCTGAGGAAGCTGCTGAATCCCTCACCCTTGGTTAGAGAGGGTTCTGCTACCTACCTGGGTAAGTGTCTTAGCAATTATATGGTGAAGTGGAAAAATAAAGGTAAATTTGTCTGGTTCTTTAATTTTTTCCTTCAAGGAGGGCCTATTGTCCCTCTTCTGTAAGACACTTTGTTTTGAATATATGAAGGTGAAGGAGCATTGTCAACTCAGGTGTGACAGGTTCATCTGAAATGTCTTAATTATTTTTTGTATTACTTTTTTTTTTTCCTACAGCTGCTATTTTAATTTCACATGGTCTTCAAAGACGTTAAACATGCCTTATCACACGAGTTAAGTCACAGTTTTTACCCATGGGTTAAAGAAATCAGCCTGTGTATTCTTGTTTCAAAAGCTGTGTAGCCTTATCTTATTTTTCACTCTTGAGTGCCCATTAGATGTGGTGGAAACTACTGGGTGCATGTTATATTTGGAAATCAGGCCATTGAGGTATACTTTGGTTATAAATATCTGTAGGCTAATTAGGCTTTAAAACGATAACGATTCACAAACGAAACACGTCTTCCTTCTCTTCCACTAGTAAAAAGCCTGGGTCAACTTGGATGAGTTCCTCACTGGCATGGATGGCGTACCCAAGTCTCAGTACGTTCTTTGAGCAAGTTTCCTTTTTGAGGACTGTGAGTCAGCAGGGTTTTGAAGTGGATGAGTCATAGACAAACTAGCTGAATGATGGTTACCAAGTGGGTGGGGGAAGCAAGGATTTTATTCTGGGAAGGTGTAAATGCAGACAGAGGCCAAGTCTGGAGGTGAAGGAGGCCACAGGATGAAAGACATTAGCCGATAGGAAGGACTGAACTGGTGTTTGATGCTGGCTGCTCTTTGTGGTTTGTTGCAGCCATGTGCTTCCTCCTGGCTCTGTTTGATGCTCCTGTGCAAAGTCTGTCCCCTCTTGGGGAGCAGATGTTCCAAATGAACAGCAGATAATCCTGACAGATAATAAAGCAACATTAACTTTGCTGAGAGCCAGCTCGTTTCTCTCCAAGAGTTAGATTTCTGACCGGAAGAGAAATTTGGCTAGTCTATGCTTCATCCCTTTCAGTCATACAGAGCATTTAACAGCTCTCTGACTGGGACAGGTAGCATCAACCATGCCTGTGCAGAGCAGATTAGTGTGCCAGCCTCTGAAATCAGAAGCAACAGTGGCATATATTGTACTCTCTCATGAATCTTCTTGGAGGGCTTAGAAACAAAAATGCAAACCACATGAAAACATCGTGTTCTGGATAATCCCATTTACTGGCTGATAGAAGACTACAGTGCCACTCCAGACCATCCCTTTATGTGTTTCTCATAGGTTCCTGCTACTCCTTAAGTTGTAATGGAATTTGTAATGAGAATTCCCTTAAGGTGTGAGGATTTTTTGTTGCACAGTATTTTGTAGTTCGACGGGAAACTAGAAAATATAACCATATATCATTGCCACTAGAGCTATTGCTGACCACATATCTCTGTATATTAGCAGATTGTGATAAAATCTGAAGTTTTTTGTGTGATGGAGTGTTCACTTAGAGTGGGATAGCAGAATAGCTGTCAGTCAGAGACCTCTGGAAGGAACTGAAGAGCAGTGGTTTAACAATCAAGCCTCTTGCAACCCTTGCTCTCTTTGCCTTCTTCCTAGTATGTTCAGATAGAGTAGAGAGAATAAATACTTCAATTGATGGTATCCTGGAGTGCTCAGATACTGAAGGAAGAGACTGTGGCCACCAGATTCCAGCTGTCCTGTTTCCTGTCCCAAATGAAAAAGCTTTTATCAGGATAGCATATATAAATACTTTTCAGTGTAAGCCCAACTCATTCTACAACTATTTTGAGCATAATGTTTATGTTCTCTTGAGTCTGGATGTAGAAAATGTGAGACAGTGAACTGAAGGGTAAGAGGCAATTGAATATATACTCTATAAGAAATACATAGAGAAATTTAGTAGAACAAAGAAAGAGCCAGTGGCTGAAACTTGAAGCCAGTAAAATTCAGGAGATGACATGGTGCATGTTTTGAAAGACAGTGGTAATTTACCACTGGCACATATTGCTGAGGGATGCAGCAGATTCCACTATCACTTGAAGTCTTTAAGTTGTTATTGGGTCTTTCTCATTCATCCTTGCTGTGTTCAGTCCAGGGGTTTCTGGATGATATTTGATGGCTTCTGTTGTGCAGAAGGTTAAACTAGATCATTATAATGTTCCTCCTGGCCCTAAATTGAGGGTCTGTGAGCTGTGGCTTCTTGTATCGTTTGAGTAACAAATTCAATTGCCAGTGGTAATGGAGGATATGCAGAGCCAAATCTCAGACTGAACCCAAGCACTGGGAAGAGTGGATGTGCATGCAAGAGACACCTGGCTTCCCTAACTTCTTTGTTACATCTATTTAGATTTCCCTTGAGTCATGCTCATTTACCTACACTATGCCTCTCACTTGGCCCATTGCATTTCAGGGATTCTTGATGGCATAAATCACATGCTGAGACAGTAAAAGGAGGGAGGATTCAGGACAGATTATCAAAGAGAACAATATGTAGGAAAGCATGACTTTAAGTGCCCCCGACTTTGGGGCCTTATAGCATTTCTGACTCTTTGGTATATAAATTACATCAATTTATATTCCCTCATGCACCAATAGATTGGGTAGAACAAGTTCTAAGGGAATCTGAGTGAGCATAAGTGGGTATAAATTACATTACCTTACAGATTGCCTCTGAATTTGGCCCAGGTTCTTTCCTTTATTTTCATTATGTCAACTTTGTGCATTGGCATTATAGTCTTTTCAGCAACTGGCCTGACACCTAATGAGTTCTTTCTATCAACAGTAAATCAACCAAGACAGACAATGCTGCTCTGTGTAAATACTTCTCTTTATGTTCAGAGTATTCAGAATCCCATTAAATTTACAACAGTGTGCTAGTAGAAATGCATGTGAAGAAGTACTGTAAAAAGTGCTAATTATTCATAAGCCACCTGGTTTCTTCTTTGCTCTCTAGCTATCCGTGTTCTTAGGCTAGAGGAAAATTAGAATAGGACTAGACAGCACAATAATGCTGAAATATAAACTGCTACATTGAAAACAATTAAGTCCAAATGGTTTTAGGAAGTTTTCTTGATTTATGGTTGTTTGTGCTCCCCAAAATTCCTCCAACAAACAACATTAAAAGAAAAAGTCAAGAAATGAACTAGTAATATTTCCACTCTTGAAGAACTGAAACAAAGGAAACTTTAACTGTAGTTCATTAGGAAATAGAATGGATTTTTCCTTCTATTATTGAATAGAAGAAAAATTGTATTTGTATGTTAATTAAGTTACAGTACAATTTGCTTTAGGAGTAAGTTACATGCTATGCAACTTATTTCATCTCTCAGTTCAGAGTATATTGCTAAAAGGCTAAACTCTATTCCAGATTGCAGTGTTGATAAATGTTTCTGTGCCACTTCATTATGTTTTAGAGAATTTTTTCTTTTTCTGATTTCAGCACTTAAGCATTTAAGAAGCCATGGGGTAGGTAGAGTAAGGAATTCCTGACTGGTTTCTTATTTTGTCTTTTACCCTGCTGTATGAACCGAAGAAAAACTCACTGTTTTGTCTTCCCTTTCTGATCTGAGGTCGGCAAGAAGGCCTATAGAATCTTATAAAAGATATTCAGAGATACAGTTGATAGCTTTTTTTTTTTTTTTAATATTCTCAGGTGGTGGGAGCTATATAAATGCAAACTACCCGTATTATTTCCTATCATATAAGATTTTCAATCGTGCTTCTCCTCCAGAATCCCTGTGTTCTTTTGAATGATGAAATTGCAAATGTTCCATGAATGTCAGTGCAATTTATTATCATCTTTCATTCAGAGCATTACAAAATGATTTGCAGATGCAGGTGTTGCTAATGATTTTCAGCCACCCTCCTTAAAGATTGGAGAACATAATTGTCCCTGTTTCTATAACAAGGATGAAACTCCCTAACTAAAATGAAAAGGCCAGTTTGGAGGGTGAGTCTGTGTTGCCTACTACATCTTCTTGGGGCTCCTTTATATTTTCTTCTACTTTTTCTGTTATTTTTGCGTAGTGGAATCCATTGGCTGCATGGGAGGGATATATTTTTTTTAATTTTTATTTTTTATTTTTATTTTTTAAATGTACAGAAAAGGAGGGGATAAGGGACAAAAACAAATGCTGCTTTACAGGCCTAAAAAATATGTTGCAATATTTAACTGTGGACATCATGGCTCGCTCTTTGTTATCTAAAGACTCTTAAACTTCCATTTATTTCTAAAATACACTTCAACAGCTTAACTTGCTGTATCTTCCAGATTATCTCTGATTTTAGTTCCAGAAAGTCCTTTGTTAATAGGAGGCATTATATATGACTTCTATCATGAAGGTTTTGAAGGGGATGTGTGGGGAAACATTTCTGGCTGTATCTCATACAGTCCTGTGTTAGGCTTCCTGGTGAGGAAGTCTCTGAGAAATCAAAGGTGTAAATCGAAGCATACTGGAGGCACTAAATGTTTCAGAATGTACAAGTCTATAGACTTGACCTCTTGTTGGTGAGGACATTGGATCCAAGATCCTGGTGATAGGAATGACTATCAGTAGAAAAAGGACAAGATTCCTTCTCTCTGAAGAGCTGAACAGGTGTAGCTGATCCTGGTTGCACAGAGATGCAGAGATTCAGCCTTCTTTCCCTGCAGCCTCAAATGGAGAAAGTACTGTAAAGCATTAGCTGCAAATTAAAGCTTTTTTTCCATAGGGAAAAACCCTTGGGGGAAGGTTGGTGCAGTCATGTCAGCTCTCTCTTGAGGCAAATCCTCTTAGGCGTTACTGTATAAAGGGATGCAATTTGAAGCCACATGCCAGGGGGAATAAGTCAAGTGGGATGGCTCATGTGTCCAATGTCAAATGTATTTTAGCACAGATGTGGCTATGATATTTTTGTTGTTATTGTCTTTTAAAGTGAAGCTGTACATACTTTGCTTGTGGCAGCTCTCTGAAGGTTCAGTGGTGCACTTTTTATTTGATTTTGATTAAAATCGATGTTTCTGCCAGCCTTAGTGATCTCATGAGTGAGATACCTGAGTTTGATTCCTGGATTTGATTTTTCACTGTTGTATGGTGAGGGGAATCCCTGCCTGCCTCTAGAAGGAAGGCAGAGCTTCAGATCTCTGTGCAGCAGCACCGTTAGGGGTGGGGTGGCTTTGATGGACTCCACAGGAGGGGTCTTTGCCACTAATTAGCTGCAGATACACACCAGGTAGGCATTCCCAGCAACCTAAGCTTCCCAAACACAGAACAGGCAGGGTCGGTGCAACGCTTCCATCCCTCCCTGATAATCCTATTTAATGTTAATAGGCAAAGATCAGGTCTTGTGGAGAATAGAGTACTCTGTCCTAGGTTTTTGTAGACGTTTGTGTTTCTCCAAGGGCTGAGAACAAAGGGTAGTCCTCTTTTGACTCAGCAGAGATTAAGATGGCAAGTTATAAAGTTCTTGTGAAATTAGTCTGGGCTCAGTGCAGCACGTTGTTACTAAAGTGTGTTCTTTATTAAGAAAGCTGAGCCAGGCTTTTACTGGCTTAGATAAACTATCCAAGGGTTGGTGAAGTAATTAGTAAACGTGCACTGTCAAACCGACTAATTTGTTTAATTTTGAACCGGCGATGTTTATAGATATTTAAATCATCTTAAGAAATGGCTGTCCAGAGTCATGGCAGGCCCATGATCTATGCAGTGCTGTAGACAAGGGAGGGAACAGGTCTACTTTGCTGCAACATGACTGAGCTCTGTAGAGGACAAGCGCAGCCCTACCATGCTACTGTTTCATGGTTATTTAATTCAATCCTAGTGGTAGGAGGTAATTCTGTCCTTGCTGGAATCAGCTCCTTCCCTGATACAGACATTTGCGTTGGTGTGCGGCTTTTAGGTGGAGCAGTCTAGGGAGCAGATCTGGCTGAAAGCTAAGGCATTCTGGTTTCTGTTTCTTCTTTTTTTTTTTTTCCTTGTCCTTGGGCTCTCTGAGCCAGCTCAGCACATGGCCAAACAAGCGCTGGTACTGACACCCAGGAGGGAGTAGGAATACGCAGCCAACAGAGGTTGTGAGGGCAGAGACAACTTCCACTTTGGGCAACTTAAATTGGTAACAAAACTGCAACCTGAGTTTACATGCCTGTTTGTGTAAATTGAATAGTTTACTGACTTCTGGCAGAATTTGTGTTTGGGTTCTCCAGGATCCAGGCACAAAAATGTCACAAGTTTTGCTATAGTGACTGAGTCTTTCAGCTTCCTGTGTGGTTCTTTGCCAAATTAAATAGAGCCAGAAATCTCAGCACCAGCAGCTGTAGGGAGTTAATCCCACCCAGATCCAGATTAGCCATGGCACATTCTTGTAACCATAGGCATGACAGTTTAGTGTAGACAGCTGTTCTGATAAACCCATCTGGGAATCCTGCCCTCACAGGAATGTTTGATGTGTGCTGGTCACAGAAGTTGTTTCAAAGTTATGGTAAGACAAACTGGTAGCCTGGATAACAGTTGCATGTTTTTGTCAGTGTTGTGATGACAATACTATATGGGTATCAAAAATGACATGAATGGTTGTACTTTAGAAGTAGAATGAATTTCTCTCTCTACCTGAGTTGTATAGGTACAATGCCAGTACTCATGTCCTGTGTTGTGAGGGCGATGCCTATTTGCTTATCCGGTAGAGACTTGATACAGAGACACAACAGGTGTTGAGATGGAAAGCCTGCTTCCCACCCTGAGCAATATTCTTTTTTCAGAGAGGATTTTCTTCCCTGCTGGTTTTGCTCTTGTGGCCTGTGTTGGCATCATGGTACTGGCTGAATGTTTTGTGGAACAGAAAGACAGGGATAGTTGAAAAGTAGGGTAATGTGGTGATTTTAGACAAGGACAACTTTTGACTGGGTGAAGGGGGTAAAACTTTTAACGTTGTTTTGGAGTCATAATGATGGGACACCTTGGGTAGTTGCATGGCTTGAGCGCCAGACTGAATCTCAGAGCTGGGGATTTGATCACAGTGTAAGGAAAAAAAGCATGTTTTTCCATAGATTATTGGGATGCTAAAAGTTCACCTGGGTTCCAAATGAGAATTGATAATTTCATTGGTTAGAAATCAACGAGGAATTGCTTCCAAAAGACTGTCCATGGAGTGTCAAACATTCAAATGGCTGGGAGTATGGTCAAGGGTAATTACCTGTATGTTTCCTCTGATCCTATGGTCTCCTTTTGCCATCTACTTCTGGCTATTGTTGAAGACAACATTTGGGGCTAGATGAAATAATGGTATGAACTGACATAGTCGTACTTGCAACTTGAAAGGAGAATATTTTTAGAAGTTGCGGAGTCCAGTAAATAGAGTATAGTAACTGTAGTCACAAGAGGTTAGTGTAGACAGCTGTTCTGATAAACCAGTCTGGAGATCCTGCCCTCATAGGGTGTTTGTGTGCTGGCCACAGAAGCTCACAAGGTCATGGTGACCAGGTTTGATTGCTGCCTTGATAGGGTCAGTAGTCTGGAAGGGAACATGTTATCTTCTCAGATGTGCCATTAGTGTGCTGCTCAGCTCATGAAAGTTGTTTCATCTGTTTGACTCAACTCTCCTGTTCTTCTGACACACACCCTTTTTCTGTGTTGCCATTTCAGTTGTCATCTCGGTCAGCTGAGGACTTTCTTAGGCCATGTTTGCACAGTTACAAGTGAGGCAATGCATTTCAAGGACTTGGCTCGGCACTGCTGGAAGCTCTGCCTCTCAGAAGAATATCATTGTGGCTGGATATTAAAGCAGGTTAAATCAAACTATCCTGAAGCATTGCCATGAAAATAGTTTACGCTAACTTTGAAATTGCAATAGGTCAGGAGCACACATGTGTCAGGTAAGATGGGGTAGTGTCCCACGGTGTCCTAACTCATCAGCTTCCCATTGTGCCAGTGGGATCCCCCATATTCTGCTCGGTACTTTGCCCACAGGAGCTCTCAGTCCATTTTTTTTGTTGCTACTCATTACTCTAGTAATAATAACAATAATGATAAACCTGAACATCTGAGCAGAATCGTTTTCCTATTCAACTTCTGCTGCTCCTTTGATTAAGGAAAGATTTAATGCTTTAATTTGAGACATGTTTTGTTAAAGAATAGGGAGCTTTGATTTGCATGTTTATAGAGGGGTGCACTTCCTGAGCAGAATGGAAAATACTACCATTCTTTGGTAGTAAAGGATGTCCAAAGTACAGGCACTCCCTGCAGCTGATGGATTTGTTCTGGGCTTGTATTTGTCAGTCCGTGTTAACAGAAAAGAAAAATATTGAGGTATTGTTCCACAAACAAGGTAAATTATATTCTCTCATATTTTTGCTGAGATCGGTGCAAGACCTTAAGCTTCATCTGAGTAACTTCTTGATATTAGGACATGTTAGTGGCAGAATTTTTTTCTTGGTTTTTTTTTCCTTTGGTGGAATGGTTTTTTTAGGTTTTTTGTTTGTTTGTTTTGGTGTTTTGGTTTTCTTTTTTGGTGGTTTTTTTTTTTCTTTTTTTGGTTTGTTTGGGCTTTTTTGTTTGATTTTCTTTTTAATTTTTGTTACTTTATGCTTATTCCTTTCCTTAATTTTTTTTCGAGTGACTGTATCTAGTGTCAGCAATTATTTTAGTATGATGCTTGCAAATAATATGCAACTTATATGAAATTAAATTTTACTGTATTAGATAATTTGAATTGCAAATGTAAAACTCCCAGAACAAGCACCAGCAAACTCCCTTGATTATTTGACTTCCCAGTCTTTTAAAAAGACCGGTGACTGATTCTGATAGCAAAGATAACTTTCATTCCCTCAAAAAAAAAAAAAAAGAAGAGAATAATATCTAAGTGCCTTCTTTACAGTAAAGAACATTTATTATGTAAACTATTGGTCTTCTAGCTACATTTTGGCATTATGGTTTTATCAACACTATACAGTGTCACTAATACGACCCAGAGCTTAGACTTGCTACTGTCGCTGTAACATGTGTTTCTTCTAAAGCTATTATTGTCAGCCAACTACTGCAAGTCCAATACCACATTCTAGCATCCTCTCTGAGAATAGCTAGGCTTAGCTTATCATCCTCCTGGCACAGAAAGGGATGTGGTTTTGAGCTCTGTAGGGTGCAATCAAAGCTGAGAAGTGTTCTGTTCTCCAGGAGCAGCACATAATAAGTACTGAGTTTTAATCTGCTTTCCCTTCAAAACCTACATGAGCATCCCTGGCTCAGCCAAAACTCAAAGGTAAGAATTTTCAGGGTTCTTAAAAGTAGGGGTGAGATTAGCACAATTTGAAAGACATGAAGACCATTATGGCTTGAGCAGAAGGAAAACTTGCAGTTGTTCTCTAAAAGCCTGGCTGTTATTGCCCCTTTTGAGAAGGTGCAGCATGTCTGTCCTTTTCTCTTGTGCAAGACAAGTCGATTGCTGCAGGCATAACCCTCCACAAGTGCTTTTGAGAGTCTACCTCTGGCCTCCACTCCGTAAATTGGAAGGCTGTGAATCCTAGCTTGCCCTGCAGAAAATATATTGTGTATTGTAGGCTCTTTGTGATCTTTTCCCCTTGGCACACCTTCACAGATCCAGACACAATCCAGCCCATTATCTGTATGTGAGAGTTTTCACTATTACAGACTTGTAAAAGTTTCTATTAGCAATTCTGATTTGGAAAGGACAATTGGAGGCTGAAAGAATGGCAAATGCAACCTGGATATAACTTTTTGATCCCAGAACCCAATTAAATTTGTGGTTTTAAAGTGCATGTGACTCCTGAGTTCAGCTCTAATACTAGATTTATATTATTTCCTGGAATGAAAGTCACTGCAGACAATTTCCAGAAGAGCATAATAATGATCCAGTGAAAAATGAATCCAGCTTTTGACTTTTTTTCCCCCAACAGAAATAAGATAGGGAACCAATTTAGTTTTATATTGCCTATTCTTTTAATGCTCAGTAACTTTCCTATCATCAGTGACTTTCTTTCCCAAGGTATCTACTTCATTAGTGCTGCTTTTCTACACAACGTTAGTGTGCATTTGTTTTGACATGGCTAGTGCTATACTACTACCACATACTTGGGAATAAAACCCACAGAATATTGGTTGAAATACATTATCTAATATCCTATTCATAAGATCACTTATAATGAATAATTAGCATTCTGTGAGCCATGTGTTTCTTTTTACATCCTGTCAAGGTCCTCTGCCTAAAATGGTGCTTCAGCCTGATCAATTTAGGTAAGGGGAGACTTTAGACAGCAGAAATCATGAATGCTCTATACTTAGCTTCTGTCTGGTTCTCAAAACAGCCTTCGTGCTTCTGAATTATTATTAGAGACACTTAAGTTTTGGACTAGCAGTACCCTGTCTGTGTCTCATTTTTAGTTATATCACAGGACAGCTTTTGTCTCACAAGGAGACTGTTATCTTAATTCTGCTGCTTTTTGGAGTTTGTGGCCCCTTTTGCTCTTACGGATCTCTAGGAAAGTGACCTGAGTTATATCAAAGATGAAAGCAAGTGTCCTTGCCCTCCTCTTCACTCTCCTTTCTGATCTCTTTGCTATGAAGCTTGGCAGGTTCTGAATGTAGTATGAGGTTTTCTGGCCTGAAAAGTGAGAGCTTTGGGGAAAGCCATAAATTATTCTTAGGGAGAAAGAGACTACAAATTCTGTTTTCCATGGAAGTAAATGAAGGTGTGTGAGAAGTCTTCTATGGAGTTGAGGTGGTTTTTTTTTCCCCTACCTTTGCTGCCTGGTGGGAAGTTTTGGAGGTACTGTCTATATTTGTCATAACAACATTTTTGTACAGCAAGGCTGTGCTCTGAAAATAAGTAAGAATGTGAAGTGCGAATGTGCTTTCTTCTTGTTACCGGTGGACTTGCATAGAAATGAATGAACCTGTTTTTTTCAGCTTCCTGAGGTTGGAACGCTGCAACCCATTTGACATCCTACTATAACTTCAAGTGACCAGGGAACAAATTGAGTAAAGCTCTGTCTGGTGTGTGTCTAGGTAGATTCCAGAAATAGGTGCATCTTCATATTCTCTCTTTAGTTTGAATATGACTGCAGCCTTTGTTTTCAGCCTCTGGTTGCTACTGTTTGAATGCTTTCCCAGATAAAGCCAGAGTAGTTGTGAAGTAGAAGCATGTTCATTTTTACTTCTTGGAGCTTTTCTTCTACCTGATCTGAGTTCTGTCCAGAGACAGAGCAGAGGGAAACATACATGGTAATTTAGTTTCTGGATTACCCTGGATTTGCTATAACCACAAACACAAGGGGATAAATGCCGTCAAGAACAAGTTTCAGCTCAGATGAATGTTAACTGAAGATGAAAATCACTGTGATAAAATAGAACTGTTGCTGCTAAATCAAAACAATACATTCTTTTTGAACCCTCTGGGAAAGCCCTTCTTGCACAAAAGTTCTTCTGTGAATCAAAAAGATATCCATTAATTCCTGTTATCTCTTCCCTGTTTCACATTAGAAGATACCTTGGCTATGATGATCATCATCTTTTATTCTTTCTCTGCTGTCTTCACTGAATACAGAATATGACTCTATGGTCAGTTTAATCCTCATTTCAGATGATGAGAGGAGAGGTGCTTATTTATGTCCAAAATGAAAAAGCAAAAACATCCATCCAGCTGAACTTGGCAATTCACTGAGATCTTGGAGCAATGCTTTTTCTGTGAGCAACTAACTTACTCAAACTGATGCTGATTTACTGAGTAAACCTTTCTTGGATGATACAGAGCTTTTTGTATCTCTCAGCATTGCCTAATAGAGGGAAAATTCAACAGAATGAAGACTTGACCTCTAAACCACCTTTGTTTTTTTTTCTTTCTCTTTTCCCTTATTTTCACTCTAAGACAGTTTCGTAGTTGACCACTTTACATCTTGAAAGACAAGTACTGTACCTTAGGCCCTCTCCTTTCGGTGAAGCGTGATTCAGGAACTGGGCTGTGTTTCTTAATCTCTGTTTGTTCAGACTCTGGAGAACAGCATTGTGCTATTGGTGCTGGTTTTAAGCTGAAGTTCCTATCTGGATAAAGTATCCCTGGATGTGGCATACTGCGCTTGCAGAGCTGGTCTGCAGTGCAGTCTGGGACCAGATGAGGAAATGGATACTTGAATGAAATCATTATTACTCTCACAGATGCAGGAAAGTAGACATACAGTAATGGCTTAGACAAAATGTATTGTTTAAAGACCATGTTAAATGGATTCCTTCAGGAGGGCTTGTGTTTTTATGGAGATTGCTGTCCAAGGAAGAAAGATCTGTTCTTCCTTAGTCCAACAGAGCAATTGAAAATTATTTGGAAACTTCAGTCTGCTTCATATGTTCCTCTCCAGGCTAAATACCTGCAAAAATAAACATTATACTACTTTTTCGGTCAAGATGGACATTTTTAGAGGCCCTGTTTCTAATCAGACAATTTTTGAAGCCTAATATTATACTCTGAAATCAGAGCAGTAGTCTTTCCAACTGATTCACATGTTTTTCCAAAGTAAATTTAAGAGATTTTCTTTCTTCTGTTAAACTTCAAAATGTAGTCCTACAGAACTTTTAGGATTTCAAGGCAGGGAAATTGCTTTGCCTGGAGTCACATAGGCCAAATGGCCTCAGGGTTAGTGATATAGAAATTGACCCATTGTGTTTCTTTGTCGTCAATCTGTTACCAGTTCTTTAAGTGTGTGTCCTCAGGTCTTTTCAGTGCATTCATGTGTATTGACAGAAAACCGTATACAACTTTCCTCATTCTATGTATTTATATTCTAAGGAATGCATCTGGGAGGAAGAGGTGGAAATTCTTTTTACAGAAGATCTTTGATCTGTAGGATCATGATTGATAGGAAGATATCTGTCTGTATTTGCTTTAAAATCCTCTTTCTTTGAACAGGATGATCCACGAGCACAACTTTGCTAGAAATAAACAGATCAGGGAGGAAAGAGTCAGAAAGTGACTTGGTTGCTGTTACTGGGAGCATGCTCTATATATAGTCTATATATTAGAATATATATTATAATAATTTTATAAGTTGCTTATTAGCTTTTTCACTAGCTTGTATTTGGGAACCAATGTGTATTTCTGTGTATAGGAAATGACCAAGAAATAAAGTATCATGTCTAAATTTTCAGTAAGCAAATAATTAACATCCTTTAATTCTGGTTTCATACAAGGTGCTGAATATTTCACTCATTTGCATGTGCACAGACACAGACAGGCACACACATAGGCATTGCTTGTCAGGTTGTCCATTTGCAGAGATGAAAGCTGTGTTTGCAGTCTATGATGTGACTTTAACCTCTGTATTACCAAGATGTAGTTATAAATAAGATATCAGATTTCCTCTTTGCCGTGTTATTTCTCGATTTGTGAGCAAGTCTATGTGCTAGTTCTGATTTGTAGGTTTTCATGTGTGTAGAAATGTTTTTTGGCATGAGTGTTTCTCTGAGGGGGTCTAATAGTGTAATAACAGACTGTTTTGCATTATATGGAAGTGTTTATTTTCAATGTCTGCTTTTGCTGCACAGAAAGTGGTAGGTATTTGGTGCACTGTGTTTGCGTGAGAAGAGTGGGCTTAATGCACAATTTAGAGGTTTAGTTGCATTTGAGAGATTACATGGTACTGAAGAAGTGCCTGGTGTAAACCTCAGTTTTCCTCTCAAGTGTGTGATGCTGTTGCGTAAGCAGAGTAGCACACGAGGGCAACTGCCTCTTGCTGTGCTAGAGTAGTATTCCAATTTTAGCTTGGCCTTAACTGATCTGAAATCTTCATCCTGTCTTCGGTGCAAAGATACTATATCAATAGACATGGCTGAGCAGTGTGAGGAAGCTTATGTTGCAGTCCCTAGCATGGCTGAATCTCATTATGATGGTTAAGAATTGTCATGAGAGTAAAAGCGTGAGGCTCAGAAGGCAGTGATTGTAGGCTTGCTAAAATATGATGAGTAATCCCTGACCTGGCATCTTGTTTACAAACATCTCCTTGTGCTGGGGAGGAAAGCCTTCATATCATTAGCCATGTCCTGAACAATGTTCTCTTCCTTCCCCTCACCCACTGGCTGTGCTCCTTGTGAAATGATACAAGGCTAGACTGTGGGGGTTTTGTTTCCTTAGTCTTTTCCCTATGGGATCCTAAAAGGCTGTGGTATCCAAGTCATATTTGAGCCTCAGTGGAGAGTGGCTGTCTGATTTTCATTCCAACATAATATATCATGAATATTAAATTCCTAAAATATGCATCTGTGCATGCATTTCTGCAAGTACTACAACTCTTGCAAAAGCAAATCAGAAATTCGCTGAGCTCTATACAAAATCCATTCTTCCTTAGGAGATGTTTCACAGTACGTGAACAGGTATCATGAACAGGTGGGGACAGGGGTTCATCAGCTTGATATTGCTGATAATGATGCTGGTACTGGGTTGTGATGCTGGCACTGGGAGCAGCATTCAGACATGCATCAGAGGAGGTGTTTGGGCAGCAGTTTCATACTGCACTGCAGACCGAGTGCAATGGTTTGGAAAAGTCTTGATTCCTTTTTGAGTAAAGGCACGGTGGTTACAAATACCCAGACATTTGCTAAGGGCCTCAGTACTCGGTTTGGGTGGTAAATTGCATTTGAGCCAAACATAGAATCCCAGCAGTTTCTGTGGAGCTGCCTGTGGAGTGGGATGCCACACAAGTAGCCTCAGCAAGTTCTGGTCTTCTTTGCTAAGAAAGGAACAAGGAAAAAATGTTTAATTTTTAGTTTAATGCATGCATCTTCTTCTATTAGTAAACACAAATGTAGTCGTGGATATCTGTATATCTTCTGTGTGAAATCTCTGCTTTTTTAACTGTTTCCTCATAAGGTAGAGCAAATCTAACAAAGAAAGAAGTGGTTTTATGATGGAAACAATGTTTTTCCTATTTAGCTTTCTGAAAGCAAACCTGAAATAAATAGTTGTGCAGCCAGAGTACAATTTGCAAGCAGTATTTGAATAAAGATAATAAACAAGAATTACAGTTCGCCGTAAGAACTCAGTTTAGTTGTATCAGTCTTAATGCCGTGTTACATATTCTGCATTTATAAAAGTAAAAGAAAGTGATAGTGGTCTTAAAACCTCAATAACGCAATGTAGACAGCTGCCAGTAGAATCCAGTCTTCAGTAAGAAAACAACTTTTAGTATTGCAATAGATTATTCTTTTTAATTAAGACTTCTCTGTATCTTTATGCTTCTTGGTCCCAAGGACTTGCTAAGTTAGTAGTTCTGAAATTCAGGGCATATGAATGATGCAGCTTTACAAATGAGATATACATGCAACAAAAATCATTCCACTGTCAATCTGTTAATTTATCCAAGTAGATGTTGTTCTATCCGTTTGTTTTGCGTTCTTATCTTAGTTAGTAAACCTTTTGGAGCAGAAACATCTGACTTTGGGTTGTGCAGGGAGTAGGGTTTTGGCTTGGACTTGGCGGTACTGCTAGGAAAAAGACCTTAAAAATATGTTTCTGGTGGGAGGAGGAAGATCTAAAAGTGTGAGAAGTAATGCAAAGCAGAAGTGTAAACTTGTACTTGCCACATTTCAGTTCTGTTTGGGCTTTGTTGTATACATTTCAAATGGTAGGTGGAAACTGTAGTGAATAACAGCTAAGAAAAACTTTTATGTACTTCTCCTGAGTGCATTATAAAGGCACAAATACATTGAATATAGTAAAATGAGAGAACATGATTTCATAGTATATTTGCAAGAAATCATCAAATGGGATTATTCCATGGCTGTTATTAAATAACTGTTACTATCATTCTTAGCTGCCTATCAGTGTGATTTGATCAAGAGTTTCTTAGTGAATGTGCTCATTTGATTAATTAAAGCTGTATATAATATCAAAGTGCTTGTAATTTAGGCGGGGATTGGTATTTTTATTGGAAAAAAAAAGATAAAATCCTATTGATTTGCTAAAGTAAACTTTGATGTTATTTTCAATCAATACCTTTTAAAGAAAATATTAATACATTCTTGTGGAATTTGAAAGTTCAGTCATGTATGTTGTTTCTCATATTTTAGGGCCAGGTTATCCTTTCCTGAGACTTCCTTGTAGAAATAAAATAATTAACAGAGCATGGCATCTTCTTCTGTGCTTTTTCACAGCAGGAACAGAATTCCTGCCTTACCCTGTTGTGGTCTTTACACTGCCCTCAAAGGGATTTAGATCAGACCCATAAATCTCAGCTCAAGTCCGTAGGCTATTTGAAGGTGTTTCTATAGAGTCAGGTTTCTTCCATTCCTATTCTATTCACATGATTCATGGTATTTGACTGAGGAAAATGTTCAGTGATACCTTCTGGCAAAATCACTCATCAGGGGGTTGGGTTCTACTTCTCATAATTAGAGAGAACAGGGGAGGAAAAGTTGTGAGCATCAGTGGTGGTACCCAGCGCAAATCTGTTTACAACTTTTCTATAACTGTGGGAGGTGGTGTCAATTCCAGATACCCTGTCCCGAAGCAGGATCCTTCAGGCCTGTAAAAGGCAGGAATGTTTCTCTCACCACTGCCACATCCTTGAAGCTTTGTTTCTCCAAAAGCTCCCAGCTCCATATTAGGCATGACTAAACTCATCTGGTCAAAGGGCAGGATTACCAAACATGTTAGTAGAGGTTCATTTTCCATATTTTGGAAGTTCTTTCCTTAACAATACCTTGTTTTGCCTTCATGTGTTTTCTTGGTAGTAGGGAAGTCGTGGTCTGAAAACAAAGGAGTCTGACTATTCATACCAGGTAATTTGTTCTCTCTTTTTGCTGATATATCCTTTTTCAATGCAAATGAGAGAGAAAGATGACTCTGCCATTATGTGCATGGTTTTCAAATAGTTCAATAAAAATCTTTCTCAATTCTAAAAGTATATTGCTGACTCTATGTAATACATTTTAATGAAGAGCTAGGTTTTCGAAATTGGAGGTGCCTGACTGTGCTGTTCATCACACTGGCCAGTACCTGATCATAAGTGATACCCTGAGCAACAGGTGTGTTGGTAGAGTTGGCCAGAGATACTATGGAGGTTGGAGGTGTATAAATATAGGATTTAAGGAATACATTGGTTCATGGCCTAGTTGTCAGCATCTAGCTTCATTTCTCTTGTAGCAACTGTTCTGCTTTCCTTGTAAAGGGAAGCTAAAGATAGAATGGAGCTAGTACTTAAAAACTAACTTAAAGCTGACTGCTGTGTGAAAGAAATATCCGTGTGTTTTTAATAAAATTTAAGGGAAACGTTATCAAAGATTTTAAAAATTACTGTTCATCTTCCTCCCCTCTAGCCCTATCAAACAGTAATTTGGAGAGGTTCTGTTTGAAGTGAATGGGGAGTTACTGCATGAGATTTTGTGGGGTGGAGTGGCACTTCTGTCTCCTGTAATGCTTCTCCTCTTATTACGTTCGATTACTCTTTTTGTGTTTCTACAACAGCAGGAAAAGATTTTCCTTACATTAAGGTAGGGCTCTTTCTTTAACTCTTCCACTGATACTTCACCACTGTTACTTTTATTTCTAATCTTCAGTGATAACATTGTGCAGTTCTTTAAAAACATTTTGTGAGGGCTGCCTTAAAACACAGGTTGGTACTGTTCAGAAATTCTGTGGACACATGTGGTTTGGGTTATACTTCACATAACTGAAGTTATAATGAGGTTTGACCATGGATTAGTGAAGCCTTCTGTGGTCTCTTGTAATCTGTGAATTTGTCTAATCAGTGTTGCAAGCATCTTACTTGTGATGGATCTACAGCAGAGTTTAGTGAAATATTAATAGTTCTAGAAAAAAAAAATTATCATCTCTTCTTCCAAATACCAATCAATTTGTATGTCTCCTGATTTTTTGGGTTTTGTTGTTTTTTTTTTGTTTTTTGTTTTGTTTTTTTTTAAACTATGGGACTATACAAGTGCAGGTAGCTCTGTTCTCATCCTTGCTGTAAAAGCAGTTTCATTGGATAGGAACATTAGGTGCTCCACTATAGTCAGTTTGGGGAAAAGTTTTAAGATAGTGTATGGATGGTGAGTGTGCAAATCCTGTTTGCAGGATTATAGAGGGTGAATGAGAAATTAATTCAGTACAGCATGTTGCTGTTTCATTTGTGAGTCTTGAAAAATTAGCCTGTAACATCAGACAGCACCAAAATCAGCATTCTTAAACTAATTCTGAAATTCTTTATATTTGCAGTGAAATAGGTGTGGAAAATGTACATGTAGTGCCTCACTGGAAGGGGTAGGAGCCTTAGTCCTCCAAATTTAAATTTGTTTTGCAGTTGTGGATAATACAGAAGGTGGAGTGACTGAAAGCTTTTTTTTTCTTTGACACCTTTTGATTGGAAATGTGAAGTGCCACAATATCTGCTACTTTCCTATAATTGCTCCTTTTACACATGTAACAGGTACGTCCCATGAGATTTGATTTTTTTTTTTTTTTACATACGGTATCCTCTGTTGTAAAATTCCTTTGAATTTAGGTGTGTTACTGGGACTGCGCCAGGGTAAAGGGAAGAACAAAGCCAAGATTCTCCCTGACTGGTATTTCTGAGTTGAAGTCTCTTTGCTTGTGGCAATTTCTCTCTTTCCTGGCAAACTGCTCTATTCTTTGAGCTGCTATTCTTAAAATCCCACGATGATGAATATACTGACTGCTGAACTGAAGCTCCAATTTCCCTGGGTGATGTTTTCCTTCCTGGATGGTCTGTTACCAAAGACTTAAGCAAAGTCTATCTGTGTGCAGGTTGCTTGTCTTGCAGTGCCAAATGGCATCTGGATGGGAGCTGTCAGCATGAGAGCAACGATGCTGGTCAGCCAGTGCCACACAAATAACCAGTGACTGACTTTTCCCCCACTTCCAGCCCAGACAGAAGTTCCCCCCATCTTTCTCCAGTCTCTGCTGGGAGGATGAGGGCTCTCTAACCCTTATGGGGTCTGAGCATGTTGCAGCCCAAAGTCAGTGGGGTGGAGGTAGGTGGAGGTAGCTTTGCATTGCTTCATCTCAGGCCTCAGGCTAATTGCAAAGGAGTTACTAAAACCCCCTGCTGTGTAGAATGAGCTAGGTCCTCCTTACATGTGAGTGTGAGACTCAGCTTGGAATTCTACAGTAACACAGGGATGTCCTTAAATAGTACCACAGAGCCTTGTAAATTTAGGATTTGTTTAGTCTTTCATTGTTCTAAGGAATCTTCAATTATAGCACTGGTTTGTGCATGAATGTATATTATTAAACGAGTTTTTAAAATGCATAATGCTTGGAGAGCGGTGTTTCGCAAAGTTGAAACTTGGCATTATAAATTCCTTCTTTTGCATTTGAGTGAAATATGAGGAAAGAGTACAAGTCTGTCAGAAATTAACTCCTTATGGTCCTTGTTTTGGCTAAGCAATGGGGTTCCCTCCTTTCTTTCTGTGATAACTTGAAGTATTTTCTTGCTTTAAAGATTTTTGTTAAAATCTTCAGGACATCCCTTCCTTCCAATCAGTTCATCCCCAAGTCCCTGTACAGGTTCAAGTAAAAATTCCAAACAAATCCATTTTATGCTGAAGTTTGCAGGCACCTCCTAAAATTCTAAATCTGAGCCAATATGAAGCCCTCCATCTCTTGGGATTAATGAACAGTCATCAAGACCAGGAGAAGGGGTGGGAAGAGAAAGACAAGAAAAAAAGCCCAGACTACTCTGTTCAAACTTGTTTAGTACACCTGTGCCTTTTAAACAGTTCTTATTGTAAGCAAATTTTTCACTGACAGTCAAGGTAAATTTTCTAGCTAGTGACATTGGTTTTAGAAAAAAAAAAAATCCTAATATTAGTGTAAAGGAGTTTGATACCCTGAAATGATGATATGTAAGTACACATTGTGTTCTTTCATTTTGCTTTGAATTTTTGAGACATCAAGGTACATTTGGTTCCTGTCCCAGGCTTTTATGTACAACATGAGGGCTGAAAATATGCTTTGGGAAGTGAAAGCTGACATTCCTAGAGGATCATTTGTTTGGCAGAGCTGGGTTTTTTAAATAAAACATCAAATGTGAGAAAATCAGAAGAACTGTCAATGTTGTCATTACCTGAATGCAGTTCAGATCAGCAGTGCTGAAAATTTGTCATCTGATGGTTACAAGATGGCCTGTGACACGAGCAGTTTTCTCAGAGACAGGTGTGTATTAGGTTGATGTAACAAAATTGCTACCTGCAGAAAGATAGGCAGAGCTGCACTTGTATTCCTCACATTAACTTCATCTGCAGTGAGGGCTGGGGGACCGTGCTGATTGGGAGGGCAAGGAATACTGTGCGATTACTCTGGGGAGAAAAGGGTCTGCATGAACTGAGAACAAACCAAGTTCATAATTCTCCTGGATTCTAACATTGTTGTAAATTAAAAACACATTTAAATGTGGTTTTGCTGGAGTTTCCTTCAGAGACTTCATTCCCCTTTCAGTCTGTTATATCAGTTCCATCAGAGAATGGAACTCTTTTTCTTTATTTTTTATTTTGTATGTGTGTGTGCCTCGATTGCAAAAAACAAATTTGACCTGCCAGTGTGAGTGCAAAGAAGTTTTGATGTATGCTTAGGCAGAAGGATGTCTAGCACTTGCCTGGGAGTGACTTGACAGAAGAGCTTTTAATTCCCGTGTAAGTATATGGAGACCTGGCACCCATTTCTGAGGGCAGCTGAGGTCAGTGTTACCACACACGTGTTCTCACAGATTGTTCCTTTCCTTGTAACACCAGAATATTTGCAATCTGTTCAAAATTTACTGATTTCTGTTTTTAATTGTAGAACGTGCACAGGGATGTATATGTTCCTAAACACTGCTCCTTTTGTAGGTAAAGGCCTCATAGCAGTGTAAGTCATACAAGTAATCCCTTTTGGAAATTCAGTGGGTGAAGCACCTCAAATCTCACAGTCAGCCTGGCAGAATCATGGATTTGAACTCAAAGCTCATGAGATGCAGTCCAGAGCTTCTATCAGAAAATGATTCTTTTTGTCTTCTTGCAGCCATTTGTTTTCAGAGATGTTCCTGTTTAAATGTCTTGACTGTGTACAGATGACCTGTAAGGAGCAGGCAGTGATCAGAAAGCCTTGAGGTGCTCAGTTATGCTTTATTTCAAAGCCCTGACCTGTGCAGGATACCTTCTGAATGTGTCTGACCATTTCCTCTGGTTTCTGAACCCTCTATGGCAGATATTTGTCGTGTGTTCCCATGAGTGAGAGCAGAGAGGCCATTGGCAAACCTAATGCCCTTTGAATATCTGCTTGAAAACATCTAAAGCAAATCAGGGAAATAATGTTTACGTAGCATGGTCATGAAATCATTAGCAAGCTGGCTGGAAAATTAGACTTTTTTAAAAAGGAAAATTCGGTTAAATAATGACATAGTTGTAGTGCAGTTTCATGTCCTCCTCCTAGACAAGCATTCATTATGAGCTTGAGTAAATATTAGATATTTATCACATCAGCTGTTAAATATTTAAATTTTCCTGTAACAGATACATATTCCTACCTGGTAGGCTGCTGCTCAATATTGAATTAGGACAAGTTTCTCTTAAGTTGTTTTCTTGTTTGGGTGTCAGCTTGCACAGTAATGCACTAACATTGAACTGGATTAAAGCTTTTACTATAGTGATTTTGTAGTTAAGTGTCTACTCCAGACATTAAGGTTTTTATTTCAAAAGAATCCCATAGCAGCTTGGACCAGAAGAGTCTGGTCAAGGGCAACGAGCATCTGCAGCTGGTACTGTAGGGTAAAGGCATGGAAATTGTTCTGTTGGCTTTCATGGGACATCTCCCATACTGGCATTTGTGCATTTGTCATAATGGCTTGTTTGGTTTTTTTTTTGTTTGTTTTTTTTTTTTTTGTTTGTTTGGGTATTTTTGTTGTTGTTTTTTAAGCAGGATGTTAATCAAGCATGCTGTGAGCTTTCTTTGGCCAAACCTGCCATGATCTTTTCCATGAGTATTTGTGCATCCCAACTGCTACAGCATTACATGGCCAGCTTATATAGTACATAAGTACATGAGTTCTTGGGTGTCAGGTGCAGGTTCAGCTCCAGTCTGGAAGCAAATTTTGCTTGGTTAAACCTTCTAAGGTTCCAGTGTGCTGGTTTTTCCTCTGTTTATATTCCTTCATCCCTCTCATAATTTTCTAGTCTCTAGGAAAGGAGCTGCAAGTGGTTCTTGCAGTTTAGCCATGAAACAGTTGGTCCAGGGGAGCTGGAGTGATTGTAATGCTCCTTGATCAGCAGATCTTCATAGAAACTTAGATCTAGATCTGGAGTCTTGTGACTGCAAGCATGCTTGGAACAGCAAAAGACTGCGGAGCCATAAGGAAATGTATTATTACACCTTGTGTCTGGTTTGTCACTGTGCCACCAGCTGGAAGGGAGTTTGAAGTATGTAGCGTAAGGAACAGCTTATGCTGAAACTAGACTGGCAAAGTGGAATCAGTTGTGTTGCATGTGATGTCTTCAGCAAAGGTATTCTCATGTTATTGCCTTCTTATCTTTGTTTTTTTGGTTTTTTTTTAATTTCAGAAAACATAAATCTTATCTTTGTTTTTTTGTTTTTTTTATTTCAGAAAAGATAAATCAGTTATTTGTAATTTTGAATGCATTAGGAAGCAGTCAAAACAGTGACACCTAGGTCAGAAAAACAGATGCATTCCTTCATCGTAATTGCATATGATAATCCTATCCATTGTTGCTATTTTAAAGGAAATGATACTGATTTTAAATTAGTCTTTGATTTGGGTTCTGTGCAAGAACCACAGCAGAGTTATCTTTGCTTTGAAATTGACAAAACTGCACTGTTTGTAATTCAGTAGTTTAGTAGCAAGCCAGCAAATGCAATGCAGCATAACTATAAATCAAAAACTAATGTTTGCTACTGCCCTTAAAAAAAAGTTGCTGACATATTAGAGAGATGCTAAATAAACCTTATTGATGTTTCGTTCTAATTAAATACAAGGTAAATGCTCAGTAATTGCGCCTTTCATTAAAATGTGAATGTGTGATTTACAGGCTTCCCAGCACTGCCCTTTAAAAATCATCAGAAAATATTTTGGCCTGGTGGCATCAAGTCACTACCGCTCAGCACTGTATTGGGAACTTAATAAGCTGTTGGTATTTGTTTTGGAGAAATTGTCCTTCACAGGCAAAGTTGTCAGTCTGCTTGACTATACAATCCTTCTTCACATGAAATAACATGATAAGGTTCTTGGTATTGAATTGAATGCTTTACCATGACCTGTGCTTGTGATCTTTGTGCACAGGCTGAAATTGCTAGACAGCTGTAGGATCATTTGGTGACAAACGTGCTGAGTTCATTACAACCACCAGTCTCATTTACATGGTAGATCGCCCACCTACTGCTGCTGTGTGCTTAGGTCTGAGCAGCTCCATGTTACAAAATGGAGCCATCACCCTGGTTATTTTTTATGTTGTTGGAATTGGTAAATGTTGAACTTGGCTATCAGTACTGCAGGTGAGTTTATGCCTCCTATGAAAGCCTGGCACATGTCATTCTGTTTAAGAAGATAGGGAAAATTTACATTTTTGCCTGCTTTAAATTAGGATCTGTATTAACAATTTAGGCTATTGTGTTATGAGAGCATCGATTTCATCTTTTCCAATGATTCCTTTTAATGAAATTGTTCAAGGCTCAGTTCACCACAGAGGAGAGGCTGCTCTCTGCATTATTGGAGCCAAGTTTAGGTCACAGATCTTGGCTCTTCTATCATGAGAATTGTTCAATAGAAAACATGGACAGGCCAGAGAACAATTTTCATCTAATTCCGTGATTGCTTTGAAAGCAGTGGTGAAAAGCACAGGAGTTAATGAGTCTCTCCATTACTTACCCATTCCAACTAACTCAGAAAGCCAAGTAGAAAAAGCCCCTGATTTTCAACTGAAGCTATTTTTTTTAACTGTCCCCAAAATAGACCTGTTTCGGCTGAGAAGGAGGCCTGTCTCTAGTGAAAGATCAAATGTTTGAAAGGCTGATTCTGCTGCTTTCTGTTCTCACGTCTGTCAGTGGCCTTGGGAAAGTCACTTCATCTTTATTTCTGTCTTCACATTTGAAAAGATAATATTTTCCCACTTCATTAGAATTGTGACTTTGCAGTGTTTGAGCTGCTTGAGAAAACAGGAGTGCAATTAACTACAAAGTATCCCTGAGCACAATTAAAATACAGTGTTTCCTTTCTCTTAATGTGTACTTGTTATATGTTAAGAAAAACCAACAAACCACCACTAAAACCCACCAAAAAAAACCCCAATCAAAAAAGCTCCAGTCGAGATCTTCTCTGTTTCTTTATATAATGTATCTGGCATAGTGTCCTTTAAAAAGGAAGTTAGTCAGTCAGAGTACACAAGCACAGAAATTATATAGGAAAACCAGCACCTAAATTCGTAAGGAAACAATTTTCATCCTGTTTTACATATGTGGGTATTGAATTGGAAATGTGTTAATACATACAATGTAATTATATATGTAACTTATATGAATATAAATATTTGTTTAATTATATATAATTAGTATTTATAACAGCTATAAAGATATGTATTTTTGTGTGCTTGAGTACTAATGTATAGTTAAAATTTAGTAGATAGACTAATAATTAATTGGATTGGTACAATAATATATTTCAGATTCAGAATGCCCTTGAGTGGCAGTTCCCACTTCAAAGGTGTTTTCATAGGTTCCTGCCCTGAAGTACCTTTATTGTGGCAAACTCTGAAAGCCTGTCTTCTAGGGCATTCTTTTTGTATTCCCTGGATAGCACTGATAGAAAGCTAATTTCCTTGTTTTCATGTAAACAAGGAAAGCTTCAATTCAGAATGTTCTGTCTGGCACAGACAAATTATAGTAATAATACCTATCTCTTCTATAGCACATCCCAGACCATTTGGTCTAGCTCGGAGTCAGGTGCTATCAGGGAACACCAATTCCTGATGTGTAATCTGTGGCCTGGGTCCTGAATGCTCCCTAGATCCTGGAGTACTGCTGTGTTGTGTCCAATGATGAAAATGGAGACACCCAAAATTTAGGGCTTTCACGAGGTAGAAAAGACAAGAGAATAATCCTGGATTACAGGCTTTGAGGAATGTGCTTTCAGCAGATGCAATTCATTTTCGAATGTACCTGAGTTGTGATGATGCTACAGACAGGGGTAGAATTTAAAGAGTTTAGAGTTTAAAGATCACTTTCTGCACAACACAGCTGGACTGTTATCCAGATTTACATTTCCAGCCATAGGACTGTCAGGAAAAGGGGCAGCAGTAGCTGTTTCAGCTTTTCAGGTCATAGCTGAGGCACAGAAACTCGGGGCTCATCTAGTGGTACTGTCTTCCACTCTTTGAGTGTTTTTGCAGCAGCTTAGTGCTTCCTTGTGATTTGTCTGTCTCTTGATCTATTCTGGTGAAAAAGGGTCTCTAAAAAAATTCCTCTGGGAAATACACTGAAATGTTGGAAAAGCCCCCAGAAGAAGAAATCCACGTGTTTCACTTTCAGGAATGTGCAACTTTTGCAGTTGAGTAGGAACGACCAGAGGGAAAAAAAGCCAGGAAGGAGGGAGAGAACTCCTGGACTTGATTTGGTGTCATAACTGCAGCATCACTGATGTGAATGTGATTTCAAGTCCCTCTGTCTGGTCTTCATAAGTGATATATGACTTCTGCTGAAGCTGCTCTGCATTTTTTCTCCTGATGCTTCCAGACTCTGGCATGCAAAGAGGTCAGCTTGGCGAGGAAAGCTGACATGATGAGATGGAATTCTTGAAAATCCTTTTTAGTGACAGCAGGTAGGAAAAAAAACAACCCCTTTAGTCAGGGTCAAGGTAAAACACTAAGACTACAGTATATGGGGGTTCATGATTGCTGAGTGCCTCTCAGAAATACCTTAAGCTCTGTGTTGCGGAAAGAAAAAGCTTTTCTGATCTGGATCGCCATTCACCTTCCTGCCTTAAACTTGGCTTGTTGAAACAGGGCAAAAAGACTACCTGAACTCTGTGAATGATCATACAGTGCCTGGTTATATAGTCTGGCTTTTGAGTCAGCCTAAAATGTTAGTGAATGAGCCAGGCAGATATAAAGAATAATGTATTTTGCAGAATTCACAGACAAGCCTTTGGTTCTTGATGCATGACCATAAAGAGAAGTTGAATGTTATAAACTTGTTTTAATCAGACCTGCTGAACTGTAAGAAGCATTTTGCTGCTCTTCAGTTTTTGGAGGAAGTTCCTCTAAGTAATAATACCTGGAGTTGTTTCCCTTATAACAGAGGTTGTCAACCAACACTATACACACATCAAAATATTTTCAAGATAGCAGTGGATATAAAATAGAGATAACAATAAAGGTCTTTGTGTGTCTGCATATGAATTTCTGTATTAAATATATAAGGAACATTTTGGTTAAGATTGCTGAAAATTGAGATAGATATGACCACAGGATTCATACTTACCCTCCCTGTTGGTAATTTAATAGTGGTAACAAGACTTGCTCCTAACAGTGTATACCATAAATTAATTGACTCTAAATAACCTAGATATGTACTGCAGAGATTGCTGCATTTATGTATGTGCATACATATACACATATATAATTTTAATTTGTCACTTGCATGGCATAAATCCACAAGTTTCATAATGCTAAATTATCTAAACAAGAAAATCATTAAGGACAAAGAAACTGGCCAGCGATACTGGAAATTGAGAGGTGAGGGGAACCCCAAACAGTGGAGTTTAAGGAGCAAGCAAAGTGTGCCTGATAATTGTGAAGTAATCTGTCTCAGTAAAAGTTGCACTGTGGAAACAGAGCTGCCTTGTTAAAAGCCAGTAACTGTAAGTGATTCAATTAAGCTGTTCCGTGTACGCAGATGTGTGGATATGATGGGGAGCATGAAGTGCGAGAATCTGCGGGGTGAGCCTGCACGTGTGCAGGCTCAGGACAGGATGAGCATGGCTGGGCAGAAACCAATATCAGAAACCCACCACCCAGTTTTTTTTGAGTGAACTGAACTGTTTTTTAGGATCTGATTTCTGAGGTCCAATTTTTAGCTAAAAGCTACTTCCAGGTGCTAGTATGAGGCTGCTTGGGTTTTGCACATGTTGGGTTTTTGTTTGGTTTTTTTTTTTTTCCTTTTAAAATATTCACGTAAAGATTGTGGCATGCAGAGAGACTTGGAGAAAGGTTTTTGAGATGAAAATGCATTTCTAATAAAATTTGCTCTATTTTAATTTATTTGCTTGGAAATATGAATTTTTGAACTTGTCCTCTGTATCTGGTGCTGCTTGAGTGGGAAGTACCTTTGTATAACTATATAGATCTTTGTTATCATACATTGCCCTAATGAGACCCAAATTTTAACTAGAAATATTTTTTTACTATTATTATAGCTTTGTAAAATGACCAAATATTTTAGTTTTCTCTTAGTAGGCAAGTATTTAATTTTTCCTAAGTGCATGAAGAGGGAATGTATGGGGGAATGAAATTATATCGACATGATATAATTACATCATCATCAAAGACAAACTTTTTTTTTGTTAAAATCCTGATTTATTTAAACTATCTTGCACTGAATAAACTGCATACATTTAGTTCCCTTTTTTAATCTCTTCTTTGTTGGCTTTCCTTTGCTAGCCTGTGCTATATTCTCAGCAGCCCTGCTTGCTTATTGTACTTTTTTGATGTTCTTCCACCAGCTCTAAAAATCATATAGTTTGTCCAAAACAGTAATTAGGAAAGAAAACTCTGTGATCAGCATTACTTGAACATGAAATGTTCAAATTCGAAACAGCATGAAAGTCTTCTGACTTTGATAGCAGGTAGCTTTTCTCCCCTGTTGTTGAGAGGGGAGAGGTGCCCAGCCTGGCTGACTCCAGGATTTGCATGTGAAGGACATTTCAAAGAAGAAAGCAATCCTGGCAATTACTGTAGGGGAAAAGGAGGTAATGGAAGCTAGTGAAACCTTGATATGTCAAAATTAAAATGGAAGAGATATATAAGCTCTTGCTGTAATTCTTCTTCCATAAAAGAGAGATGCAATGGAAATTCATGTTAAGAAGAGTGGTCTGATGACATAAAAAGCCAGAGTTGTTTTCTTTGAGGAGGATCGTCAGTTGAGCAAAACAGATTTACCCAGAGCTGCCTGATTTAAACCAGGACTGGAACTGTCCTTTGAGCTTGTACCTCTGATATTAAGACAAAAATTATTTTGCATCACTGAAAAAAACCCAAACCAGAAATCTAACTACGTTATGGGGAAAGTGAAAAGACTTTAATATTTTGCTGGCAAATATTTTAGCAGTGTTTGTAAACTATATATAGATTCTTGAGTCATATTTCTTAAATAATTGCTAGGCACAATTTCAGTCTACAAGAATTTATTAAAGATATTATGAAATTGGAGTAGGGATGAATTCCATACACATGAAGTTGCCAAAATAATGCTTAAACCATTTTACCGTATGCATTTAAATGAAAGTTTACCTCAGAACCTTGCCATAAAGCACAACATACCATCCTTCATAAAATGTTTGTTTGATAATAAGCTTTTAAGAATACATCTTATAAATCTGTTGGAATACACCAGTAATGTTTATGTAAAAATTATGTTCCAGCTCAGACTTTTAGGAGATAGAATTCGTCCATGTGGTACTTGCCTGGGTAATGCTTTCACTTCATTATTAGCTGGCTGATGATACTGGTGTTCTCAAACTGCTAAATAGATTCAGTGCGTTATAAAACGCCTTCCTGTGGGATACTTAAAAGGCTTAGATCCAGCCTTGATAATTGTTTCCATTGTTTGCTCTATGAATGAAAATAGACATTACAAATCAGTGTAAAAGTTGTAGAAATCTCTAGAATTTAACATTATGTATAATTGTTTTCCCCCTTTTAATTGCTTTAAATTTTGAATTTAATTCAAGTGCTGTCTTATTTTACATATCAACATTGTCAAGCATCAGATATTGCTGTTTATATAAGTCACCAGAAATTTGGTGACAAATATGAGCTGTCTCTTTCTTTACAAACCCCAAATGCTTGATATTTTCACAGGAGAACTGCTTTCTTAGTGTTAGGCTGTTCTTTCCTGTGTGTGTTATTTTCTGAGGTATTAGTTAAGACGTTTGGGAAGCAACATTTTTATAACACAACCTTCTTATGATCCATCATAGAGCCTAACCAATAGTGCTATAGCCCTATTTTATGTCTTCTTGTAGGATGGATGCGTATTTTTCATTTCCATATAGCCAATTCATGAGGGTTTTACTTGCTTTCCTTTTCTTTCTTCCTGGCACCTGCCATGCAGCAGCAGTTCTGTGGAGTAGCAGTTCTGCATTCACCTCTTCCATTGCCCATGCAGTTTTTTTAAATTTTGCTCTTATTACTGCCCATCCTCCTCTCCACATTTAAATGTCTCAGCATTTTTAGACTCTCATGGTAAGGGGCAAGCTGTTTGGCCAAACTTTAGGCAAAAAGACTGGCCTTAAAGCTTTTTTATTTAAAAATGGCTGTGTAAAATTAGGCATCCCAGGCTCTGGTCCTAAGGGACTCCAATAAGTGGCCTGTTTTTCAAAGTGCTAACACCCCATTAATTGCTGGGCAATGATTAGAAACTGCTGAATCTTCAGCAATTTTGAAAATTAGGCCAAGGATTTAGTTGCCTGAGGGTGGTATTTTCAAAAGTGTGGGTTAGGCCAACACAAAGTGCTTGTAAGCACCTTGCTTCAGTGGCAGCTTTAAGCATGTGACTTTACAAAAGCTCATACTTTTCTTAAAAGGATAGTTACTCAGCCTCGTAGAGGGGCAGATGGGATTTATGGAAGCTGCAGCCAGGAAAGAAAATGCGAGGTATGCCTACTTTCAGGTGCTGTGCTGTTAGAAATGTTAGCTTTTGAGAAATATTCTGAGAAGACATGGAGAGTGGCCAGTCTGTGAGTTTAATAACATGTTTTTGATCTGTAAATGTTACTGTGCCATGGTTAAAAGGTAACTCTATTTTTCTTGTCCAGTAATCACTACTGGTTTAACTGCAGTGTATTTCCTTTCAGAACTGTGTGGTTGTAGCAGAAATGAGCTATTGACTGGAATCTTATCGTTTATCTAGACTTCTTTTGGTTATTTGAAATGTGCCTGAGAGGTAATAGGTGGCAATTTGCATTCTTTTGTTCTGTGAATTTTACCTGACAGTCCTGTCTACAGGCTCTTTTGTAAGGTTTAAAGGAACACCAGGGATGGGAGGAAAAAAGCTGAGCAAAATCCTGACCTTGCCAGTACATATTTTTGTTGCATTAAAATTTTGCCAATTTAGGAAGGTTTCACTGAAGCAAATGCAGAAACAGGAAGGATCACAGCTCATCACAAAAGAAAAAGGAAAGGATTATGATCTTCCTTCTCTGCTACACTTCCATTTAAACCAATTTTCCTCCTGTTACTTGTATGGGAATTCGAATAAAGGACAAAAATTCCTGTGTTGCTGAGACAGGACTTCCAAGAGGTTGGGTTTTTTCCATGTGCATATGAAAATTCGGAGTGTTTTCTTTAAAGTATTTAAAGCTATTGTCTATATGAAGACCTGCCTGTAATGGAATATCCTAGCATGTAGTTTAGCAATTTAAAAGAGTATTGGCTAAAAAGCGTATGGCAACAGGATCTCATTAACGAAACAGATTTGATTTGAAGCCCTGATGCAGCTGTTGACAGCATAATTAAAATGATTAATTTGGAGTAGAAGAAGTACTTTGAACTAATTTGAAAAAATGGTTATGATCTTGACCATACATCTGACCAGTGGTAGGCAGGTACATAGAAATGCTTAAAGGGAAAAAAAATCTTGAAGTGTTTTAGCTGAAGAGGAGAAGGCTTTGTCTCATATTCCTGTTTATTCAGACATCAACTATTTCCTAACAAAAAAATGAAGGTAAAAAAGTAAAACAAATCCTGACCTAAAAACATGAACACAAGCAGTTACATATAATTTCTTTCCTGAATCTAGGAATTTCTACATGTGCTGTTTTGTCGCAGAGAATCATATTTAAAATCAAAATTAAGAATATAAATATTCTTAACGACTAATTCCATCTATTTCCTCATCTGAAATACAATTGACTACATGTTGTTTGAATATATATGCGTGTGTGTGTGTGTGTGTGTCTATATATATTTTTTTAATTTTTTTTAAAATAAATTGTTTCTTTTCCTCTTTCTCTGTCTGGATCATGGTGGGAATTTCAGTTAATGCCTGGGGCAAAGTGCCCTGCAAGGATGTTTGGAATTCCTTTGCTCCCAGTAAAGGAGATCTTTGGAATCTCTAAGAGGGTTAGAAAATACAAGGTTGTTCTATAACAATTGGCTTAACTTCTGTAAGTTTCTTTTGTTTTCTAGATATAATAAATAAATATGTTTGATATGCTTCAGTTATGTCCTAAAATAAGAGCTGGCCTGTGTTTTCTAGTTTCTAAACAGGCTGAATTAGAATGTCCCCCTCTTAACGTCGGCTATGTCATGTGCTGTATTTTCATGGATGTTGTAACATGTTTGCATTTCAGCTTATATATGTAAGCTTTCCTTTTGATTGGACATCTTATATCACAGCATTTAATTACTCAAATGTTTAACAGGGGTAATATGAGTTGTTCCTCCAGACTGGGGTTTGCATTTTATGTGGTATTAACCTGTTCAAGCATCTGTTTTCATACTACTTCACATATTTGTGAAGGTGGGGCTACAGGGCTGTGAGGTGTAGAGAGAAAATAAAAACTGGGCATAAGTTTTAGCTAGAGAAAGTGTTCAATTCCATAGTGTTTGTGTATTAAAAGTGCATATATGTTAAGAGTAGATATTTAATGTTGAAATGACAGTTTTGTCTGAAATGTGGAGCTTGAGGACTATTTTATTTCTCTCCTCTGGGCTTCTAGCTTCATAATTGCTTTTCCTTACTTCTTATTATAGTAAAGATTAAACATTTTTATAGTAGGGGAACCAAATGGTTTGCTTTGTAAACACAAAACCACACACACACACACACACACACACACACTCTTCCTGCAAAAGTATTTTAGTCACCACCACTCACCCCATCTGCCTGGGTGTCAAGGCAGGACTGGATCATATGTGTAACAACCTTTTTTTTTTAAATGCATGAAGGAGTTGCCAAAGTGAGTGTGCAGTGCTGTGCTGAATGCTCCCAGTTTTCCTAGTTCTTCTGCCTGAAGTTGAGGCCCGATTTACCATGCATGCAAGCAGTTTTCTTTACTAAAGATTGTGCATCATAAATCTACAGTGTGATGCTGCCTTAGCAATGGTAGCACGTGTGTTTTCTGAAAGGCTAAATGCCTGCTTAAAATATGTAAGTTTTTTTTCTTTACACATTTAATAATCTCCCCCACCCCCCCAAAACCAAAACCCCAGCAAAAATTAAAAAAACCCAACCAACAACCCCAAACCACCCAGATTTCTTGAACAAATGGCCTGCATTTTTTTTAATCTTGGACTGACCTTTGGAGTTAAGCCATTCTGTGGTGTATAAATAAGTGGTGACCAATTACTCTTGGGAAGAAGGAAGTTTGATGAATCACAGGAAATAGTAAATTATGTGGATTCCACATGATTCCCAAGGTT
Source organism: Pardalotus punctatus (assembly GCA_013400915.1). NCBI lineage: Eukaryota > Metazoa > Chordata > Aves > Passeriformes > Pardalotidae > Pardalotus > Pardalotus punctatus. Next base: position 373,139 of record VZTX01014581.1, read on the forward strand.
AAAACGACTTTTTTTTTTTCCCTCTTCCCCCCTTGCACAGGGGCCTTAAAATGTCACTGATTTGATGGGATGGTAGGCTCGGGTTACTTCTGGAGGGCACGGTGGGGGGAGTGATGAACGGAAAGCAGAAGATTTCACAGTTGTTATCACACCGAGTAGGTTAAATTTGCTCTCCTTTGTTTCCTCCCTGGAGGGTGGAGGAAAACAATAGTGATGTGCTAAAACTGTTCAAAAGCATACCAGCTATTTGGGGACAGCAAGTGATGATGAAAGTGGGGCTTTTAAAAAAAAAAAAAAAAAAAAAAAAAAAAAAAAAAAAAAAGGTGTGTGATGCTTGGCTGCCATGCTGATAACCGATTAAGTTTTACTCTGCTGGTCTCCCAAGAGTTGAAGTTTCAACATACCCATGAAGTGGTAGTAATATAAATAGTTAGGGTGGGGAAGGCTGCAAGTACTAATAGCAAATAGACTCCAGGATGTGAGAGCAAATGGGGAAACAGAGCCTTTCCTGGTCTACTCTGTCTCTGTCTCTGTCTCTTCACTGCTATTCTCTTGGCTTCCTTGTCAATTAAACTAATTGGTGCTGAAGATATTTCCCTAAAGGAGATCTCATTCTAGGGCTTTTCAGGCAAAATCATTTGCAAGACTTTTAATCTAGTCAGGATATATTAACAGTATGCAGGGTTTTTTATGCGTGAAGGGAATGCTTTGAAATTGTTACATTGTTCATGATCCATATAGCTAGACAAAACACTGCGTACTTACTGTCTCCAGAAAATGAAAGTTAATTTATATAGTGCAGCAACATACTTTGTTGTGGAGCCACATTAATACAATACAGTTTGAGTCACACGAATTTTTACTATTTGATTTGGTCTCTTTCATAACAAAAGTAACTTTTCAATGCAAAAGGAAGAACATCCTTTCAATTTCTTTCCCATCTTTTTTCCAGTTTGCTGTTTTCACATTTACATCAGGAGGTCCGAGACCTTTATTTAACTTGAATGCCTAATATCTGCATTGTGCAGCTAAAGGTTTTCATTCTCTCTACAATTTTCTTTCATTCACTCTACAATAGAATTAATTTGTAGTGTACATTAATAAAATGCATTGGAAACTGTGTGCAAGAATGGTACCGAAAAATGTTGTATCTCTCTGGAATGTAGCACAACTTTGGGGAGAATTAATTAAAAACAAAACAACCAAAACTCAAACCTTTAAATTAAAAGCAGGTAGTTTTTTTTTTCCTGTGAACTTTCGTAAGGTCTGATTTGGTCACAGAACTTTTTTGTTTATGTATCCTCAAAGGTATAAATTGGTATTTTCCAATAAGAGCATTAGCTTGCAAGTATGACTGTGCTTGCCAGAGGTAAACTGCTCAGAAAGGCCCCTGTGCCCAGGACAGTGCCTCACTGTGATCAGAAAACTGTAGGATGAATACTGTTTCTTCCTTTTAAGTCTTTCTTGCTATCAGTGTGTATTCCTTAGTCCCAAGGATGCGTGCGGTGTTTTGTAAAGCAGTGAGATGGAGTCCCTATTCCATGGCTGGCTGTGCTCATGCAAAGCTGTGTGTTTGCTCTCAGGTGTACCCATGTGAAGAGCTCCAGTAAAGGCTTTTAGAGTTGACCACGTGGTTGGAACCTGGATAAGTGGGCTTTAGTCACTGCATGAGTGGCATTGTGAGAGCATTACAGTTTTCCACAGGGTAAATGTCTGGGACAAGTGTGGTACTTAAAGTAGCCTTAAAACTGTTCTCAGTTCAGGCATCTTTGGTTCATCTTCCACAGGTCGGCTGCAAGGCTTTCATGCTGCCACACCTCTGGGATGTGGCAGAAAGGAGCTGATGTGGAGATTGCTGTCTTGGTCTAAAATGTGAAAAGTATTACAGCTGTAAGTTGGTCACAGGACATCAGTTTCAGACTGTTTGAATTTGGCTATTGAAGGAAGACTGCAATTCCCACCTGGATGACTTCTCAAGCGCACTGGTGACCTGACAAAGCAGTACTTTTCTTTTTAGCTGTGGTACTTAGGTTCCTCCTGGCTGGGGCACACTGAAACTGCTCGGTCCTGGGCACTCACCCATTGCAAGTTACCTGCCAGAAACTTGAGCAGTTGAATTCCGGGAAGTAACAGAGATGTAGGATTGCCATAATTCCCCACTGGCTTTTCAGCAGCTCATTTGTACTTGAGTGCTGCCACCATTTGGGGACATCCATCTCAAGCCATGTAGGAAGTGACCCAAAGGAGAGCTGGAGGACCAGAGCTAGGTGTGAGATACATTACTTGTGGAGCTGGATACACATAGGACTTTCAAGTCTGTCAATGAATTGGAAAGTTGGCTGAAAACTTGATTTGCATTGAACCAAATAAATCTAAAACTTTCCATCTTAGTTAATGATCCTTTGTCCTTTAAGTTAAGGGTGTTTAGATCAAAAAACGTCATCTCTTTTTGCTTGGAACATCCTGTGTGTTGCTCACTTCTGGGTTTGTTTGGGGTTTTAATATTTAAACAATGTCAGTTTCAAGTGAGTTAGTGAAAAATGTAGAGAAAAACCTTACTATTTTTATAGATCAAATATCTCAGTTAATATAGCAGCTGAAACCTTCCTTTCACTGAAACTATTATCTGAGTTTGAACCATGGATGGGTTCTGTTCGTATTTCAAAACACAAAATAAAATTTGCAGTGTATTTAGTATTGATTTCCTCCCCTTTCCCTGATCTAGCTGAAAGTGTTATGTGCTTATTTTTATTTGGACTTGCAGGTACATGATTAGCTTTCTACAAACTGCGACTCCATCCAAGGTCACTTCAGTTTTCAGGCTTGCTGGGGCTCTCAATGAACATTTAAACCAATTTTCACTGTGACTGACTACTTGGAGAGAGTTGCAGGCAAAACTGAGCAGGAAGTTACCTGTTCTTCCAGACTTATTTACCACTCAAGTACCTACCCATTTCAACAAGACTATGTAAATATTTCTGAGGTGCATGGTGAGTTTTCCGTTGAGAGAGAGGAAGAATGTCCTCAGTGTGGCCACTAATGCATTGTTTTTGGGATAGTCATATGCAAAGAACATGATCACAGTGCAGTTTCCAGGTGCTTTCTAAGCTGGATGTGGGCCCTGGTTTCTGGGTTTCCCACACCCAAAACAACATGTTTTTCTTCTCTTACATTGGTTCAGTTTTGTAGAATTAAATAAAAATTCATTCAAGAAGGGCTGGCTGTCTAATTGTATGGATCAGGCTCTTACTATGGCACACACATCAGAACGACCTCTTTTGAGTCCTTCCATTTGTTTGAGGTGTCCGGAAAAGAGCTTTATTCCAGGGTGGAATGTCTGGTTGGTGACTGTGAGGGAAAGGATATGGTGGAGGAAGGACATGAACTATATTTTCTTACTAACCCCCAAAGTACAGATGTGTATTAGCAATGTCTCTTTTCATTAAATGTGAGTGGTGGGGGAAGAGAGAAGAGCTGGAAACAGAGAGGCCAACAGCTGAGCACAGATGCCTCTGAACCACTGCCCTTTGATGGGTCAGTCACTGAGGTGCAGAGCTGGCCGTGCTTGCAGGGAGCTCTGAGCTGGGCTTGGCTTCAGCTTTTAGTGTTGTTGGGTATGAGCAACTCTCAGGTGCTCTGCAGTGATCTTCTGCAGCTTGTGAAGGCCAGTTTTGCTGGCCACAAATGAGAAGCTCCCCTTGGTCTTATTGAACTTTCAGGCCAGACAACATGGTTTTATTGCAGAGTGTTCTTAATAGTCTGGGTTTTTTTTGTAATGCAAGATTTTTACCCTGTAAAGAAACAAGATCAATTGTAGGAAGTGAAGTGAATGTATACATAAGTAAGAAATCTTTTCTTTTTGATCCCCACTAAAGCATTGGCTGAAAATACTTTCTTCTGTTTCTTCATGTCTAGAGGCTGTTGTCTCATGCAATTTGAGGTTTCAGAAACCTCCCAGTAGAATGAGAGTTGGCAAAGAAATTTCCTTATATTGTATCATCTTCTTGTAATGGGAAAAAGTGTGGTTGCCAGCAGACAATATCTTGGTGTCATTTATTCTAATCAAAATGTTCTATCATTGGGTTGCTTTTACAAGTAGTCTCATTTGGCTCTCTTTCTCCTCTTGGAGTAATGACAGCATACTTTCATTCCCAAATGACACCCAGAAGTCCCCTGCTATTGAGAGTCAAACAGCAGCGTGATGCCTGTGACTTTCACACAATCTGATAAGTATTCATAACTCTCAGGTTGTTTCTGCTTAGCTGGCGTGTATGAAAAGTGGCCACTTACAGCAGTGAACTGACAAAATGTCTTTGTAACTAGAATCTCACAGTCAGTTTCTGGGAGGGGGGAGGAAATAGTGAATGTTCTTGTCAAATGGTTTAACATGATCTCTACTTCTGGGCATGCCTCGTAAAACAGAAGTCATGCGGTGAAGGGGAAGAGAGCACTTTTGATGTATGTATTATCTACTCTTCTGCCATGGGGTGAGAAATGCTTGAGCCAGCTTGTCTGTTTATCCAGCTAAAAAGCAAATCAAGGTTACCCATAATTAGAGAATGGTTGAAGAAGAGGGTGTTCAGGCCTGAGTCTGGATTACAGGCAAGCTGCAGTACGTGTTGATGCTGAATGATCTTGTCTGGCTTCAAGGGCACTGATGCTGGAGACAGACAATTTTCAGGAGTATCTGAGTCTTGAATGTCAGAAACACACGGTGTGTTGTTTGTAACTTCCTTATGAGGAAAAGAGAAAATTTTGACTTAGCCCCTGGTAGAAACTCTGGAGAATTTTAGGCTACTGCCGTCCCTGTGAAACCTTATTTAATATTCAGTGCCATGGTACGTGAATTCCAAGGAGACAAGGAAGTGCCCTTTATGAAAAGGAGCAGAGAGCTGTGGCACCAGCCCTGATCTTTTGTCACCTATGGGAAGATCTTGTGGGAAAAAAATTATGTGGCTTAATTGGAACTCTGTTTTCTGCCACTGGCTCTCTTCGTTCTCTGCTACTGGAAGATTTATGGGAAGTGTGGGAATGTTTCTTCTCAGTTCTCGCCTCCCCAAAGAACTAGGATTACATCAGTCAGGAAAGCAGATATAATGATCTTTTTTATACATGTGTGTATCAGATCTTCACCAGATTTCAAAAAATCAAATGCTGGCATCATTAATTATGTTTGTGAGCTACCAGCATCACAGTAATAGGACAGCATAAGTGTCATGAACGTGCTGTTTAGGTCTCAAGAGAAAAGGAGAAGAACATGAAGACTTCCTGCCTCTCCCTACCTCCCTCCCCTGCCCCCCTGCTGCAGTTATTTGAATGATTACATCTTCACATCTAAATATGTGAGCATGGTCTTGGAATGCTAAAAGTGGATTCTTTTCAGCTTTATAGATTAATCTAACAAAGAGGGGTTAACAGTCAAATAGATTTGATGGTATCTATCTAATTGCCTTTTTACATAATTTATACTTTGCTAGCTATAAAAAGATGCTTTGGAAATTATTCGGAAAGTCCTTCAGGAATAGTCCCAATCTCTGCAGCCTTATTAAATGCATACAGGCATGTCTCCCAGTGAGAATCTCAAGCTGTGAAAGTCATTAGAATAATAAATTAAACTTCTATGTATACAGGCATTTTAAACTTCAGGTGAAAATTCCTTATTCCATGTTCTAATTTTCAACTCAAGGGCTACAGAAACGGGACTTTGGAAATGATTGGTAATCTTCTGCAATGTTTTACATGCACAACAAGTCACTAGGCTGTGCTGGCTCCTGAAACATGCTGCAGAACTTGAGATGTTAATGCTTCAAAAGGTTCTTTTCCTTTCTTGACTTCTAGGGTTGCTAAAATCTAATTAAGCAGTTTTAGACTATTTAATGGTGGAAACTACACTGCTAATAACAGAGTGCATGTTGCTATTTTGGATTGGTTCCTGTCAACACTTTCTATTAATATTTTAGACAATATTATATTGTAAAATGGACTCCATGAATATATTGTGCAATCGGGATGACAAATGAACTTCATCAGGTTTTGTAACTGGAGCAACATGGCTTAGATTAATAACTCCAAGAATCCAAAAGTCAGGGGGCCAATGGAAACAATTCTTTCATGGAAAAGAATCTGTAAGAACAGTGCCTGCACAAATCTGCAGAGTCAACTCTGTAAGAAGGGCTAACATTGCCTTTTAGTATCCATTTTTTGTTTCCCAAAACCACGTTAGTCATGTTAAGTTGCTTTGTGTGATGAATGTATTTGCTTGGATGTTTCAAGGTACTTAACTGTCAGTAAGTGAAGTGGGGCAGAACCAAAGAATATACTTCGTGTTCTGTCAAAAACAGTCTCTTGAACCAGTAGAATTACCTCCTTGACCTGAAACATTTTACCTTTGTCCATTTTGCACTACTTAATGCATGTGAATCACCATGTCACCAATGCCATGCATGTGAGCAAGGGTGAGCAGCACAATACCTGTGAAGGAAAAGAAGTACATGAGGAAAATAGTAGAAGAGGTGGAGAGAGGTTTGCAAGAGGGCTGTAATCTTTATCTTCCAGTTAAGAATTTGGTATATACTTTGACTAATTGATGTGGAATGCCCCCTCATAATATTCGCTAAAGTTACTTCGACTTCATTAGCAAGAAAAAGGTATTTGTATTTAGGCAAAAGTTGCAATTTCTTCCATTTCCAAAATTCTGAATTTTTCAGAGTAAGAGAATTCAATTAATGAAATTGATTGTTGTAGTTGAAAGATGCTGCCTAAAAACTAGGGAGTGGAAACACTAGAATTTCTTGCTTGATTTTGTGGGGCTTTTTAAAAATCTCTTGAGGTTATGATTGTGGAGGATGCTGGATCCTCTGATTAGAATTTTTGTTCTTAGTTGATACTTTAGGCTCTGATTGCCAAATAAAGTAGTTTAGTCAGAAAGTCTGACCAACAAAAATTAGGAAGGGATACGTTTTTAACAGGAATCAAATTTGTCTTATTGGCTTCAACCATAGCCAGAATTATTTTCACATTGTAAGTGTGGCCTCTCACTATGCTTGGGTTGGGGAACTTAATCAAGAACATTTTCTTTTCTCTTATAGAAACTGCAGAAACCATTAGAAACAAATCTATATGCAGGACAGTTTTAGGGCAAAAAAAAATTCAAATACTTTCCAAATAATAACATTGAATCCAACTCTTGCTCATGCTGCCACAAAGTAGTCTGTGGCAACAGCTGCTGCTCAAACAGCTAAAAACACTGAAGCATGTATTTCAATACAAATAAAAATAGACCTTAAAATGCTTAGTCTGAACCTAGTTCAGAAACTAATCCAAAATAAATGTATTCTGGGAATTGGCTGTATCAACAACTGGTCATTTTTAGCACTTCATCAGGCAATAGTGTGAAAGAAATATCTATTATAAAAGTACTGAAGAACCTAGTCAATCACAGGCCAGAAGTGGACAGAACAAATGGTAGCAAGTGGTAGTTTTTCCATCTACTTTGGTGGACTCTCAATTCATCATATGGTGACTGTTTGCCCAGATTCCTGGGCTCATTTTGGCCTGGGTGAACAATAGCAATAATGTCCTTATTATGCATTTGTTTTCCCTGACATAGATCTTTCAGGATTTACATATGTAGCCTTTTTTCACATCTTCCTCAAATCTGGATGAAAACCAGCCTCAGTGGCATTCTAATTTTCTTCCACTAAGTCCTGGGGAAACATCCCTCTTTTAAGATACCCTCCAAGATCTGTAGAGACCACTTGCACATTGCCTGAATTCCAGCTGTGTACAAATCCAGCGCCTCAGGTTTTTCAAGGTGTAAGGAAAAATTCCTCCTCCTTTTTTCCCCCTGTGCCTGTGAAGAAGACGTGACATATTTCTTAAAGAATGTTTGTTGAGTCTCCAATTAAGAATATACTCAAACGTTTCCCATAATGGAAGTAATGCCAGCAATTGTAATGGCAGAAGAGAAACATCTTCTCATCTCACATTGCTCCCTTGATTGTATCATGGTGGCCTGACATACAAGCAAAGGAAGTATTTTTCCCAGACATGTATTTCTTGAATGACCTGCCCTTGTTATCCTCCTCTGAGCCAGCAGAACTGTGGATTGCTACTCCTGAGACTGCCCATGCAGTCTGAAATTCAGACTCAGATTGTGTGAAGTTGTGAAGCCAAGGGATGATGTCCATGTTGATGCTTGGCCCAAACTAAGCCCTGGACAGGAGGAAGGTGTCAGAAGCACTACAGTGGCTATAAGGGCTGCACTCAGATGCTGTGCTAAGCACCATTCCTCTCTTCAGGTGAAAGACTTCACTCCCTGCTTGTCAGCTGCTCTATTTGCGAGAAAGACAGAGAAGAGAAGATTTTCCTAAAGCTGTTCAATAGCATGAAATAATGTTTTCTCAAAACAACTGGAACCACTCCTTAAGCAAGAGAGAACCTGCAGGTGGAGGAAGTGCCTTCGCATTCTTTCTGTATTTCAACAAGGCGACAGAGACGGGCTTTTGACAGGTAGTAAGCAAAGTTTGATTAATTGTCTTATCTATGGGAGATAGAAAGAACTGTAGCAGTCAGCACTCTGCTGGCTTACACCTCCCTAATACAGTTCTTTGCAGAACAGAGCAGTCCACATGACCACATTTCCTCCCCTGCACACACACACACTTTCTAATGAGTTTTTGCTGAGCTTGTAGTTCTACTGGGGACATACTCCTGGTTTGATAATTGATGCATAGAGCCTAACCTTCCCTGGGACAGACTTGCAAAAAAAGGAAAAAAAAGTGGGGGATTGGTTTATGAGCAGGCTTACTGTTTTCATCATATGTAGCATCCCTTCTGAATTGTAGACTCTTTATTGCTGCTATTAGAGTTGGGAGCTCTTCCCATGTTTCTGTCTTTTGCTTGCCTTTAGCACACAATATGTGAATTTTAAAATCCAAGTTTTACATTCGAGTGGCCTGAAAACTAAACTGCTGTTTTATCATGAGATAAACCTATCTCCTCTTCTCATGTGACTAACAGATGGATGCATCCACTATGTCATGTTAAAGGAATAATTAAAAGCTTCATTTACATGCAGTATGAAATGCCCAGAAATAACTGCACTCTACTTTGAGATGTGCTGTGATTTGTACTGTAACTTTGGATTGTTTTGGTTTTCTAAAAATAATAAATGACCCTCCAAATAGTGGTTGGCTGGAGGCATGCAAGAAGCAATCCATAGTATATGGATTTGCTCAATGGCATTTAAAGGACCCTGATTAAAATTCAGCCCAGGCTGGAGTGATGAGAAGACTGTTTACTGAGGGCTGTTTGAAGTCGTACATTGCACTGCAGACAGACCAGAGGGATGCACAGATTGAAACGTTTTACCTTGCCTGTCTGAATCTGGCTGTCAGGAGCCGATGGCACTCTGAGAGAGAGGTATCAACATTCTTGAGCGGTTTGACTGCTGCTGCTTATGAGTCTTAATTTTCATTGTTTTCAAGGCAGCACAAGATCAGCATGGGAGATCACAGCAATAGCAACAATCTTGTTAGCTGGATCTGTGGTTTTTTGTTGACTACTACAAATACTATGTTTAGATACTTGATTTTGATGTAGTATGCATTTGAAAGTTTGCACTGTAAAGAAGACATCACTTTTATTCTTTTTTTTCCCTTAGCCTCACCCGAGTACATCTTCATGTGACTCTGAAGAAAGATGAATATGTTATATTCTCTTATTTCTCTGTCTTCCGCTCTGACTAGAGTATATAAGTACCACAGGGAAAAAAACCACCACCAAAAAATGCACCAGGCACCGTGTCTAACCTCTGTATTGTTTTATATTGTGGGTTGTTTTGTTTGGGTTTTTTTTTTTTCTTTAGTTCTTTTCAAATAGGGAACTTGATTGAAAAAGGAAAACAAGCAATTAAAGAACCACTAAAAATCTGAGTTGGACATGTGATTAAAAGAATAGATTATTTAATTTTATTTTTTCCTGGGTCTGGCATTTGTCTAGGTTTCAGGGTAACTGTGAAAGGACTATTCTTTCTCTATTTCCATATGTATGCTTTGCCACAAGCTGCGTAACCTTAGGAAGGAGAGATGCAGGTGATACAAAAGGGTTTAAAGAAAAGTCAGTTAAAAAAGTTTGAAGAATAGGGTTTTTCTTCTAGAATGAATCCTAAATAAAAGGAATGCAAACAGGGTAGATTCTTCACTGTAATACATGGAACATTTGCACTGTCTTTAAATTACTCCCTGGAGTACTTACCAACTAATTTCTTTAAATCCATGGAAATATCCACCTCGTATATAGAACTGGTTGACTGAAATTATGAGAGTCAAACCATCATTAATGAATAAGGTAGAATGCCAAGTGCCATGCTCTTCAGGGTAAAAGGATAGAGGAAAAAAGAAATCTAGATAACAAAGGTAATATTTTTAAAGGGTATTGATAAAGCCTTTGAAACACCTGACTTTGTATTTTATCACTCAGTGTAATTCTGCTGGTCTCTGGTGCTGAGAGCTCTGTGGCTTCTGCTCCCTCTTTCTGTGGTGTGAAATGACAGTCTTGCTTCTGTGATCAGTTCAGATGACTCTGCTGGAAGTTTTCTGAGTTTTCCTTTCTGCAGGCTGTCAGACATTTGGATGTTTTGTTAACATCCTGAGTGTGTTATCAGGCTCTGGTTTGGCCAATCCGTTTCTGAGTGTGCTGGGAAAGGTCCTGTTTCTTTTGGGGTGTTTTTATGTTGTTTCCTGTCTTAGATGAGCATGCAGCTAATAACTGAGTGTAGGAGCAGGGAAGCTGCACAAGCGTAGTCATGGGAATGTGCAATAGACAGTTAATTAACACATGATAAATCATTACGTGATACTGATTTCTTCCAGCACCTCCTAGAATTATGTTGGCATGCTAAGCTCAATTATAGAAAAGGGGTAGAAGCTGGTTTCAGAAAAGGTGGGGCTCTGAGAGCCTTATTCAACCTGGTTTATCTGTTGTACTTGGATACAAGCAGGTATTCTGAACTGACGTGATCTCAACCGAAGTTAATCACCATTCTTGGATCTGCACTATAGAGAAAAAATTATCTGATGTATCAATACTTTCAGCTTCCCTGTTACAGGCCAGGGATTTTCAATAAACATCTAGGTGTATGTTGTGAAAAATAGTGATTCAGTAAAGTATGTGAGAAAAGGATCACACTGAGATAATTATCTATTAAATTGAGAAAAACAAGTAAAGCTTGGTCCCAGTTTTGGGAAGAAGTCATTGGTATCAGTTTAAAACTCTTAATTGCTGCTTGTAAATGATTATCATTAGTTATTACCCATTTGGAAGAGTAGGGCTGCTAACATCTGAAATGGAGCAAAAAGTGGCAAGTAATTGAGCCTTGAGGGGCTCCCCGTCACTTAGGGAAACATAGTTGATGTTCATATTGCAGTTTATGGGTACATGCCTGTAATGAATACACTTATGGTTAATTACCTTTTGTCTCACAATGGCTGAGCTATAATCAAAACTCATCCGGAAGTATAAATGTTCACAAAATGAAAGGGAGGAGCTGAAAGGGTTCATGACTCTGATCAGCTCGTGGCGAGCATCTGAGTTGAAGTCTTGTGAGCTCATGAGAAACCAGTTGCAGGTACTCCTTCACTGTGTAGTGTGGAAAGCTCCTACATGGAGGCTTGTTTGTCAGTGACCTACTGGTGCAGTTAGTTTTGGTAAATTTAGTCCAAGAAATTGGCACAAATGTGAGCAGAACAAGTTTAATGCCTTTAAAAAAGTTCAAGCATCAGTTTCAAGCAATAGCTTAGAATTAAGTAAAGTAACCAAAAAAGATATGAGCATTACCCTGATGTCTGGAGGGAGGTAGAAACACAAGTTTTTTGATTTCTTTTTCCCCCTCAAGGCAGCAAAATTTAATGTGAATCTAGTAGTTTCTTAGATGTCCTGCCTAACATTTGAAGTATGTACTGACAAAAAATTTTACCTGTGTTCATGGCAAGCTTTAAAATTTTAATGAATTTGGTGGAATATCTGCAAAATGACAGTGGAGAACTGTTGGACAAACAGTTGAACAAATGCTTTGCCCAAAGTAGATTAAGAGTTCAAAAAAAATCAATGTTATTTGTACTTGGGGTAGGGCGGGAGATGGACCAACAAGGAATAAGATGTGGAGGAAGTTAAGGGTAGCTGGCAAGCAAGAGCAGAATAAGTAGTCTGGGTGAAAACTAAAGGACCTTCACATCCCATGGCAGTAACTGAGCATTTAGCTTTGCATGGGCTATGTGATCTAATGTACTGGGGAACCATTTCCCAAAATGCTGTTGCAGGCAATAAGGAAAACTGTGTCACTTGACAGCTAATTAGGAAGCAGAAAAATTTCCTCCTCCCCCTGATGCTCTATTAAGTCCTCAGCTGTACAATAGAAATACTTATGAATGGTACAGATTCACTTTACCTTTGCATTGCAGTGTTCAGGGTAGTGTGAGCTGCTTGGTGCTAATAAGATAAATACAGATAGAATGTCTTCAGACCGTCTTACAAAATGTGAATTAACTTTCTCTAAGGTCTTTGTTAGTTTTCAGGCAGGTGTGATTTGTAAGGTCTTTGCTCATACCCTGTGTCATTGCTCATACTCCTTGAAGAATTCTGTGCTTTGTTTTTAAACATGTGTTGTCTAAACATCTTTTTTTTCTACACAAAGAGAATAAAACAAAAATAAATTGAAAAAAACTTGAAATGTCAGACTAGTGTTTTTACATTCTTAATTTTGAGTGCTTCAGGTGCGAAGGCCAGTGAAGATTTATTCATTCTTCCTTGCCCAGTGTGTTTCATACTCCAGATCCCCAACAGGTTTTTTTTAGTGGAAAATCTTTCCCTTTTTGTTCCCTTGGCTCTCCATCCCCATCCTCTTACATGAGATTCAATTGCAATGTCTCTCTCTAGGTAGCAAATGTAGCAGTGACTTCGGATAGGTATCTTTTCCCTGTTGTTGTGATTAATCCTTGCTTAAGGATGTGGTTTTGACCGATCCCATGAGTGGATGTTGGGTGCTCAGTAGTACATAGTTCCCAACAAAGCTCCAGAAGGGGCACTTACAGGATAGCCGCTGCTCTGTGTGAGTTGGTATTGCCCTTTTTTTTTTTTTTTCCCCTGTGGATCAGTCTACCCACAAGTCATGTCAATGGGAATCAAACAGCACCTGTGATCTATTTGAAATGCAGCATAACTCTGTTTCACAAGGTAAAAAAAAAAGAAAAATAGATTTTCAGGGACAGTCTGGGTAGAGGACATGTACAAGTATGCTTGTCACATTCCCCTAGAAGGCTGGTAGTTAATCATGCATGCAACATCTGGCCTGCTAGGACACAATCTGTGTGTTGGATGTGGGCTGTAATTTCACTTCATAGGGTCTAATGCAACATGACTTACATCTCTGTGTGGGTGCTGCTGGGGTCTAGCTTAGTGTGTGGCTTTCAGTGGTGTTTGGAAGTCGTGTTCGGCCTCAAGCAAGCAAAATTTTCATAGCCCTTTGCTAGACCAATGTATGCTAATCCTGTAAAAATTGTCCTGTACTGGAGCAAGTAATTAATCCGGGCACAATATAAGAATTCTCTTAAGATGTACAAATTTGGGCACAGCAATACATTATCTTCTGCTGTAGTTCCCATACCTGTAGAGATGTTCATTTTTGTCTCTGAGATCTTGTAACCTCTACAGAGATCATTGAGTTGTATGAAGAATGATTTGGTAGTGAAGTTGTGCTTGCTGGGCACACGATCTGTGATGCAAGGGAGCAGCTGGATGAAGTTGATCAGAGCTGCTTGACCTAAGTCCAAGTGGTCGTCTGCAGTATGGCTGTCCCTTAACAAATATACAATTAATTTTTTTTTAAACAAGCGTTGTCTAAGAAATAGAAGAGGTAAATGATAAACATTTGCATGTTCATCACTTCTGTGTGTGATTTTGAAATGTAGTTTTTGAGTCTGAGATCATCCAAAGCAGGGTCCCAATGTTCCCAATGTCCCCATGTTCCCAATGGCAAAGCTGATTTCACTGGGAGAGCTCGTTTAGGTCCTGCAGGTAACTGCACGGCAGAAGGTTGTTCCTGTGTCTGCGACCTTAGTGCCATGATGGTCATGTAAATTGATCTGTAGAGGAGGATTCCTCTTTCTCTGTGGGCAGATTTTAAAAAGTCGTGCAAATTAGGACTTAAATGCTCTTTGGTTCAGCACTTAAAATGCGATGTAGAGTGTTGGAAGAGACAAATAGAGGCAGAAATGGGTAACAGCTTTTAACAAATGTGATATGGTCCTCAGCAAACCTACTGCATCTAAGTCTTATTGAAAGTATGGAGGCAGAAAAAAAACCAGCTCTGCTGACCCTTTAGAAAAACCATCAGCTTTGCACAGCAGTAGGATTTACAAAAAAGAGAGTTTGTTCAGGCACAGTTTGATCTGGCAGAATTTGGGACATGGGGCAAAGCTTGCACCCTTCAGTTGTTATCTTGTCTTGCCCAGAATTATTCAGCTACCAGTTGCTGTCTGTTTTATTGTGGAGAAGCTGTATTCCATGGCAAGGTACAATAGTGCTGGTGCTATGAATGAGACTCCGGCTCCATCATGGTCACTGGAACGAGGATGTGTGAAGGGCTGCTCCTGCCCCAGCCACACTAAGCTCTGAAACAGGTACCGAGCATTTCTTGCTGCTCCCAAGGCCACTTTGAGTGAGGCTTGTGCTCACATGTGTTGTCAGGAGTCTTCAGCACTGTTAACAAAAAAATAAAGGAATGGCTTTCTAGTGAGATCAAATTACCTTGTTCAGAGTAAATGAAGACAAAAAAAAAAAGGAAGGGGAAAGGAAAAGGAAAGGAAAAAGTTGTTCCCTCCTTGTTATGACAGGTCTGGCTGTCAAAGCCCATACTGTTGCAGTGCTACCCCGCAAAGCAGTTGCAAAGTCACCCGAGCTGTTTGGCAGCTTTGCTAACAAAAAAGTGTGGCGAGAGTGTTACAGCACTTGCTCAGGTAAGTAATGTTTCAAACAGGCCGCCAGCCAGAGCAAGCTCTGCAGCCCCAGGTACTACACTTAAAAAACCCACTCCTTTCATTCTGCTTTTCAGCTGTAGTACTGGAGGGGTGCAGGCAAGGGCGAAGGAGTATAACTCTAGACAACAGCATATATAATCCATAGTTGTGCTTGTTTCAAAGTCTGCGGGCGTTAAGAGCGACAGGCAGGGCAGGATTTGCTTCCCAGGTGAGGCCCCAAGTGTCTGGGCCATGAGAGCTGTGTTAGCATTTCTGTGATGGGCGGTGAGGGATGGTGTGTGTGTGCTTGTGGAAAGGGAGTGGGTCAGTAAGTGGAAGCCCATGCTGCTGGCTGGCATTGCTGGTCCTGTGTTTGTAGTAGGATAGAGTTTCTAAAGGATTAGATAACACGCCTGAGCTCCATGGCATGCAGTTTTTAAACTGTGTTTACAGTTCAGGAGGTACTGTGGGTAGAGATGATTATGTCCTTTAAGTGCTGTTTTTGTTGCAGCTTCTGTGATAAAAGGAGGCTCTGGTGAAGACATTTTTTGCTGGCAGATATGTGTTCTCAGAGCAGTGGCTGTGCAAACTTTTGGGGGATGGGAGAAACCTACAGAGATACCTCAGTACTTCCCTTTAATAAAGGCACACCGTTAAGCCATTTCCATCTGAAAGGCTGTTGGAAGAACAAGATGCTATTGAAATAAAATTAAAGAACTGCTTGATTTATTTATTTATTTTTTAGAGTACTATTTAATTTAATCTTTTTGGAGTATTATGGTTTCTGGGGAAAAATGATGTAATGAAGACAGCAGAATTACATTGATTCTATGGTCTGGGTAACTAGAGGGAGAAATTCCAGTATCTTCCTTGCTTTCTCCCTCTGAAAATATAAAATGTAAAATATGGGAGAGAGTACAAATTGTAAAATTGTTCTACCGTGTCAGCTATTAGTGTGACTGATGCAACCCTGCTTGTAATATGAAGAGGCCTTTTGCTGATGTGTATGTTCCCTACTGTGTGTGCATATATGTGTGTGTGTTAGATACATTATGTAGGCACAAATATACGTTATCTATATAATGTATACATTATATTCATATATAAAGCACTATAACATAACATAATAGAAATAAAACTGAGTAGAGGGAAACCTCCTTGAGTCCCAGGCTAGTGATGGGTGTTGGGTACTGGGCAGCAGCACAGGGGCCAGGCAGGTGCTGGGTGGCCAGGAGTGGTCAGATGGGCAGGGTGGGTGTCCTTGCAGGGCTCTTTTTGTACGTCTGGCCACTGCCACTGACTGCGGTGGGGATCGGTGGGTAGAGGTGTTTTTCATAACCAGCGCTCCTCATAACGCTCCCTGAAGAAGAGCAGTGTCCTCTCATCTCAAGGCAAGAATGACACCTCTGTCTCTCCACAGCGTGGTAGGGATCATGAAAAGCTCTTCAGGCTATTTTGAGCCAAACAGCTAATATGGTTTCAATGGTAAAAATGAAACAAATAATTTACGGTTTTGGTGATGTTTGGGATTGGAAGGTCTTAATCACCAACACAGAATTTCTGTTGGTATGTGAAGAGGCCAAAATTCGTGGTGGAAAGATGCATAAAAATTATAACTTGGAAGATGCAGATGTAGCAATACAGCTCAGAGTATTCAGCAGAGTCCTTGCATGACCTTTATTCGGCAAGGAGGTGGTCTTGCAGCACTTTACTGCAATAGATCTTTGCAGCATATTGCTCAATATCATAATGGCTGCAGAAGAGCCAAAACATCATGCTCTTTCTGTCGTCTTTAATATTTTTCCAGAGTTGTGAGCCAGCTGCATCTAGCTGACTTTTTTTTTTTTTTTTTTTTTTTTNTTTTTTTTTTTTTTTTTTTTTTTTTTTTTGGTAAAGAAGCTGACAATCCCGCTGACTTCTGTAACAATGAGTTGTCCTCAGTTTGTCTATAAAAACTACAGAGCAAAGGCAAGTAACGTCTTTGTAAGTCCATACTGAGACATGGATGAAATTATTATTTAACATCCTAAGGATATGAGAGATTTTTTAATTTTATTTCTGGTCTTTAAATTGAAATGTTGAAAATATCTTTTTATATGTGAATATGGACATGGTATCTGCTGGATTTTTATCTGTCACACTGCATTTTGATACTTTCCTAAGAGAAGATGAACCTTTAAACATGTTTCAGCTAAGAAAAAGTATTGTTTTTTTCACATAAAAGCCTTACACTTTGACTAAATATTAATGCTTCATGTTCAAATCTCTGTTAAGTCTATGCTGTGCTCTGTTTACAATTTGTATATGTTTAACCTTCAAAATGTGGATTTATTTTTTTAAGCTAATTGGTAAAATGCATGGCTAAGGCATCTTTCTGGAGGTATAAAGTCAGAAGTAATGACTTTGGGCTCAATCCTTCAGTTCTTTGTCTCCCACATACTTGTTTGGATTACAAATCAGAGCAAACAGCTTTTTAAGTTATTGATCCCAAAGCTGCTCTATGCTTTCGCTGGTATTGAGTTGAAAGGATGGGTCAGATTTAGCTTGACACCAATGACAGCTTTCCATCAGAGCACTGGTTTTGTTCCAGGTGCCAGATGGAGCAGACTAAAAGTTGCTGCAATTTGTACCTCACTGGTGTCAGGCTGATGCTCAGGGTTTGTTGTGAGGCACCTGTACCGTCTGGCTGCAGGGAATCATAACCAAGGGGATGGTAACATATTTTAGTAATAAATGCTGCTTGGGAAAAGTGAGGATGAAACAATTTTCAAAAATAATAAGAACCACCAGAATACATTTAGTAGTGAGAGGGTTTGTGTTCACTTCCTGTCTTACATTGCCAATGTCTCAATGAAGTCTGCATGAGAAAAATGTCCCAATGCACAGTCATGTTAAATTGTGTCTGAACCTATAGAGGGAAGACCATCATTACAGCAACACATTCTATATGAAATGTAAAGAATTCAGCAAAACCAAATCTGTGTTCTTCACTGGTGTATTGAATCATCTGAATTAATCTCTAGAATTTCAAGTAGTACATATTTTAATTGAAAACAAATTCTGGTAGATAGCTTCCAAAGGAGGTTTTCAGCATTCAGTGTGTTTTCCCATAGTGTAATGATTTAGTGTGGCAGGACCACCATTCAGTAAAAGGGTGAAGTAAATTTTGAGAAGTTCCTAGTATCTGTAATCTTTCTCGGTCAAAAAAAAAAAAAAGCTTTATTTTTGTTGCTCTCTAGTTTAAATAATGTCAGCCCGATCTGACAAGTAGCACCAGTAAAACTCTGTGCTGAAAACCAATCATAAAAGATATTATGGAAATCTTGTTTATAGTTATTCAATGGTTTGTAATTATTGCTGATTTTTTAAAATAGATTTATTGATGGGCTGTCTTACTTCACCATGAAAAGTTACGGCAAACTCTTTCTTTCTTTTACATTGCCTTCAGTCACATAAATAATACTGCTGATGATGACGTACATGGTACAAAAAGCTTTGATGCTTTTCTGTTTTCTGGAATGGAACAAAACAATGTTTTCTTAACTTGGAGTGAAATGTTAGTTTACAGACTCCACAAATGCAAAATGAACAATCAACTAATGAAACTGATTCCATTTTTCCCTATTCCCTTTTCCTGTTGGCCAAGAGTGTGGGATATGTGTAATTGTGGTTAACATTCTTTAAAAGCAGTTCCAGTATCTGAAATAAAAAAATAATGGTTGAAAAACATAAAAGCGTACCTGCCTATATGTGCAGGATTTACACATACAAAGGATGACTGGGGAGAGGAATCTCAAGAAACAAAAGTTAAATAAATGCAGAAAAAGTGCTTGTTATTGGGAGGACTGATCCAAAAATCCCTGTTTATGAGTTTTAGTGAAACGCCTACTATGTTTCCCATGTTTTGTGATGACAATTAACATTTATTGTTTTGAATCCCCTACTGTATGATCCCTGTTTTTAGAAATTTTAATAATAATTTTCTTTCTACTGGAATTAGACATATAAACAAAAAACAAAACCAAAACAAAANCCTAAGCAGTAAAGCCTTCCAAAAAAAAAAAAAAAAAAAAAGAAAGTGAAGATATACTCAATGATTCAGAAATGTTATATGAAAGGACTGATCTTGTTCCTCCTGTCACTTGTCAGGCTGTTGATGAATGCAGGTAAAACAAATGCGATGAGACCAAAAATGGATTTTAAGTCTTCTTAAAAGTAGTGAGTTTTTATTGCCTCTGCCTCAAAGAAAAATCCAACACCTGAACTTCAGCTCCCCTCCCACCTTGCTAAAAGTACATTCTCTTTTCCTTTTTCGCCTTCTCTTTTTCTTTGCTTAGGGCTATGGTTACAGTAGTTAATTTTTAAAACAGGAAAATAGAGATTTAAATAGAATTAGAGAAAGACGCCTTTGTGCTAGGTACTGTACATATAGTGTTTAAAAAGTCAGAAAATATGTTAGCAGAAAATGCCTAGACTGTAATTTAGATAACAACCCAGACAATGAGCTAGCTTGTTAATTGTAAAGGCTGGTGGAGACCTGCCAGTTAGAGAACTTGTCTTTTTGTATCCCGCTGCTCCTTGCAGCTCTCCTGGATGGTGAATGACAGGACATGAACAGTTTTTAGTTTAGGCTTTGCTTCTTTTAACATTGTTGTTTTTGTGCCCTTTATTCCTAAAAAAGAAAAAAAAACCAACAACCCAAGCCCCCCCAGAAAACCCCCAAAAACAAGCCCAAACTGAACCCAAAAGAGTCCTTGTATCAAAGAGCCATTAGCCAGAGTTTTATAGGAGTAAGTAATAATCAACACTGTGAGGAAGCAGGCAGATTGGGTGGTCTGAAAAGCAGGGTAAACAGAGATCTGTGGCCTGAACATTGGTGCTGTAGACATCATTGTAAGTGCTCTTTAGACCAAGTATGCAGTTTGCAAACAGTGCATCTCGCCAAATTACTCATCTGAAAACTGTTTCTGAAATAGTGGCCATGAGGTATGCAAAATTACATGCTAACAGCCATCAGACCCTTTTTTTTTTTTCTTTTTTT